>BSQZ01000041.1:3117500-3592500 GCA_033239005.1 Lamellibrachia satsuma | reverse complement strand
TCTGGAATTTAATAAATTTCTCTTGTTTGTATACTTCCCCTTTCATCAAAGCTTGTACGCAGTATCCTGGAGAAAACCTAACCACAGTTTCACATATAGTTGGGTATTATTACCGTTTTCTTTTTATTATCTTATATTTCATCCGATGTGTTTACTTTTTTATTATTTCTAAGACATTTTCATAGACTGTACAAACTTAACATAATAATTTAATTAATATTATGCGTATGTGTGTTATCCATAGCCTGCAACTGGAGTGCACATACAATTTAACAATGTCCGCATTGAGGCTGGATCTCATGATGCATCATTGTGTATCAGGGGTGGTTTTGGGATACGGCCCTGTGGAAACGACCATATTTACATGATGTACCTTCTAGCGAAACTATATTTTGGGTGATGGTCGTTTAATACTGCACAAGAGAAAAATGGTTATTATGTAGATTGCGGTGTTCATTTGTCTGAATGGTTGATTCGAAGACAGTTCATTATTTAGTTTCTTTAGTTTTTCTAAACAGTGGGAACCGAACAAATATTGATATCTTACATGTGCCAAATACTCCACAGTTTTTTCCACACTCTACAAGATGGACCCTGTTCAAGCTCCGTACCTCAACGATTGCAGGGAAATGTGATTTTTTTTAGAAAAACAAATGTAACTATACTACAAACGCTAATACAAAACTGTCGGCTCTTTTTATTTTTAGGAACATTTTCTTTTCAATATACATCACTAACTCGGACAATGGCGTGACTTCAGGCGAGCCGAAACACAATACCGAATTCTCTAACTAGCACAGGGCATACGCCAAATCGTTTATCAGAACCAGCTACACGCTACACACGCCCTTGTGTTGAAATATAGCTAACACATGTTTCTTATTCAAGTGCAAACGGTTCAGTTATCCTTACTCCAGTCGCGACTGGCAACAGTAGTGGTCTTGCGGATACTACAGCGCTCCGTCTCGGACTATTGTGAAGCGCTTGAAAAAACGGAAATGTACAATTTGATATAATAATTGGTATTCCTTTTTTCATCGTACGCATCGCTGCCCCCCCCCCCCCCCGGCCACCACCACAGGTTGAGCGGCTCGCCACGAGCACCCTCTAAGCAAGAATGCTTCAAATCGTCAGATTATTGTAGGGCAGTAGAGTCGGATGTCCCCAGTTGGTCTAATGCATGAAATGTATTTCTCTACCCGAAATGTTCAAAACGATGTTTAGAGCTGTTGCATTATAGCTTGAATGATTAGTGTCACCGCGTCAGTGTTAGGTTGTTTGTGATTTCACACGAATTGCGCTGGTGATGTATACCCCTAACACACGAAACGATCGGTTATGAATTTCATATTATTATTAGTTAATATTTAATATATTAATATATGTATATGTATATATATACGTATATGTATGTATGTATGTATGTATGTATGCATGTATGTATGTATGTATGTATGTATGTATGTATGTATGTATGTATATATATATATATATATATATATATATATATATATATATATATATATATATATATATATATATATATATATATATATATCAAATAGACCGTATACGCGAAACAGATGTTTGACGTATACTAGAACTAATATTGGTTGATTAAATTAGCAAATGCTGAACTCCACTGCGCTGGACAGGTCATCCAGCTGGGTAATGAAACTTACCCAAAGACTCTTTGTTTTATTCATTAAAATTATTATTACAATCATTATCAATTATTTTGCGATTGGCAGCGAATAGTTTACTGATATTTACTTAACTTTATGTTGTTATTTAACACATCAACTGGTTACAGCCTTGGTTACGCTGTCAACATGGAATTGTATACAATTTTACCATATATTCTACTTGTTGTTTATCGATGTATTATTGAAATTCCGGAATAAACTATTTATCTAACTCATTGTCAGAATAATTTAGACATAAACTTAACATGTTTGTATATTTTACAAATTTCAGCATCCAAGATGAGAATGTTGGAAAAGTCCTATGATCACCATTTTTGCACAATGAGTAGTCCTATCTTAAGTAAACAACACATTAACATTTTATAATGATGTTCTGTCTCATTTAATTTATATTGAAGCTAAAAATCACTTTCGAATATTAAAAAAAAATGTATACTCATTGTCCTTCTCCCTACTTGAGTTGAATTTTGCATATACAATCTGTACCAAAATATCTACATAATACATGGCAAATATAATATTAAGATTAACAAGATTTATAAAGAATCCCTTCCAGGGCAAATACCGATACGGCAAGTAGACAAGGAAGCCACTGGTTTATCGAAAATCAAAAAATATTTTCATATGTGTAAAACGCATTCCTTAGATATGTGTGAACGTTGTTTAAAACATATTCACGCTGCTAGCATTTACACAATTTGTAGATAATTTATTCCATTCATTGATTGTAATCTATGAAAATTAGTACTTCTTGATAACCAACCTTGATAACAATCTACTGATACTTTGCTAATGGTACCTCATGTCCTATAGTTCTATTATCTTTAGTGAGTGAAAAAAAAATATATCAATATTTTCATACCTGTTCAATGTCTTAAAAAAACTTCAACTTGGTATCCTCTTAACATCATTGTATCTATGGTTGTTAAGTCACATTCTTTTAGACGTTCTTCATAACTAAGGTATCTCAGTTCTGGAATAATTTTAGTTGCAAGCTAATCTATATCCTTCTTACAATAAAGTCTCCAAGCTTGAATACAGTTTTCAAATAATGTCTAAGTATTGATTTATACAGAGGTAAAATAACTTTTTTCCTTGTATATTATATTCCTCCTAATCAACCAGAGAATGTTATTACCCTTTGAAGCTGCAACAACACACTGTTCTGAAATGTTTATATCCGAACTTATTGTTACTCCCATGTCTTTTCATTTACGGTACTACCTATAACAGATTCTCCCATTTTATTGTTGACATCCAAGTTCCCGTGTCTTGTGTGTAGGCATTTATATTTCCCAAAATTTAATAACACCTTCCATTTTTAGACCATTACACTTTTCTAGATCGTTTTTCATCACCATCAGTGTTAACGTGTTTGTGTCATCCGCTAATTTCATTATATTGCTTGTTATATTGTCGTCCAAGTCATTGACATATGTTAAGAATAATAAAGGTCCTAATACTGACATTTGTGGTTCCCCACTCAAAACTGATTTTCAGCTTAAAACCTCTCCATCTTCTACAACACGCTGTCTTCTGTCAGTCAGACATTGTTCTATTCAATCAATTATGCCATCCACGATACCATGGGCTTTTAATTTAAGTAGTAATCTTTAATGTGGCACTTTGTCAAACGCTTTCTGAAAATCTATAGTAGATAATAGTAGATAATATCTAATGACGATCCCTCGTCTATCCACTTGGTTATTTCTTTTAAAAACGTAACATATTTGTCAAGCATGACCTCGCTTTTAGGAGTTCATGTTGAGATTAATTTAATAATTTATGCCTAACAAGGAAGTCCACCAAATGGTCTTTAATTAACCTTTCTAATGATGTATAAATTACTGACGTTAAACTCACTGGTCTGTTATTTTCTTACTTATTTCTCGAACCCTTTTTAAGTAATGAGATGAGGTTTGTTTCTTTCCATTCAAAAGGAACAACTCCCTCTTTTAATGACAAGTTGAATACTCTTGCAAGTGCTATACTGATTTGTTCTACTGTTTCCATTAGTAATTTTGGAGGAGTTCCCTCCACTCTCGGTGATTTGTTATCCTTAATTGCCTTTATTTCTTTAGCTACCATTTTTGGAGTTGCAATTAACGACCCTAAATAGTCAGATTTAGACTCCGAAATTTAGCATCTGGAACTGGTAATGAACTAATACCCTCTTTGGTAAACACTGAACTGAAGTAACCATTTAAGTATTCATTAAAAGCCCTGTTGATATTATATTTCCAGCACTGTCTTCTACAGGTCCAACCTTGTCTCGGACGTTTTGTTTACTCCTGACATATGCATAAAAACTGTTGCTGTCATGTTTTATGCTTCGTGCTAGTTTTTGCTCATAGATTCTTTTAGATTGCCTAGTTTCAGTCATAGCTGTAATTTGTAATTTGCATAGTCTTCTTCGTCGTTTCAGGTAGGCTAATAAACCCTCCACATAGTTTGCTTTAACACTATTTTTCTAACAACTTCTTTTGACAAGTGTTTCTTTCTAGACCGTTTTCCTAATTTTTTCAAGGGAACACATTTATCGATGATACTCTCAATTTTATATTTTAGAATGTTCCAACAGTCAATTGCGGTCTTATTCCTCAACATATTATTGCAATTCAGGTTTGCTATGTATTTTCTCATATTTTTATAGTTACTTTTGTGTACGTTTTTTGTGTACTTTTTTTACCTTCTGATTTTACATTGATGTAAAAATGCATTTGATTATGATCACTGATACCTAATTGTTCATGTATTTTTATATTGTCCACTGATTATTTTTGTGATGACAAAACTATATTTAATACATTCTCTTCCCTTGTTGGTTATAGTACGTGCTGAATAAGGAAGCTATCCTAAATTAAAAATAGACACTGTTGTTCCTCAACCCTTGTATGCTCTAGAGATTTCCATTGTATGTGCCATGGTTAAAAACCGCCCATTATGATACATTCCCCTTTATTCATTCTTTTATGGCATTTTGTATTATTGTGTTATCCTCTTCATCTATGTTTGGACGTCGGTGTACTAATCCAATAGTTAATGTTGAATTTCCTTAAACTATTTTGCACCAAACAGCTTCATTGCAATCTGCTTAACTTTCTAATTTTATTTCATCGGTCTGAATAGATTCTTTAACCTATAAAATAACTCCCCCTCCCCTTCTTCCTACTAAATCTCTCCTAAACGTTACGTATCCTGTCAATCCTAATTCAGCATCTGTTATGTCTATGTTGGCCCATGATTCGGTTACACCAAGAGTAAAGCCTATGCCCAGCTCCTGTGCCATGTCCCTCGCCCGTGAACCCTGTCATACTGCTTTCCCGGGGCCGGCGCCCGATTTTCGTGCTCCACCCAGTACAACTACTACTAGTTATGTCTACTGACAATTACCTTGTAATCCAACCGCGTAAATGAAGTAATTTATCCACACAACATGCACATATGTGTGATATGCCGGCCTAATCGTACGTCTACGTTCCCTACGCCTACAGTGGCTACGGGTCCGGCTTCTCTGCCTCTGGGTTGGTCGAGACGAACGACGATTGACGGACAATCAAATGTACGAATAATATATAGTATGTTGTTGACGGACACATATCTTATTGATAACATGTATTGCAACAACGCAACTTTAAACAAAGTTAATTTCACAAACATAGTGACAAACAGAATATTTACGACAATTTGTGGTATAACGTACCTCTGACTCTGTTTACGAACCCTCTGTTTCCACGGAAGCCATGTTGTTTATCGGTGACAAGCGCTGACGTAATACAAGCTCCGCCTCTTCGGGTCGCGACGTTCACGGAATTTATCGAAGGTTATTCGGGAAGTGCACTGACCAGCGAGTTTTGTAAACGTCGAAGCGTTGATGTTTACTTCATTTAAACACATTTGGACAGTCGGTATATGTTAGAATATATATATAGTTTAAACTATATAACATGATTTCAAGATAACTCGTTTTTTAACGATCAAACCTTCTCCCTTTAAATATTATTAGTTTTTGATAATGCAGCAGTCTGATGCATGTTTGCAATTACAACCTCAATATCCCTACGGGCAGTGACTCGTCGACAATACACATGCACATTTGTAGAATACACAACAAATCAAGGCGTTTCTGACATATATAGGGCAAATGGTCATTATAACAGACAGTGTGGACGAATATTGTGCAAGAACAGCTGAAACATGTTAACGTATGTGTTTATGTGTGTATGCGTGCGTGCTTGCGCGCATTCGTGCATGTACGAGTGTGTGTGGTCATTAGGGTCGTCAATTCCGACACTCCTTAAATCAAGTAATAAGTTGGAAAGGGCAGAGTGTCGCCAAAACACCTTCAGGGACACGCGAGCTTCGTGCAGGCAACAGGAGACAGCACGGGGCGTAAGTAGTTATAGTGTGCTAATGAAACATCAAAAGAGCGGCCCAGTAAAGAGCAACCCAGTAACTTCCGGTCACGTGACTTCTGGGTAGCCCCCAGCGCCCCCTAGCGGTGACCTACATCCACCACGAGCGCCCCCTAGCGACTGGAGATAACCCTAACGGTCATAACCCCAACATGTTGACATGATTCCGACCTGTTGATGTCATGTGTGACGACCCTTGACCTCAGTAGTGACCGCTATCCTAACGTAGTGACCGCTAGTCTATAACGTGAGCGCTACCCCAATCCTTGAGGAGTAATTTTATTCCAAGACATATAGTGGTTCGATGTAGTCCACGATACCCTAACCGTTGGTTCGTTGTGCCCCGCGTTACCCTGTTGCTAACAGACACAACACCTCATTGAATGAAATCATCAAGAAACTTTAATATTTAATAACGATACATCATATTAAAGCACATAAAATATAGTAATATAATTATTTAAAAATAGTTATATATCAAATCATATAAATATAGTAATATTTAAAAAATAGCCATATATATCAAATCATATATCAAATTAAAGCACATAAAATCATATAAATATAGTAATATCATTATTTAAAAAATAACCATATATATCATATTAAAACACATAAAATCATATTAATTATTTAGAAAAATAGCCATATATTTAATCATATTAAAGCATATAAATATCGTTCGTTATTTCATTTAAAAATAGCCATATATATAAAGCATATAAAGTCATATAAATATCTTTCATTAGTTCATTTAAAAATAACCATGTTAAAGCATATAAAGTCATATATTGAAACACAGTGTTCATCTTGTTTTCCATTTCAACACAAGTTCAGTGGTGGCAGTGATTTTCCTCTTCTGTCAATAAGTTTTGTAGGTCGTTGTACTGGTGGGTGTTTTACTACATTGCTGCACTCCCTACAGGCCTTTTCCATTTCTATGACGGAACGTGGTATTGCTATTTCCCCTTTATCGTTAAACCCCCACAGCATTTCCATTTCTATCTGAGAACGTGATTTAAATAGTTTCATTTCTTGCATGACAGCCGGCCACAGGGCTCTGTGTTTTACCAATGCGGCGTAAACGTTAGCAGGTTGCTGTCTCGCTTGACCCATAGCATTGCAGCCCATGGCAATTTCCATGGTAACCCTCTCTATTGGCCGCACCATTCCTAGCTCCGTCATAACGCCAGCCCATAATTTTCTGTGGTCTATAAATGCAGCGTAGTCATTGCACTCGTTGTCCCAACTCTCGGACTGATAACCATCGTCGACGATGTCGTCGTTGACCACGAGCGGCGTACGATCACGTAACTGTTTCATCACGAACGCCCAGTGGATTCTATGGAAGCTGAAAAATCAGAGTGAAAGACACATTGAGCCATTGGTAAAGGACTGTGTTAAAAGCATCGTATATACATTAAATAGCACATGTACATCTGTTAATAATAAACTATGAGTAGACCTGCTGTGAGCGGTGTACTTTGGATCCACCACGGCGTATGTAATGCTACACCGACAGCCGTAGAAGCGCGTAGAAACTAGGTCGTCGAAAAACTGATAAGACTGACACGACGACCTCGCTCGGCCGACGCGGCGCGCGTGCTATTTATAATCAGACTACCAGCCGCTTAGCAAGAGGCATTGTAACTAGGTCACAGACGCATAAAAGATGTCTCTTAAAGTTAAACTGTGTGTTATGTAGACGCTTTTAAAACCTTTTATAAACACAGGAGTACGTATCACCAAACAGCCACGGACAATATGTACTTACGATCGATACAGTATCAGGCTCAACGCAACGCCAATCTCGATATAGGCTTGCATCAAGTCGGAAAACAAAGCGACACCAGACAGCATCGTGATGACGTCAGAGACAGCGGCAGCAGAACGACGGTTGCAGAATGACGGTAAGTGTATAAAGAAATACCTTGTCTGAGCACGGCTTTATATAGGAAACGCTAAACAATGCAGACAGCTGACATAAGCTGCTATAACACAATAACAAATCCATCAAAGTCAGAAAGTTATGTTAGAAAACACCCATAATAAAATTATTATTAAACTGGAATGCTAACAATCAACTCCCAAATCCGCTAGAACAATAAGTCATCCTTCACAACGAAAAACATGTTCGATAAGTCTGTCACAGAAGTGTCAGAGAATCGATGCTGAAAGCAAAATCTCATTTATCACGTGTAAAAAACAAAGTCAACCAGTTCTCAACCAACGTTGTATCGATTCCAGACATTCTGCACGAAACAGTAAACAACTCCTCCCTCGATAAGCTTGTCAACTAACTAACGCTGAATCCGAAAACTCATTTATCACGCATAAAAACACCGTGTACTTATGGAAGTTATTGCTGCACGGAAACTGGTGGACATTAATGCATATGCATTAAGTTATATATGCATGCATTAATTTATGCATGCATTAATTTATGCATGCATAGGGAGGGATACTGGAGCATGTCCACTTACACTGGACAGCGTGGACAGAACGTGTTGGGCCAGATACTCGTGAATTGCCGCGAGTTCATTCGGAAAAAAACAGGCGCCATAAAGTCTGGTGCGCACAACGATAGGAATGCGCGGTGATTGCGCAATACATACCAGAGGGCCAGCTGGTAAATATAACACAGACGCGCCATGCAACCGGCCCGCTATATAAGGGACCCGCAGATGCAACTGTCATAACACGATTCTCGCAGCTATTCGTTCACTCGAAAGTCTCTCTCGATCTACAGAAGCAAGATGGCCGCCGCCGCACAACAGCAGCTCTTCGACGACGAACATATGATGACCCTGACGCGTCTGCAATCGGAGGTAAGCGCTGGAACATACAGGTTTCCAACACCGTTAACCATAGTGTCTACCGCACGACAGGAGAGATACGTAGTATATCTGGCATGCTCACAGTGTCCCGTAGGAGTCCAGCGTAGTAAGCAAGGCTACTACTGTTCGACGCACAAATGGCAGCGGTCTCCAGCGTATAGATTCAACCTCCGTGTCCTCCTGCAGGACAGCATAGGCAGTGAATGTTGGATTAGCGTATTTGATACGCTGGCAGTTAAAATCCTTGGCTTCACCGCGAACGAGTACGTTGCAATGAAGTCAGAAGACGAACGGGTGGCAGCCCTGTCTGTGTTGAGGGGGGTCCGTGTCAGAGCGACCATTAAAAAGCGCGTCAACAAGGAGTACGTAAACTACATTGCGTCAGAGTTGGAAATTCTTGACGAGGCATTCTCTTTGTAGGAGGAAGACAAAGAGAATGCCATCGCCACCAGCTCTGACAACAGCAATGAAAGTACAGAAAGCGCGTACGAAAAGATACGGGACTGGGAAAATACCATGAATAAAAAGGTACAGCAGTGGTTAGACTCGTATGAACAACGTAATCTGTTACCATCCACACCATCCATCACTTCCTCTACCGAACCGACTCTGTGTATAACAGACGAGGAAAATAAAGATGCGGTTATTAGCGTAAGCAGCGAAACAGCTATGACCATAAGCAGCAGCAGCAGCGGCAGCAGCGGCGGCAGCAGCAGTGGTGGTAACCATGACAACGATATGCAGGCGACAGCAATGAACATAGACAGAATACGAAATCGTACAGAAGCCATGATGAACCAGAACACCTTCAACACATTGATAGACGCAGCTTGTGTTCGTTATGCATGTAATGAAGTTGAGCGTATATTAGATTTATCGGAAGGTGAATATTACGTACCGTCTTGCAATGGCATGACGATATGGCAGACACGATCAGAGCGACCATAGCCAGTCTATATGCGGGTAACAATGAAGTTCCTGACATTGATTAAACAGGTGTGTCTTTTGTTGTCCCGTCTATAGATCCATAACGGCCTGCGTCAGTTACGCGAGGCGTACGAGAATGACGCCGACGATGATGATGACAAGATACTACCACCACAACAGCAGCGCAAACGAAAATTGTCTGCAAACGATCTGCGGTTGGTGCTCAACAGAAAACGTCGGTTTGCAGCACCAACCGCAGCAGCAGCAGCAGCAGCAGCAGCAGCAACCCCAGCAGCAGCATCAATGACACCGCCACCCCCACCGCCGTCTTGTCTACAAACCACCTTCGAATTCACACCAGCGTCGCCACCATCGTCACCGTCGCCGCCATCGTCACCGTCGTTCGAAACACTTAACAAGACGTTGTTAACACCGCCATCCTCCGACACACAGCAGCCATCAACATCGTCAACATTACCCTGCACCTGCGACCGCTGCTGCGAAGAAAACATTATTTTAGCATCATCACCAACGAAACCGAACATTTTAAACCCAGAAATAGCAAATACCATGATCACAGAAGCAATCACGCATCTCATCATGCATAAAGCACACAACACACCTCTGACAGTAGCCGAAGCTACTGTCAACGTATGTGCAGAAGGATGCACTCGGCTACTGTCAGAGGAGATGCAAGCATACTTAATACAAGAAGTGGCGTGTTTCAATCCTTGGATGTTGTAAACAAAGGATTGAAACACGCCACACACACACACACACACACACACACACACACACACACACACACACACACACACACACACACACACACACACACACACACACACACACACACACACACACACACACACACACACACACACACACACACACACACACACACACACACACACACACACACACACACACACACACACACACACACACACACACACACACACACACACACACACACAGTAATTGTTTAGTGTCTTTAGTAATTGTTGATGAATTTATAGTAATTGTTTAGTGTCTTTAGTAATTGTTAATGAATTTAATCTTATGTATTTAGTTGTTATATATATCATTAGTGTCACACAGAGTAATTGATTTGAATCTTATGTATTTATTTTTTATATATCATTAGTGTCTTTAGTAATTGTTATTGACTTTAATCTATGTAGTTGTTATATATCATTAGTGTTTTTTTTTTTTTTTTTTTTTTTATATTGACTTTAATCTTATGTATTTTTTATATATCATTAGTGTCTTTAGTAATTGTTATATATCATTAGTGTCTATGAAATACATATAGTAATCTTTATGCATGAAGAGATCGACTTCTCTATATACAATTATTCACACACGTGACCTCTGTCGTGGTGTAAAAACCCACAAGTCCGTCATTATTCACACACGTGACCTCTGTCGTGGTGTAAAAGCCCACAAGTCCGCCATTATTCACACGTGACCTCTGTCGTGGTGTAAAAGCCCACAAGTCAGCCATTATTCACACACACGTGACCTCTGTCGTGGTGTAAAAGCCCACAAGTCAATCATCATCAACTTATATATAGAGAAGCCTATCTTTTCATATCAGTATATATATTTCATAGACAATGTATTCTATTGAATAAAATAGTCAAAATGGAATGGAACGTGTTGTACCTTCATTATTCGCACGACTGACACCCCTCTTCACGAAAGGGAAACCCGTAGTCGATTATGATGGACATAGTGTCCAAGTTAGGAACGCCCCTTTTTAGTAATTGACCAATAGGAATCAAGCTAGGAACGTCTCTCATTTGTGATTGGACAATAGTAGCCATGTTAATTAGTAATTGACCAATAGGAACGTCTCTTATTAATGATTGACATCTTATCCACCTAACAGCTACTATATAGATGTAGTGAGAGGCCATAGTACTCATGTTAGGTTATTCGTGATTGGTCAATAGTACCCATGTTAATTAGTAATTGACCAATAGGAATCAAGCTAGGAACGTCTCTTAATGCTGATTGGTCAATAGTTAATTAGTAATTGACCAATAGGAATCAAACTAGGAACGTCTCTTAACGCTGATTGGTCAATAGTTAATTAGTAATTGACCAATAGGAATCAAGCTAGGAACGTCTCTTAACGCTGATTGGTCAATAGTACCCATGTTAATTAGTAATTGACCAATAGGAACGTCTCTTACATGTTATCCACCTCGCACGCACTATATAGATGTACTGAGAGTCCATTCCCTCTCAGTTGTAGACGCAGCCATGGAAAGACACCAGTGTCGTCACTGCGAGCTCGCCTTCGACACGTGCGCAGAACTACAACGTCACGTGCAGAGTAATCACTCGACGCCATCATGCGACTTACATTCATACTCGATGGCACCGCCTATGGTGGCGCCACGCAGCGACTATGCAAAGAGAGCGAAATACGCATGCGAGAAATGCGGCGCCACCTTCGGGAGATATAACAACCTACAGCGTCACGTAAGGTCGGTATGTAGAGGTAGTAGTAGTAGTAGTAGTAGTAGTAGTAGAAGTAGTAGAAGCATAGTCTACGCGTGTAAGAAATGCGGACGGAAGTTCGAAAGACGTTACCATCTGACCATGCACGCACGAACCGCGTGTGCCGACGTCACCGAGCCACCAGCACCAAAGAGATCAACAAGAGAAGACACTATCCCATCTCAAAACCATCCGCTCGGTACCGAGGAAGATCCGTTAGACCCACCTGATCGACTTCCCTTCGCCGATACTCTGTCGACGGAGTTGCTAGATGTCGTTCGTGCGCACTGGTCTGCTATACGGACTCACGCGTTCAGAGGTCCACTTCAATGCAGGTACGATTACAGATTAATCACGCTAGACACGACCGACTTGGAACCGTCTTTGAAGATCATGTTCCAGGAACAGACCAATGCGTTCAAGATTAACCTCAGTTACGGGTTCATTCTGAGAAACAAGAACACGGGTCAATACAAGTACTATCATACCTCTTGTAATTGCTGTGGACGCTACCTGGACGAACCCAGTCTCGTCGCCAACAGCAAGGACTTTGATAAATTTCTCGAACGCATCCGAGAACCCGACCTCTTGCAATGGGCCATCAATCAAAGACCGGATTCTGCGTGGGTATGCGAACTCGTGACGAATGTCACTTTTTTCGTTAATCGCATCATCGATCATCCTATAGGATGTGTAGGCATGATCTCTCTACCATCCTACATCAAGAAGAAGAAAAGCATCATCGGACTGGAAACGGATCCCATCCATATGAAGAGGTACAAAGATAACCTGTGTCTGTTCCGATGTCTGGCCCTGCATCGAGGATGCGATCTATATCGATTGGAACCGGCGGTGAAGACGCTCTACGAGACATACGATCGAGATCACGTACCCATGGAAGAATTTACAGGGGTCACGCTGGATGACCTCTATCGCGTAGAGACCACGTTCCAAACGAATGTGTGCGTGTACCGTCTTGTCAGTGAGGAGGACGGTAAGTCGACTGCCGAACTGGTTCGTCGATCGTTATGCAACTACCCCGAAACAATGTATCTCAACCTTCACGGGACACATTTTTCATTCATCCAAGATGTCTGCATGTACTGCAACTCGTATCGATGTCGGAAGTGCGGTGACTCGTTATGGAAAAAGGCATGGTTGCTGTATCGACACGAGCGCACGTGTACGGGAGGTGTGCGTCGAGTCTATCCTGGCGGCGTGTACCATTCCACACCATCGGTGTTCGAACGTCTGGACGACGAGAACATTCGCGTGGCTGAATCGTTGCGCTACTATCCGTATCGAGCCACCTTTGATTTCGAGTGTTGGTTCGACACGGAACAACTTCCGTCGGACAGTGACAAGGTCCACTGGGTGGCGCGTCACGTTCCACTGAGCGTCAGCGTAGCATCCAACGTTCCCGGTCACGAGCGAGTGCAATGTCTCGTCACGGACGGAGACACCAACAAGTTGGTGAGTAAAATGATGAATATCTTACAAACGATGAGTGACGCCGCGTACGACAAGATCAAACACTCGTGCGAAGATGTCTTGGATCAACTCGCAGAGGAACTGACGAAATGGGACGAAACCGAGAAGGCTGCACGAGCAGCCATCGATAAGAAGAAATCTCGTCCGGCGACCAATCCATACAAAAAGCTGATGGGACAACTCTATGGCTGGATGCATCAGTTACCTGTCATCGGGTTCAATTCGGGTAAGTATGATCTCAATGCCATCAAACAGTTTCTCATACCCTACTTCTTATCCACCGGATCAAAGGAACAAGAAGAACAAGAAGAACAAGAACAAGAACAAGACGACAAAGACGAAGAGAATGAGGGTGTCGGTACTTTTTTCGTCATCAAACGCAACAACACTTTCATGTGTCTTTCGACGGATCAGCTGAAATTCCTAGACATGACCAACTACATAGCTCCCGGGTTCAGTTACGACAAGTATCTGAAGGCGTACGGATGCGAGGTGACAAAAGGTCATTTCCCGTACGAGTACATGGACCGTCTGGAGAGACTCGACGACACTGCACTTCCATCGAAACAGGCCTTCTTCAGTCGACTGAAGAACGAAGGTATCTCCGACGAGGATTATGCCAGTTGTCAAGAGGCCTGGCGCGACAATTCCATGACGACTTTGCGAGACTTTCTCGTCTGGTACAACAACAGAGACGTGGTTCCCTTTCTGCAGGCCATCGACAGACAGTTTGCCTTCTACGAACAACGTGGCATAGACATGTTCAAGCAAGGCATCAGCGTACCTGGTCTGACCTTGCTCTACCTGTTCAACGACCTTCCCGAGAAGACCTACTTTACCATATTCAACGAGAAGAATAAAGATCTTCATCATCTCGTCAAAGATCACGTGGTTGGCGGGGCTTCGCTCATTTTTCATCGCTATCACGAGAAAGGGGTCACCACGCTACGTCAGAACGAGTACGGAGAGGCCGCTCGTCCTTGTAGGTCCATCGTTGGATACGATGCCAATGCCCTGTACTTGTGGTCACTCATGCAAGACATGCCTATGGGATGGTACACGCGACGACGGGAAGAGAAAGATTTCCGACCGGAATCGGCGCAGCTGTACGGTCAGATGGCCGCGGAATGGTTGACTTGGGAATCCGAACGCACGGGACGCGTCATACGACACCAGATCAACGGTAGAGAGAAGAGAATAGGCAAACTGCTGGTGGACGGGTGGTGCAGCGAGACGAAAACGGCTTATCAGTACCACGGATGTTTTTTCCATGGTCACTCGTGCACTGGCAAAGAGGTCAACGAGGTCAACGGGAAACCCATGGCTGAACTGCTCGAAGACACCCGAAAGAACACCGTCTACCTCCGTCACTTTGTCAAAGTCGTAGAGATGTGGGAATGCGAGTGGAAAGAGACGAGACGAGATCCTGTCGTGAAAAAGCTTCTGGATGCTGCATTTCCGCGCCGACGTCACGCACGATGGATGATGACGTCACAACAGATCCTGAGCGGCGTGCGTGCTGGAACCGTGTTCGGTCTGATCGAGTGTGACCTTTGCGTACCGGAAGCATTGCGAGAACACTTTGCCGAGATGCAGCCCGTGTTCAAGAACATCCGACTGACACGCGACGATCTCGGACCGTTCATGCGCCGATACGCCGAGGAGCACGACATCATGACGACACCGAGACGCATGCTCGTGGGTAGTTATCGAGGAGATAAGATCCTGCTTGCCACGCCTCTGCTGCGATGGTACATGGACCACGGTCTCGAGGTGACGCACGTGTATCAGGTCATCGAGTACGATCCCGTCCCGTGTTTCAGACGGTTCGGCGATGCAGTGTCCGCGGCGCGACGCGAAGGAGACGTCCACTCGCACAAGGCCATCATCGCAGACACCATGAAGTTGCTGGGGAACTCGGGTTACGGAAAGACCATAACCAACGTGGACCGACATCGCGACGTCAATTATTGCAAGGAGAAGGCGGCATCGCTCTTGGTCAACGATAAGAGATTCCGACAACTCGATGTCATCGTGGACGATACGTACGAGATAGAGATGAACAAGAAGACCGTCACGTACACCCTGCCCATACACGTGGGATTCTTCGTTCTGCAGTACGCCAAGATGCGCATGTTACAGTTCTACTACGACTTCATCGACAGGTACCTGGAGCGCCCTCTTTTTCAGTACTGCGAGACAGATACAGATTCTGCCTATTTGGCCTTGGCCGGCGAGTCCGTCGACGCCCTCGTGACTCCGGAACTACGAGAACATTACTTCCGGCACCGCTCCGAATGGTTGCCGTCCGAATGTTGCGACGACCATTGGAACGAGTACGTGCGCTGTCGACTCGCCAATAGACCGTGGGTCGGCGACGAGGCGTGCTGTAAAGCGCGTAGGGCGTACGACAAGAGGACACCTGGTCTGTTCAAGGTGGAATGGTCCGGCGACGGGTTCGTGGGGTTGTGCAGCAAGACGTACTATTGTTTCGGACCTACCGACAAATACAGCACCAAAGGACTGAGCAAACGTCACAACGACATCGACAAGAACGCGTTCCTGGAGGTGCTCACCAACCGTCGGAGCGGAAGTGGAAAGAACCGTGGGTTCCGGGTGCGTCACTCGACCGTGATGACGTACGTGCAGGAACGAGCGGCTCTCACCTACTTCTATCCCAAACGAGTGGTGCACGAGGACGGGGTGAGCACGGGTCCGGTGGACGTGTAGAAAAGGACGATGCACTGCGGTCGTCTTTCATAAGCGACCATGGACGCGCGGTGGAAACATCCTTTCACGTGCATCGTCGCCGGTCCGACGGGATGCGGCAAAAGTACTTTCGTGACGCGTATGCTACGTCACGCTGCTGCGATGATCGATCCTCCTCCCGAACGGATCACGTGGTGTTACGGAGAATGGCAAGAGGCTTACGCAACGATGGACTTGACGGACGTGCGCTTCGAGGAAGGATTGCCGAGTGCTAGCATGTTCGATTCGTCGACGAGGAACCTCATCGTCATAGACGATCTCATGGCAGAAACGGACGAACGGGTCACGACCTTGTTCACTAAAAAGAGTCATCACAGGAACACGTCCGTGCTGTATCTCGTACAGAACCTTTTCCCCAAAAACAAAGAGAGTCGTACCATCAGTCTGAATTCTCAGTACATGGTGGTGTTCAAGAATCCTCGTGACGCATCGCAGATGTCGCACTTGGCTCGACAGATGTATCCGGGGCGCGCCAAATTCGTTCAAGAGGCTTTTAAAGACGCCACTTCGGTACCGTACGGTTATCTATTGGTCGATCTCAAGCAGGACACGCCGGAGGACATGCGTCTGCGCACGGCCATCTTTCCAGACGACGGTGTTCAGTACGTGTACTTGCCGAAGGTATAAAAAGACCGCACGCGTGGATAGTCTCTTCATTCCCACCATGTCTGCCCTGGTGAAGAGACACATTATATGCATACAGGCGCTGAACAGGATCAAGAACAACAAACTGAAAAGAGCCATCATCGAAAACGCTGACGCCGATCTTTTGTGTGCGCTAGCCGAGTGTGCCTACAACATATTAAAACAGAACATTCCATTGTCTGCATTACAGAGGCGTCGTTTGAGTAAATACAGGAAGAGGTTACGGGAGTTGGCTCACAGTCGAACGTCGGCCGGTAGAAGAAGACGCCTCTTGCTGAACCGACAGGTCGGCGAGGGACAGAGCGGAGGGTTCCTATCGGCCTTCCTAGCACCGTTGGCAAGTTCGGTGTTTCTACCCTTGCTTCGAGAGGTGCTGCTCCCGCAAGCAACCAGGTCGCGTCACCTTCGTTCGGGAGGTTAGATGGAACACGCACGCAAGATGGCCTTGGTAGATCCACGAATGTTGGACACGCTTCGATCACCCCCACCCCCGACGGATACCTTAGGTAAGAAGGTGCGAGCTCTCGATGACGAGATGACGGCCATCCTCGACAGAAAGGACCTCGACGACAGGACCAAGGTCACATTGTATAATCAGGTGTTGCAACGGTATAACGTCTTGTCTGATAAACACGCCAAGGAACCGACACGAGTGATCTCGGTGAACGAGTCTGGGCCGGGGCCGGGGCCGGGGCCGGGGCCGGGGCCGGGGCCGGGGGCGGAGGCGGGGCCGGGGGAAGCTCCTGCTAGCGAGATGGAGGCCGACGTCGTGGATACCGTTCCCAAGACCATGCAAGGCAAAGCCAGACGGTTGATGGAACGCATGAAAAGAAACATGTCTTGGACCGCCCGCGGCGAACTGTTATACGAGGGTGTGCCCATCGCCGGAAGTAACGTGGTGGATCTCGTTAACGATGTGTTGCGCAAGAGAAAGACCAATCCGACGGGATGGCAACCGTTTGCAAGACAACTCCGTGCCATGAACCTGCCCATGGAGTTGGTCGGTAACGTCGCCAGGAGAGACTACATACGCCAGGCACCGACACCGACCACTCCAGGTCGTCGTCGAATACCGGCTACTCCTCGCTCTGGTGGTGGTGCTAGCGCAAGAAGATCGCTCAGTTGGACACCCCTCGCTCGTCGACGCGGACAAATGGAACATTCCATGCTCACCCCACCTCCAGAACGTCAACGCAAGGCGCTGACGTCATTGGCTAGTTGGGAAGACATTTAAGTCGTTGCAACACGTGTCCACAGCTCAGTGTGCACTGCGATGTCGAACGATCCACAGGACACGTACTACCGTTCCGTCGTCGTTACAGTATTTTGCGTTGGACTGTACTTGATTGCTGACGCCGTAGTGCGAAATCTTTACAACATTTGCTCTGCAGAGTATGATCACAGTACTAGAATATAGATCATTCGTCATCGTCTTGGGTGTGGTAGTGGGACTTCTGGTGTACGTCAGCGTACTCTTTCTTACTCGTCACGAACCGTGCTGCGCACCGTGCTGCGCAGTAAACGTCACAACCGTCAGTCCATCGGAACTCTTTTAATGGCACCGAAGAAAGAACGAGCACTTAGGACGGTCTACTTCGATCCGAAAAGGGTAGGTAGTTACGGCGGACCCGATGCCTTGCGACGCGTCACGCACATATCAAGAAAAAAGGTCGCAGAATGGTTGTCGGAACAGGACGCCTATACCCTACACAAGCCGGCTAGACGTCGTTTCGAGAGACGACGCGTCATCGTGAGCGGTCTGCATCAGCAGTGGCAGGCCGATCTCGTCGATCTGTCGCATTTGAAAAAGCACAACGACGGTATGACCTTTCTTCTCACGGTGATCGACGTCTTCTCGAAAGTGGCCTGGTGTGTTCCCATGAAGAACAAGTCCGCGGCGTCGTTGGTAGCGGCACTTGACAGCACGTTCAGCAAAGGCTGGCCAAAGGTGTTGCAGACAGACCAAGGAAAGGAATTTCTGAATAAATCCGTCCAGGCTCTATTGAAGAAGCACAACATCCATCACTTCTCCACGCACAACGCGGAGACGAAGGCGTGCATCGTGGAAAGATTCAACAGGACGTTGAAGACACGCATGTGGCGATACTTCACGAAACACCAGACGTGGCGATACATCAACATCCTTCAGGACCTGGTGCATTCGTACAACAACAGCTACCACCGCAGTATCGGCATGGCTCCTTCACAGGTGAGTTACCGTAATCAGGAAAAGGTGTGGCAGCGACTGTACGGTCACGACGGTAAGGGCGTGCCCAAGTTGCGCGTGTCGGATCGCGTACGTATCAGCAAGTACAAAGGTAAGTTCGAAAAGGGGTACACGGCGAATTGGAGCGAAGAGATTTTCACGATACACGAGGTTCATCCCTCTGCTCCGCCCGTGTATCGATTGTAGGACGATCTCGGCGAAGTGCTGGAAGGTACCTTCTACGAAATGGAGCTGCAGAAAGTGTTGGTACCCCCCGATAAACTGTTCTACGTGCAAGAGGTCCTGGATCGTCGCAAGGTAGGTGGACGAAATCAAGTTTTCGTGAAATGGTTCGGCTACCCCTCCAAATTCAACAGCTGGATCGATGCCAAGGCACTGGTGCAGTCTACTATAAAGACTAGCCACGCGTTCGGTAAGACTTCATTCGAGACATGACACATGACACGACAACACGAGACTTCACCGTCGTAGAACAGGAGGAACAAGAGGACGTAGTAGCAGTAGAGGACAGTACTGACGCGCAGAACGTAGAGGACAGTAGCGGTAGTAGCAGTAGCGGTAGCACTCCTTGGCATCTGTTCGGTACCGCGTGTCCTAAAGAGGAAATAGTCTTTCTGTGTCAGGTGCTCATCTTGTTTACGGTCATTCTCATAAGCATTTACAATCTGACCACAGGTCACGAGAATTCTACTCTGTGGACGGCTCTGTTGAGTAGTTCTTTGGGTTACCTGCTCCTCAATCCCACGTTGAGACGTAATGGCGACTGATTTCTACCTGACACTGCCTAGCAACGCTTCCATGAAGATGTATCCCAACAATACGTTGGCTCATTACATCACAGACTTACCTCGACTTATCGATCTGACTGGCGAGTGGGAATGCGGGTTGGCAGAAATACAGTACCCGCATACGTGGCACAACGTTACAGAGGAAGATGTCTGGTTCTTCCTCAATGAGAACAATCCTACGGGTCGTATCCCGAGTATGAAGTTAGCCACTGGGTATTACAAAGGTCCTGTGACATTGATGAACCGTGTAAACAGGGGTCTGCGACTTATGACAACGGACAAGACACAAGCTAAATTGACTTACAGCGTGATCACTCAAAAAATGACGTTGCACATGTCATACAACACCGTGTTCAGAACACCGCAGCACAGTGCGTTAGGATCTATGTTAGGATTTCGTGAGTCGATCGTCATCAGTCCGCCGGCACCAGACAGCACACGCCAGCGCGATAACCCGAGACCAGTTAGATCGTCAGCCAGCGTGGTTATACCACCGCCATCTACACACAGTTCCGATGCTCCGTACCCCTTCCGTAAAGAGGCCAAACACGTGGTGCAGATGAATCAAGGGTTCGATACCATATACGTTTACACGGACGTCGTGGAGTCTCGCGTAGTAGGTGACACTGTCGCGCCTTTGTTGCGAGCCCTCCCGGTTGGCGGACGTCACGGCGAAACGGTATCCGACAGGTTCACTAACATTCACTACGTGCCTCTGTTGTACTCGCACTTCAAGTCGATTGAAATCGATATAAGGGACGACACAGGACGGCGCGTGCCATTCGAGTACGGTAGAGTGACCGTGACACTTCATTTTCGACGGCGCAGGATCGGACTGTTCTGAAGATGAATTACAACGAGTATTACGCGCGTCAGGCAGGTGGTGCACTGCCCTACTTCGCCGGTGCTCAATACCAGCGGGGACATGGACTAGGTAGTCTGTTCACCGGTCTGCTGCGCAGCGCCATGCCGCTCATCAAGAGAGGTGCCGTGGCGTTGGGAAAGGGGGCTTTGAAGACCGGCGTGCGCATAGCCGACGACGTCATGTCTGGACAGAGCATAAAAAAGGCAACCAAACGACGCGTCACAGACGCCGGTAGGAATCTGATGCGTATGGTGGTTCCTGGCGTGCGTCCTCGAAAACGTATAAAACGCGCGCCGGCAAAGAAAGGAGTCACTTTAGCAAAGAGACGACGCAAGAGACAGACGTCCGCGAAACGCGAGGCCGACATATTCGACGACGACGATGGCATTCGTACATAAACAGTCGTGTGAAGGGGTCAAGAGCGAGCTGGATCTCTTTACAGTACCCCCACTCAGACCAGCATCATCGACAGTCACGTAGTGGAACATCAGCCCTTGTCCTCGCTGGACTCGGGTGGACCCATAGAATTCCTCATACCCGGATCGGGAGACGATTACCTGGATCTCGCCAACACGATACTGCACGTGCAGGCGAAGGTGACACGAGCCAACGGGGACGATCTCGACTTGGCCGATCCCGTGGGACCGGTGAATAACTGGCTGCATGCACTGATCAGTCAAGCCGACGTCTCCCTGAACAATACGCTCGTGACCCCTTCGACCAACACGTATGCGTATCGCGCCTACATAGAGACGTTGCTCAGCTACGGTCCAGATGCCAAGGACACGCAACTGACGAGTCAGCTGTGGCACAAGGACACGGCCACTCGCATGGACGCCGTCGAGATAGCCGACGGACCCGCAGCTAACGAAGGGTTCGTGGCTCGACGAGGGCACATCCTGAGGAGCCGTGTTGTCGATATGATGGGTCGTCTCCACGTGGACCTCTTTCTGCAGGATAAATTCCTCATCAACGGCGTCGACGTCAAGATCCGACTGGTGCGTAGTAAACCTGCTTTTGCACTCATGGCCGGTGGAGCCAATCCCGATTACAAGATACAAATAGTCAATGCCTGCTTGTTTGCAAAGAAAGTCACCGTGAATCCCAGCGTGCAGATAGCACACGTCAAGGCTTTGGAGAAGAGCACGGTCAAGTATCCGATGCGGTCCGTCGAGTGCAAGGTGTACTCCATTCCTGCCGGCACTCGCTCGCACACGTACGAGAACCTGTTCCTCGGCACCCTGCCGAAACGTCTGGTGCTGTGCTGCATCGATAACGATGCCTACAACGGAGCGTACGACAAGAATCCGTTTCACGCCAAGAACAACGCCATCAGCTTCCTCGCGGTGTACGTGGACGGACGACAGATACCCTCCAAACCTTTCCAGCCGAATTTCGAAGACGACCTCTTTGTCAGGAGCTACATGAGTCTGTTCTCGTCGACCGGTAAGTTGTGGCAGGACGAAGGGAACGGACTGACTCGCAGCGACTACCGACACGGCTACACCTTCTTCGGTTTCGACCTGACCCCCGATCAGTGCGATGGTCCCTGCTTCCATCTAGTACAAAAGGGCAACCTGCGCATAGAAGTTCATTTCCGCAATGCGCTGCTGAACACCGTGAACGTCGTCGCCTACGCCGAGCTCGAGTACGTGCTGGAAATCGACAAGAATCGCAACGTCATCTACGACTACTAAAATGGACACCCTGCAGATCGCTAGACTACTGGCAGTGGACCCGTGCACCAGAACTATATTTCGCGGCGTCGTACCCAGAGACGGACTACCCACTACGATAGACGGCACTCTGCCCGCAGCCTTCGTGTGCAACACCGACAACGGCGACGAACCAGGCGAACATTGGATAGCGCTGTACCTGGACGCCGACGGACGCGGCGAATACTTCTGCTCGTACGGACTGCCGCCTCGTTACGCAGCGTTCCGCACCTTCCTGAACAAACACTGTTCCGAATGGACTCATAATACCCAGAGGCTTCAGAGTCCTCTGTCTAACGTTTGCGGACAATATTGTGTTGCTTATGTAATGTTTCGTTGTAAAGGTTCTTCTATGAAGAGTTTCGTAAACATGTTCCACACTAATCTGGTCAATAACGATGTTGAAGTGTTCGATTGGATGAGACTATTGAAAAAGGGTATACCCTACTATCGTGTATCTTACAGAGACTGATGATATATTCGGCACCTATTCAGTAGTTAATTATTGCCGCGTATTTGATTGGCTTAAAACAGCTGCGATATTGTGGTACACTGTATTATCGCTCATAGTAGCAGCAGTACACCACATCATCATCATCGTTCGAGCCTCTGGCGAGGTGGTGCACCACCCGTAAGCTCGCGACCTCTGGCGTGATGGTAAACATCCGCAAGTCGCCTCGTCGTCGTCATCATCCTCGAGCCTCTGGCGCGGTGGAAACACCCCTAAGCTCACGACCTCTGGCGCGATGGTCAACATACGCAAGTCGATTCATATATATATTCATCGTAGTTGTAGTTGTAGTGATATTACACGCTACCACGCTTGATGTATCGTCATGCTGCTTGTATTATACCCAATAAAATACGTGTGCACTCGTACCCTATCGTGTTGCGTTGATTTCTCGTCTCCATTAGTCCCCTTTGATAGTTGATATAATTAACGACCCTATTATTAATTACTAATGACCCTATAATTACTACGTATGATTCGTCACGGTCACTACCCGGTCATAGGTCAACATACACACAAGGTTATGACCGTTAGGGTTATCTCCAGTCGCTAGGGGGCGCTCGTGGTGGATGTAGGTCACCGCTAGGGGGCGCTGGGGGCTACCCAGAAGTCACGTGACCGGAAGTTACTGGGTTGCTCTTTACTGGGCCGCTCTTTTGATGTTTCATTAGCACACTATAACTACTGGCGTAAAACAAACTGTTTTTTCAGAACTCACGTTTACACAACACGCACAGATACCCTTACATTGAAATATAGCAACATATGTTTCTTACAGAGGTGCATACGTTTCATTTGCCCCTGTTCCAACCACAGTCTGCCAGGAGTAGTTGTCTTACAAAAAACAACCCAAAACATATACGGCAAACAAACAATACGAAGACGATAGATGTCAACTTGATACAAATGAACATTACGTCGTATCAAGAAACTGCTAGTCGAGATATTAATTTGGTTTATCAATCTCACAAGTACCCATCCGAAATGTCTTAACCAAAAACACGATTTTTGTATTAGCTAACATTTATTTTAAGTTGAAGCCTTGAAAATAAACTGTTTTCCCGCATGCGCGCGTCTAAAGGATTTGATTAACGATTGTCATTGGTTAGCATTTGAGCAGCAGTTAATTGCAGCTTTCATATGATTACAATGCCTAAATTATATGATTGTGTAGTTCACACAGAACATCTAAATTAGCAATGTCGTGCTTCATCTTTTTAATCTGTATATCTGTAGTATATTTACGGTAAGAAATTGTAAAACACAGACATTTGAAAATGTGCTATATCCAGTCTGTAGAGCACTCAGTCCTCAGAGCACTTTACACTACATCCCCTGGCAAACCTGTTCATTCGAACTCCAACTAGACTTTTCTGGGAAACATTCAGTCTCGCTGCAATTACTACGCGAAACATGTTCGTTCACGTGTCCACCACCGTTTATAATCAGGTGTATAGTCTTTAATACAGATGAGAGAGCTGAGACTAAATGGAGTGTACGCAAAAACCATCAGGCCACTTCACCACCACGCCCCACTAGTTATGTTGGCTCACTGATGGCAGACTAGTGAGGTGAGGTTGCTCGACAGTGACAGTGATTAATGTTGTCACGCAACCTTCCGAGACTACTTGCGTGATGCGATCCCGCCTACTGGTAGACTAATATTTCAAACACTGCTACACGAAACAAATGTAGTTTATTGCAGACCCAGTGGAACAGTTTGCACCCTCGGTCTCGATTGGATCTCATAGAGGGATTGACTGAATTGGCTGAAATGTAGAGTAGCTGCTGAAATTCCAATCTTATGGTACATTCTTACGGACTATGTCAATCGACACATCGACAGATAAACACATATCACATTTTCTGAGAAATAGTTTACTGTACAAAGTACCAATGAAATACTGAGCATCATTATGTGGATAACTGACAATTTGCGAATCAGTTGGTCGCAACGTATAGCTCTAGATATAGCTACGCATAACACGGCTTGCATTTTAGCATGAATTATTAGCGATATTACGTCATTGGTAGGTTGTTCACGAGTTCACCCGAATAAAGCCATTGAAGTATATCCTGAACACACACGCATGCAAACGCATACATACATGCACATACACCCACGCAAACACATACACATACACACATACATACATGCATATATTCATACATACATACAAACATACATACATACATACATATATATATATATATATATATATATATATATATATATATATATATATATATATATATATATATATATATATATATATATATATATATGCATGCTTGAATGCATGCATACATACATACATGCATACATACATACATACATACATGCATCATACATACATACATATATACATACATACATATATACATACATACATGCATACATACATACATACATACATACATACATACATACATATATACACACATACATACATACATGCGTACATACGTACGTACATAGGTACATACGTATATACGTACAAACGTTCACATTTATATGCATACACATGTACACATGTACACACGTACACACGTGCACACGTACATAGAGTACGTGCATACGTGCAAGCGTTCATATGTGCATGCGTGTAAGCACGCACGCACGCACGCACACACACACACACACGCGCACACGCACACGCACACGCACACGCACACGCACGCGCACGCGCACACGCACACGCACACGCACACGCACGTACGCACACACACACACACACACACACACGCACACACTCACACAGCATTTAGTGTAGATAAATATTCACAACTTTTATATCTACTTGTTTTTATTTGCGCAGGCTGTTGTATTGACACTACATGTGCTATGTATCAGTTAATAAATGAAATAAAAATTAATACATGGAACATATTCTCAGCAGTTATTAAGGCTTTTCCAAAGAAATGCGAGCTTTGAGAAGACCCCCATTGTCGAACCTTCGTATATATTTCTCGTGCATGTGGCCAATAGAAGGACACACGAAAGACCTGTCGCGCCTTCCAAACACCAAGAGTGTCGTGTGTTGTGGGTGTGTCCAAATCATTTATAAGGGCCGACTCCTCGGCCATTTTCATTTGGGAAGTTGCCTGGTTCAACAGCTGTGTGAAGAACTGGTTGAATCTGCACAAGGTAAGCTTGATGTATATAACCAAGTCTCCCAGCTCGTGCAACAACAAATTGGTTATGGGCGGGCGGGCGGGCGGGCGGGCGGGCGGGCGGGCGGGCGGGCGGGCGGGCGGGCGGGCGGGCGGGCGGGCGGGCGGTCGGGCGGGCGGGCGGGCGGGCGGGCGGGCGGGCGGGCGGGCGGGCGGGCGGGCGGGCGGGCGGGCGGGCGGGCGGGCGGGCGGGCGGGCGGGCGGGCGGGCGGGCGGGCGGGCGGGCGGGCGGGCGGGGGGCGGGGGCGGGCGGGCGGGCGGGCGGGCGGGCGGGGGGCGGGGGCGGGCGGGCGGGCGGGCGGGCGGGCGGGCGGGCGGGCGGGCGGGCGGGCGGGCGGGCGGGCGGGCGGGCGGGCGGGGCGGGCGGGCGGGCGGGCGGGCGGGCGGGCGGGCGGGCGGGCGGGCGGGCGGGCGGGCGGGCGGGCGGGCGGGCGGGCGGGCGGGCGGGCGGGCGGGCGGGCGGGCGGGCGGGCGGGCGGGCAAATGACATAATTGCAACGGATGAAAACAGTTGTTTGACCGTCTGTCACTTTGTTGTTTTAGGTTCCGATAACTGATGATGCGAGCGAATATCATTATGTTGCTGTGCCTTCTTGTGTGCCTGATGACGGCTGCATTGGTAAATGGCGCTGCGGTGAGGAAGGTATGATGACCGCCTGATTACTCGTAAACGAAGTATATTTTCTTACATGAACAAAATGCATAGACTTAGTCTTATTCAAATTTATGTATTGATGTGTAATTAATTGACTACTGCTCAACACTGTTAAGTACATTATGTCAACAACGTTCGAAATTTAAAATGTATTATAATTCCATTGTATTATATATTGCTTATATTAATGTGTTATGTAGTTGCAACATTCTGACAAAACTAATGATGGATTTGATCATAAGAGAGTAATAGCACGTTCACAGTGCATAGACATATCCTTATCCCGCCGCTCCCTATAAACACGATCTCAAAGTCGTAGTGCAATATACAAATACAATATAATATAAATATAAAAAATATAAAAATGTATATGTTTTATTTTATTTAGCACTAATATAACTATGCTAAACTAAACTATGCCAAACTGTTGATCACAAAAGCAAATAAAATGTATTTGAGAGATTAGTACACAACTATTGATTTGTTTTTATCCTAGGAGAGTAACGGTCTTCCTGCAGAGGCGGTGAATGAAGCGGCCGATGACTCGGTCGGTACGTGATTCCTGTCATACATAGATGTGTGACCATTCTTTCATAGCTCACCTGGTGGTCAACTGATTGGTCAACTGATTAAAGGGAATAACAACAAGGCACTAGCTAAAATGCTTTTTCGGTGTGTACTTAGTATTGTAAGTACTATATGTCAACATAAACATTTAACAAAAACATTTTATTCATAAGTAAAATGATGTTTAATGTGTCTAACTCCGAGTCAAATTCGCAATTAATGAGATGGGCGATCACGTGGTTTTGTGACATCACTTGTGACATTCGTGTACAGTCAGTCAGTGATTTCTATGCAAGGCTTCAGTCTCGTGTCACTCGCGTCACTGTGGCGGATGGTGGCGGATGGTGGCGGATGGTGGCGATGACAATTTTCCGGAATACAAAATCAAAATTAACAATTTCGAATCGTTAGCGCCAAGTGATACCGCAGAATCATCTTCGAACTCGGGTCTTTCGGGGCAGTTTGGCGAAGACAGTAGCCTTCGGCTTCGATCATTTGCTTTCTGACCTAACCATGAAAACGACCACACAGAGCCGCCAAGCTTTTCCTCATCTATCTAAAATACATGTTTTGTAGTCAAACAATACTTTTTGTTCCACATAACTTAAAAATAACTCGCCATCCCCTACGCCTAGTTCCATATGGTAAGTTTTGTTGTAATCGTTATATGTAAGTAAGAGTATTTTTTGACAACGTTGCATATGTATATGTAGTAGATACATGAGAGAAGTTTGGAGGCGTTAGTTGGTCGTACCCATGGTTATGTCAGATAGTAAAAGATAACGGTGACAGTGTCAGTGAAAAGTCCGTTTGCGAGGCCCGTTGCATTCGACCGGAGCGACATGGTCTTCGCTTCCTGTATCGTTGACTGCGTTCGGATTCTAAGGATTGGTGGCGCCAACGCAGCTGGGATGTTGGCACATATTCCTCTTTCAAAGATATTTAGTGCCAGAATAGCTCATGGCACCCATGTTCTCTGCATCGCTGTCGAAACAAGTTTGTGCCTCGTCCGTGCTTCGTTTTCGCGAGCCATTTCTTTACCATAGTTGGCTGCCTAGGGAACTTATACCAACTACATGTCACTTATTCTTACTACTACTTGTATTACAATGGAATGTAAGGAACTTAAACCAACTACATGTTACTTATTCTTACTACTACTTGTATTACAATCGAATGTAAGGAACTTATACCAACTACATGTTACTTATTCTTACTACTAATTGTATTACAATCGAATGTAAGGAACTTATACCAACTACATGTTACTTATTCTTACTAGTACTTGTATTACAATGGAATGTAAGGAACTTATACCAACTACATGTTACTTATTCTTACTAGTACTTGTATTACAATCGAATGTAAGGAACTTATACCAACTACATGTTACTTATTCTTACTAGTACTTGTATTACAATCGAATGTAAGGAACTTATACCAACTACATGTTACTTTATTCTTATTACTACTTGTATTACAATCGAATGTAAGGAACTTATACCAACTACATATTACTTATTCTTACTAGTACTTGTATTACAATCGAATGTAAGGAACTTATACCAACTACATGTTACTTATTCTTACTAGTACTTGTATTACAATCGAATGTAAGGAACTTATACCAACTACATGTTACTTATTCTTACTAGTACTTGTATTACAATCGAATGTAAGGAACTTATACCAACTACATGTTACTTTATTCTTACTACTACTTGTATTACAATCGAATGCCGCACAATAAACCAAACTTCGAAACAATCGCTATCGCTGTCAACGTATATGAATGGAAAATCCCAGTCTCGCTGGGCTTCTATGTCACAAGTGACGTCACATCGAAACGTGCCGACAAGCGCGCGCTCACACACATGCACACGCACGCCAGCACACGGGCGCGCATTCATACACTTGCACGCACGCACGCACGCACGCACGCAAACGCACAAGCACACGATTGCATGTGCATGCGTATGTGCATGGAATGCATGTGCATATGTGACTGAATGTTACGTAACACTATCCGTATGCAAAATATGCACTTTAATGTTTTGTGTGTTCAAACAGGTAGTCTGACACGTGTGAAGAGAAGGCGAACGCCAGATAATAATAAATCTGATGGTATTCCTGAAAATATTCCTTATCACGGGCCTAGGCCTGATTGGGTAATGAGTTTAATGCGTTTAAAAGCAATATTTCAAAACCAAGTTCAAAATCTGGCGGTTCGCGGCCGAAGTAGAGGGCCTTAGACACGTGTGACACAGGTACGCCATTCCACGGTTTAATTTTCATCCAATTGTCCTGTTTAGGTGAAGAATTTTAAAGCGAAACAAAAGTCGTGGTATGGATATTGCATCTAAAATAGTTAATACAAATAACAATTTGCAATGACTTTCAAGAACATAACGTCAAATTTTAATCAGAAGTTGTTCTAAAAGTGGGAGGCTCTGGTCAAATCTCGTTTTTCCTGGCGGCTGACATATTAGCTAGGGATCTGTCGCTTGGTAAATTAGTTCGTTAATATTAACTATATATTTCGATTTTATACACCACTAAACATGTTAGAATTTACCTTCCAAACTGTGTTGCATAAGTTAAGCTTAGACATAACAAGCAAGGCCATATCCTATTTATTATAATTGTACGTAGTTATGTTTTATTAACTCCTACAGATGAATATGCCCAAAACCGTGATTGTTGTTTCCATTTAAACAGTGTCCTGTGCGCAAATATGAATCTTCAGCACAGGTGCATTGGTGTGATAGATTATAATTACTATATAATGTTTGGAAGGACACTTTGTTGAACATTACTGAGCGCATAACACATGTAACCATGTGCTGCCAGACATGTGCCGTTAAAAACACGTTATGAAAGATATATTATATGTATACAACACGATTTCCACATGGTCAATATGGTCAACATGGTCAACATGGTCAAGCTTTGTCACGGTGTGCATTTCGATCAAATACCAAAGTACGGCTAAAAACAAAACAAAAACGTAATAGTTGTTTCTAGTTGTTTCTAACTTTACAACAACTTTACGTCTTAATGGTATCACTCTACAAAGTAAAAGTCACTTGTGTTGCAAACTTGGGTATGTTCATCCGACGTCTCTTTCAGGAGCTTGAGGTTTTCGAATACATTTCTGTGTTAATTCATATATTTTAGCAAGGAAAGATGGCAGAGAATATCATGCATTTGTACGAGAACTCGTCTTACAATGCACGTGTCACTAACGCCATCAGTATGTGTGATGCAGGTTTCCGGCGAGTCCTGCACCAACACCAGCCATGATCTCAAACGAAAGATCAACTACAGGAAAACACCTCTGGCGAAACTACGTTGTTCGCTGCCTCTGTGAATTCGACGCCATCCGCTAGATGGCGCTCCTGACCATATATATATATATATATATATATATATATATATATATATATATATATATATATATATATATATATATATATATATATATTCAATTGATTTTGTCGCCGTGGTTTGCACAATTGATTGATCCTGGCTTTTGCGTTAAACCATTCAATTATTTAAAAAGATCCTTAAAACATTTGTTTCTGTGAGAAAAAACGATATATGTTTGCAATAATGCTTGTACCACTAACTTTTATAACCTTATTTGTCGTGACTTGTCGGATTCACGCATCTTTGTAGAATGCACAGACATTAAAACTGTTGCTGCCACACCTGGTGACTTATCTTTGTCTGTTTCTGTCTCCACATAAAGAGTGCAAGAACTGCACAAATAACATGTAATGTATGTGAGAGTGTGTGTGTGTGCGCGTTTGTATGTGCGTTTGTATGTGCGTTTGTGTGTGCGTGTGTTTGTGTGTGTGCGTGTGTGTGTGTGTGTGTGTGTGTGTGTGTGTGTGTGTGTGTGTGTGTGTGTGTGTGTGTGTGTGTGTGTGTGTGTGTGTGTGTGTGTATTTGTGTGTGTGTGTGTGTGTGTGTAGGTGTGGATGGGGGTGGGTGTGTGTACATTTACGTTTCTTTGTTCACATTTTCGTGAGCATGGGATATCTGTCTAAGTCGTGACTGGACGCGCACCTCAGCTGTGATTGATTGTTAATAACGACTGGTTGTATATCTCGTGTCTCGACAAACACCAGTAAACAGTTTATACAATTAGGGTTAATAAAGGTGATTTATAATCGATGTGACGAGAGGTGTATGTTTGTTACACCGAATTACACGGACAAACACAGCACGAATAACAAGAAAGACAAAGAAGAACGGGAATTAGACAAACAAAATACATGTTAAAATCAGATAACTTTCAATTTACATATCCAAGGTGTGTTTAATTTACCTGATAGCGGCTTCGTCAACGTATGACGTCGACTTCATCAGTACCGATGACGCTGAATGACGTCATCGTACACGTGAGGCAGTTTGTAATTGCCCTCGTCTCTGTTGATGGGTGTTCTATTTTTCCTGATCCAGATGGCTTCCTTGTAGCAGTATGTGGCTATCCATCCTGGGCCTTGAACAAGGTGACAGAAAAAGAGAAAACAAATGACAGAAATTACAGGAGCCAAGTAGTCATCCCATACGTAGAGGGGGTCTCAGAGAGAGTACACCGAGTACTGAAGAAATATGGAGTAGAAACAGCCATGCGTCCCCACACCACCCTCAGGCGCTTGTTGGTACATCCCAAGGACACAGTAGAGCTAGAAGAACAGGGTGAACTGGTGTACCAAATACCACGCAAGAACTGTGGTGTTGAGTACATTGGGGAGACAGGAAGACTACTAACAACACGGCTGGAGGAACAAAGAAAGGACGTAGACAACACGAAAAAAGAGAAATACACAAGGAGCGAAAAAAAGATTGATGTCTACCATCAATAAATCAGCGCTTACAGACCATGCGACAACTGAAAACCACATTATAGACTAGGAGGGAGTGAAAATTGTAGACAAGGAACCCAACCGAAGGATCAAGGAAGCCATCTGGATCAGGAAACTAGAATATCCATCAACAGAAACGAAGGCAATTACGAACTGCCTCACGTGTACGATGACGTCATTCATCGTCATCGGTACTGATGAAGTCGACGTCATACGTTGAGGAAGCCGCTACCAGGTAAATTAAACACACCTTGGATATGTAAAATGAAAGTTATCTGATTTGAAAATGAATTATCCTGACGAATGTTCAGTAATAATAAAAATACATGTTATTAGCCGAACAGGGAAGTGAGGTTGGACCTCAGTAACTGCTGAGGTCCAACCTCTTCGTGCGGGGTACAGCACAGCGACATCGACGGTAGACCCGAAGCTGTAGGCGCTGCACAATAATATTAATTATTGTTATTATTATTATTATTATTATAGCATAATCATTACCTTTATTGGATGTGTCTGCCACCATCTGCTTTGCAGATGGTTTGTGGCCGGTGGTACCCACATTTGGTTGCACGTTAGGTTTATATTCAGGATGATTATGGTTGGACTTAATCCAACCACTTTAGCATGTCTAGATGTTAATATGCAACTGTGGATTTGTCTTTTTTATTTTGGTGACAGTCATTAAACAGCCAAGGCCAGTATTACCATCAATTTTTTTCCTCCATGTCATGTACACACGCTAGTTATATTTAGTTGCAAATTCAGTAACATTAATAAAAAGGAAGTGACAATAGAACACCATAAGATATCAAACATGTATGTTGCAATATTAGTTAACAGAAAGAAAAAAAATTAGCAATTCTCCGCGAATGTCGCTTTAACAAGATGTGTCTTAAGATGACATTTAAACAGTTCGAGAGAATCTATGAAGCGGAGACAGCCCGGCAAGTCGTTCCACGGGCGCGGTGCCGTCACAGAAAATCCACGCCGACCATAACGTTCTAGTTGGTGGTGGGGCACGGGCAGAAGACGGCTACCGGCGTATCGAAGCTGGCGGCCCGCTTTGTACGGTGAAATCATGTTGGTGATATATGCGGGCGCGAGACTGAAGATGATCGGGGCGCCGCTGCCGTGTTCCTACACGCGCCGCTGCCGTGTTCCTACACGCGCCGCTGCCGAGTTCCTACACGCGCCGCTGCCGTGTTCCTACACGCGCCGCTGCCGAGTTCCTACACGCGCCGCCGAATTTTGCTACATTTGTAGCGTGCAACACTCGCCCGTTGACACAAAACAACAATGCATTACGGTAGTCCGGCTAAGTTGTTAATGGAGCGTGGACAATGGTTTTACGCGATCAGGCATCGCCGTATCTTGGCGATGTTGTGCAGCTGGAAATAAGCTGACAGGTGCGAGCAATAACACGTGACACCTGTCATTGAACCGTGTCCTGGAGACTGACTTACAGCGGAAAAGCCCGGATGTGAAGTAGCTTATGCATGTGTAATTTCACACGGCATCTACATGTTATCTGTAACATTACTTTACCAGTCTACGCGATAAAAAAATAATTAAGATTTTAGTCGACGCAAGTGTGGCCAACTCTACACAATTTGGCGGTGACTGTGTATTGAACCATCCAAATGCGTAATCTGCATAAACACATCTACATTCCTTCGCACGCATAAGTATGTTATCTGACAATCGGATGCCTCATAGCCTATCGAATGCAATAGCCTAACTCCATTCTGGTGATTTTGATGTCTTTTGTGGCTTATGTGTCAAGGTATTCTGTTTATGGAATTATTCAATAGTCAGACAACCTTGATACACATGCCAATTCACACCAGCATTAGCGGCTTTTCTGTTCCCAACCAAAATCACCATAATGACAATTTCCCGCTAGTATTTTGCTTAGAAGCATGACATTTCGAGTAAATATATTCAACATTTTGGCAAACCTGGTCAACGCTAATGTTTGACATTTCGTATTTCGTAAATTCTGCAGCGGAATCACGTTTAATGTTTGGAGACTATTGATAAACTTCTGTTGCGAGTCGCACGTTTGTACGATTGTGCCAGCAAACATTACACAGCGTTTGTACGATTGTGCCAGCAAACATTACACAGCGTTTGTACGATTGTGCCAGCAAACATTACACAGCGTTTGTACGATTGTGCCAGCAAACATTACACAGCGTTTGTTCGATTGTGCCAGCAAACATTACACAGCGTTTGTACGATTGTGCCAGCAAACATTACACAGCGTTTGTACGATTGTGCCAGCAAACATTACACAGCGTTTGTTCGATTGTGCCAGCAAACATTACACAGCGTTTGTTCGATTGTGCCAGCAAACATTACACAGCGTTTGTACGATTGTGCCAGCAAACATTACACAGCGTTTGTACGATTGTGCCAGCAAACATTACACAGCGTTTGTACGATTGTGCCAGCAAACATTACACAGCGTTTGTTCGATTGTGCCAGCAAACATTACACAGCGTTTGTACGATTGTGCCAGCAAACATTACACAGCGTTTGTACGATTGTGCCAGCAAACATTACACAGCGTTTGTTCGATTGTGCCAGCAAACATTACACAGCGTTTGTTCGATTGTGCCAGCAAACATTACACAGCATTTGTTGCCGCTATTCAAATTTCGAATCGGGTCAACAAAAATTGCGCCGACCAAATCACCACGTGACTCGAGCTTTGTTGAGTTGCGGTCCAGCGTACATTGCACGACTGATCCATTTTAAGTCAAATAAACACACGATTCGCAATAAAGGTTTAGCAAATGTATGTCCAACACGACACGAACACGAACACGAACACGAACACAAATGTTGGCAAACCTGTTTTTTTTTTATTATACAGCGGAATTACGTTTAACACGAACACAAGTGCAATGGACTTAGGAGAACCACTTCGGACAGGAACAATTTGATTATCAAGTAAACCTTTAAGTAAATGTTCGTCAAACAAATTATATTTTATTTCGCCCACAATGAATGTATGCTTAATATTTACGAAATGTCGTAAGATTAGTACTCTCGAAAGACACATTTTAAAAAAATCGACGAAAGTTACGTAACACTTAGTAATGTAAATCTCGCGAGAGCTTGTCCGTGTTGCAACGGCTACAGTCAATCATATGTCCGTGTATGTGTTTTACCGTTTTACAAGTACAGTGTGTCGTGCTTCCGCATTAAAAACCCTGAACCATAGTCAAAAAACATTGGGGCGTAGCATGAAGACTATTATTTCACGCTACAATAAAAAGTTGTGTATGTATCTATTAAGCAGCTGATTCTCAGATCCGTGATTATGTTAAGCGTAGTCTGTAAATCAAGAGCGGTGTTCAACCATCGAGCCTGTCTCATTATCACCATGTCCGACAACAACGCTGCAGTTTCCAAGCATTAATTGTGCAGTGCAACTATCGGATCAAATATCCCCAATGTGTTTTAATATTACTGATGTCGTTGCAGCTTATCTAATGGCATTACCAGTGATGTTGTTGTTGTTGCTGCTGCTGCTGCTGCTGCTGCTGCTGCTGCTGCTGCTGCTGCTGCTGCTGCTGCTGCTGCTGCTGCTGCTGCTGCTGCTGCTGCTGCTGCTGCTGCTGCTGCTGCTGCTGGTGTTTCTGGTACTTCTCTCTTTTTGTAAACCCGTTGCTCGAAATGTAATAACACAGTAATACATGTAATAACACATTAATAAATGTAATAACACAGTAGCGTCACCAATGTTTGTCAGGCCATAAGGATAACTTATTAGGCTGCATATAAGATATATAAATTTCTGTCTGCTGAGTACGGCAGGCGCTTTGTTCCCGAAATAGTAATACTAGCGACACTGTACTTAATTCAAAGTTAATTATGTGCTACTTATATCGGTATCACTACATGTCATATCAATCTAGATATTTGGTTACTTAATTCGTGTTTATAAACCAGACGGTTAAAAGGTGTCGTTTCTGCCGTAGCCTATGTATTATGATGTTATGATGCACCAATCCAATAGTGCAAGCAGTATATATTAGAAAGATTGCTGTCTTCCCGATCAGTGTCTGCTAGCATTGGATTGATGCATTTTGATATTACTTAAAAACACAAATTACCTAAAAACACAAATATAGTAAATATTTCACTTTTTATATCAGTCAGTTACCGTGTCAGCCTATCGTATTTATGTTAACAACATGACATGCCGCGGGGAGCGACCACCCTGGGTGTCGAGACCTGTAGAGTTTCATTTAGCTTCAACTACTTCTAATACCAATGCTTTGTACGTGTTAGGATGTATAGCCATGCCTCCCTAAAGTTAAAACATAATACATGTAACATGTAACACAACACTTTACCTGTACACGTATAACACATGTATGGGTGCATGTAAATTTGAGTCTTTACTTTGTTTGCACGTTTTAAAATTCTGAAATCAAATGTTTTATTTAATCAGTTGTATTGAATGCCACCTCCTATTACTATAGACGACGTATATTTGAACGTTGTGGAGAAATTCGCATATTTGGAAAGCACGTTGTCCGAAAATATTACGATTGGCGATGACATTTCTGCCCGCCTCGGAAAGGCAAGCGTGTCAGCCTGTGGAAGGTAAAAAAACAAAAATCGCAAAAATCCCCGTCTAATTGTCTTAGCAAAGTCAAGGATTTGTCTCATTGAAGCCCTATACTATTATAGTGCTCGAGGGAGAAGATATCATAGTGCTCGAGGGAGAAGATATAATAGTGCTCGAGGGAGAAGATATCATAGCGCTCGAGGGAGAAGATACCATAATGCTCGAGGGAGAAGATACCATAGTGCTCGAGGACGAAGATACCATAGTTCTCGAGGGCGAAGATGCCATAGTGTTCGAGGGAGAAGATACCATAGTGCTCGAGGGAGAAGATACCATAGTTCTCGAGGGAGAAGATACCATAGTGCTCGAGGGAGAAGATACCATAGTTCTCGAGGGCGAAGATGCCATAGTGCTCGAGGGAGAAGATACCATAGTGCTCGAGGAAGAAGATATCACAGTGCTCGATGGCGAAGATACCATAGTTCTCGAGGGCGAAGATACCATAGTGTACTCGAGGGCGAATATACAATAGTGCTCGAGGGCGAAGATACCTTAGTGCTCGTGGGCGAAGATACGGCGTTGTAGTAGAAATGATTACTCAAATTATTATCATATGTTGTTTTAAATGATGCCTTGTCCTAACACAACTGTTGGGCATGCCCTAAACCAACCGACCTGTTAAGTAGGAAGGAACACGTTGTTTCCTTCATTTCGACGTCGCTCATAATAAAGTCACGATAATACAGGGATGTTCGTATTACATTAATTAGACATGTGTTAATTACCGCTGCAATGTCTCTTCTGGTTACTGTGAAGTGTTGTCAAGAGACCCAAACAACTATTATATCGAGGACCATAATAAGGAAAACATGTTTGAATTTGCCCAACACGTGTGACACACGAACTTCCGTGTGTGACTTAGTGACGTTATGATTAGGATGTAAATCCATTTGTATTGGTTAAATTTTTCATTCATGTTTAGCATTTATTCCAGTAATGCAGAAATGGTATTTTATTAGATCATGCTGGAATATTGACACAAGTGGCGAGAGGAGATATTATCAGTAATCGAACCAACCGTTGGTGTATAGCATCATGGCTAAGTTATTACACGCGAAAACAAGAAGACAATTATTACGTGAGGTAAACAAATTAGGTCTTATACTAAATGTGACGCTACCTAGCGGGATTTGACCTAGACTGCTGTGGACTGCCGTCATACAAAGTCTGGTAGAGAAACTCAATATCGCGCTGTTTCACGAATACGGCAAATATGATTTGTTAGTCGTCTTTTAGGCGAACACGGCCGAACTTGAATTGATTAATGTGCAAACACTTGTGTAATTTTATTGTAGCGTCCTCAGTATAGGTAATCAACACTTATTTCTGAACGCATCATTGGTTGTACCTTAGCAATGTCTCGACATTCTTCAAAGCAACATATCTGACCAAAGGCTAGAATACTAGTTATGGTGCTTTTGCATTAATTTCGTAAAGTGGCATAGACAACTTCGTGCTTTAGTGTTACACTAACATCAATGCTGTAATTGTCTTTCACGTCATGCTTTAGTATTACACTTACATCAGTGCTGTAATTGTCTTCATGTAATGCTTTAGTGTTACACTTACATCAATACTGTAATTGTCTTACACGTAATGCTTTAGTATTACACTTACACCAGTGCTGTAATTGTCTTACACGTCATGCTTTAGTGTTACGCTTACATCAATACTGTAATTGTATTACACGTCATGCTTTAGTGTTACACCTACATCAATGCTATGATTGTCTTTCACGTCATGCTTTAGTATTACACTTACATCAGTGCTGTAATTGTCTTCATGTAATGCTTTAGTGTTACACTTACATCAATACTGTAATTGTCTTACACGTAATGCTTTAGTATTACACTTACACCAGTGCTGTAATTGTTTTGTCATGCTTTAGTGTTACGCTTACATCTATACTGTAATTGTCTTACACGTCATGCTTTAGTGTTGCCTTTACATCAATACTGTAATTGTCTTACACGTCATGCTTTAGTGTTACACTTACATCAATACTGTAATTGTCTTACACGTCGTGCTTTAGTGTTACACCTACATCAATCCTATAATTGTCTTACACGTCATGCTTTAGTGTTACACTTACATCAATACTGTAATTGTCTTACACGTCATGCTTTAGTGTTACACCTACATCAATGCTATAATTGTCTTACACGTCATGCTTTAGTATTACACTTACGTCTATGCTTTAATTGTCTTACACTTCAGGGCAACATTTCAGACCAATGATGATTTCACATTTTCATAGCGTCAACATCAGATGAATATACCTGGTCAACATCGATTAAAATTCATTGTTATCAACAGTACCTTATTTGTCAATATTCATAACAGTGGATTACAATCGACATCTTGATCAACCGTCCACGCCCCAGTGAGCGCACGTGGTTGTCATTGTTGGTTCCAAGTGAACAACAGGCTACCAGACATACACATAATATCAACGTACAACTATATTAAATGCGGCAGATTTTTTATTATACCCTTCACATGTCATACAAAATCGATTTATATGTTATCGTCTTCGGATGTCTAAAACGTAATAAGTGTATGTAATCAGTACTGCTACTAGTCATACAGAGAGAAAATGAGTCAAGCTGAATACACAGGCACAACAATATGCAGGGTATTATTCGGGTATGTCTGTCGCTGTGGTCAAGGCGGTTTGGCCAAACCACTTCACTTGTTGTACAACACGACGACGTCGGCTGCTGTCAGAGCTCTGTTGTAAACCAGCAGCTGAAAACAAATATTAAATTTAATTTTCTTTGATATGACAATATGCAATGAGAATCGATGTAGGCACACCCGAATATACAAGCTAAAATAAGTAACATTGTGAAATTGACATCTCGATTAGGAACGAACGATCGACTGCCAGTTACGGCCTTCGGTTTGATTTTATATTGAACGTTGGAACTAGCAATACACACAGTACTAGTGCTTATGAAACACAGGGCTGGTGCAGATGCCGCGTTACTGGAATGCCAAAATAACAAGCATCCATACTTATGCAGTTTCATAATTAGTAAAACGGTCAAATAATTATTATAGCGCTCAAACGGCATATATCTATTCTAGTAATAATTCAATAAAGTCTGCAGCCAAGTTATGTCTTCATTATTGAGGATATCAATATTTTTTTATATATTGGTACACTGTCCAGGAGAAATATAAGGATAAGGCAATGTCAATATCATATTAGTTAGACACAATTAATAACAGGTTTGGAACTAAACAAAACTTCACTCGTTCACTTGCACAAACCTTCCACAACATGAGTGGACTATAAAAAAGTGAAATAAATATAACTTCTTAATCACGGATTTACATAGTGTATTGGCAACATCTTATCGGACACCAACACGTTTTCGTTGGTTGAAATAATGGATTGTAAACTAATCAGAGCATAGTGATGAAGCTAGATAACACGTACCTCGTCCATCCAGCCGTCAAAGAAGTACTTGTCACAGTCGAACCCGACGTACATCGGCACGTCGTTGTTCACCAGGAAACCTGAGAACAGACAAAATTTGGCACACTCTTTATGATACCCGTTTGTGAGTTTATGAATATGGCCACACAGCTTTGTATTACGCGAAAATGCTGCCCATTTTGAATATGCGTTTTAATGCTTCTTACTGCTTATATATATATATATATATATATATATATATATATACACACACACACACACACACACACACACACACACACACACACACACACACACACACACACACACACACACACACACATACACACACACACACACACACACACACACACACACACGCACACACGCACGCACACACACACACACACACACACACACACACATATTGTTGTTGATAACAATATGCTTATCAGTTCCGGTAAGAAGCTGTCTGAGGCTGCGAGGGCAGTTATAGTAGTGGTGGCCATTGTTTTGATAAATGTCTAGAAAGCAGCTGTATTATCATTGTCCAAAAGATTGGCTGATTAATTATTGCAGTCTTGTTATTGACTTAGTGTGCGATAGCACAAATATATGAAGTAAAATATACCTCCTATTAAGGGGCCGGGGGGGCTGACCGGATTTTTGTCAAAATACACAGTCAGATCCACTCCATCATACACCCAGACGACGTGGTGCCACTGGTCGTCTGGTGCCTGGCAAATATAACATATTACCTCATGTAACACACTGTTATCTACAGCTCAATGGGATTCTATAAGTATTATATGTAAGCATTTTGCTTCTACAAATCCTTCCCGATACTGTGTTGGACGACGCGGAATGAGCTTAAGTTCTGTTTATTTTATCGTGCTTGAGTCTCTCTGAATACATCAACAGAAGATCTACCAAAAGAGACCAATAGCGTATTCAATCTTACAGATGAGCGAAGAGACACTGGAATATATCGTTCAACAGGAGCCATGGCATGCCATTTTATAAAACATATTCAGTAATTTAACAGTTATTCGGAAACAAGTTTTTTTTAATTCTTTGACACGATTTTAGAAGTTCTATGTCACATTAACGGCACAACGTCATATAAATTTTTCACTGTCTTCGCGGGTTATCTTTCGCTGTAGTGAAATGTGGAATAATAATAATAATAATATTTCACGCGCACATATAATTGTATTATTATTATTAAACATTTATAACGCGCCATGTATACGGGTGAAGCACCTGATCAAAGGCGCTACAGTTGTACCTAAAAAGTAAAATACATTAAAATGAGCTATAACAGATTAAAAGAATAAATTAAATGAGCTAACAGGTTAAATAACTAAAATAAATAAGGTGGTTACATTATTTAAATGAATAGGTAGAATAAGTTGGTTTATAGAAACATCAGAAATGCATAATGAAATTAATAGCTAAACGTCACTGGAACATCACTGCTGCAAAGTTGCACGAACGCATGCCGGAACAAATGTGTCTTTAATAATGTCGTAAGTGTGACAACGGAGTCAGCATTCCTTACTGCGTGAGGCACGGAAGTCCATAGAATCGGCCCAGCCACCGATAATGACCGACTGGCCATAGCGTTCCAAGTTATATCTAGGGACCATCAGTAGACCTTGTTCGGTCGATTGAAGTGATCTAGTCGGCGTGTATGGGGTCACGAGCAATGCAAAGTATGTAGGGCCGAGATGGTGCACAGCGCGATAAACAAGGAGTAGCAATTTGAATACAGTCCGCTTGTGTACAGACAACCAGTGTAGACAGTACAGGATGTATGTACAGACAGCCAGTGTATACAGTACAGGATGTATGTACAGACAGCCAGTGTAGACAGTACAGGATGTATGTACAGACAGCCAGTGTAGACAGTACAGGATGTATGTACAGACAGCCAGTGTAGACAGTACAGGATGTATGTACAGACAGCCAGTGTAGACAGTACAAAACATGTGTTATATGATCACGTCTTTTTGTCTTGGCAATGAGACGTGCTGCAGAATTTTGGACCATCTGTAACTTCCGCAACTGCGTCTCAGGCAGACGATATACCATCGCGTTGCCGGAATCCAGGCGCAACATGACTGAGGCTTTTACAATGGTTTGCACGCGTTAGTGGTCAGACATCTCCTAATCAACGTGATGCCACGAAGGTGAAAACATGCCACTTGGCAAACACGACGAACATCGACATAGTGTTATTAAGTAGAACACCGAAGTCACTGATACACTTCGGAATCACCGAAGTCACTGATACACTTCGGAATCACCGATGTCACTGATACATTTCGGAATCACCGATGTCACTGATACACTTCGGAATCACCGATGTCACTGATACACTTCGGAATCACCGATGTCACGGATACAATTCGGATACACATATGTCAACGTATCATTTCAAAAACTACATGTAGATAAATTTATATATTTTATATCAATTAAGTACAATATTAATATTACAAATATAAAGGATAATTAATGTATTGATGCTAGTATTTAGCATGCTTGATATTAATATTTGTGTCAACAACTTACTAGTATGCCATCCAAAAATAGTAATAGCTGTGTCAACAACTTACTGGTATGCCACCAGACACACTCTTCTCGCCGCTGTCCGTGCGAATCTGGCTTAGAAGCATGTTGCTTCCCGTGGCGCGGAGGGAGAAACCCGGATGATCGATGCAGTCTCCATTGTTGACCAGGGCTCCGTAGACGGCTCCAGACCCGCTCCGTCTCTTGTACCACAGCGAGACGGAGAATGCGTCCACGTGATTCTGAGCGAACCATGTTCGTAAGAACGGCACCTGAACGCAAACGTTTAAGTAAACCATAAACAAAACAGCGGCGTTCTGTGCATGCATAGTATAAACCATCCAGTGCATCAGCAGTATGTATTTATGTACTTCGCCTCCTGTAATACGCTACATTGTGTTATGCACAATTACACTTAGTATTTAGGATTGATAATGTGTGCAACATACATCTACATATTTTAATAGTAGTGATATGTATATACAATTCAGACCTACAAAATGTAATTACGAAAAATAAATAACTTTCACGCATATTCGTTGATTCACTTTTTGATGTCCGTCTGTCTGGAAAGATAAGAGAGCTGCGCCGTATGTGACATCAGTGCTTTGTGTAACAACTGCTGTGAATAAAACGTCCGCTTTTTTAGAGGCAGTCTTTGTTACAGATGATACAGATGTAGACAATTTGCTGTAGAGGCGTGATAGTTGATGGCCTTTCTCTCCGACGCTCTCGCATCTCCGTCCACAGTTCGTATATTCTCTATTCTGCCTTCCTGATACCACTCCGCACAGCCTGCCCCAATTGTTGCGACCAGTTGCAGCAGATTCCCACGACTCCATGCTAATCTGAGCTGAATTGATACCCCTTAATTACAACACATATACAAACGTGTTAAACAATCAGAATTCGCCAGTAGACAATTCCAGTGGTTTTCCCAACCGTACCTCGAGATGTGCACGACCGTCAAACAAGGCCACCATTCCATCACGACCGCTGGCTGTCACCCGGGTCACCGATCCGTCCCCGTACTGGTCGGCGACAGCGTTGTGACAAGTGATGTCGACAAAGTCCTTCTCGAAGTCGTAGTGAAGCAGCAGTTCGTCCGCACAAGTCGGTATAACTACAACAGGTCAATTCGACACAAGTCGTATAACTACAACAGGTCAATTCGACACAGATCGGTATAACTACAACAGGTCAATTCGACACAGATCGGTATAACTACAACAGGTCAATTCGACACAGGTCGGTATAACTACAACAGGTCAATTCGACACAGGTCGGTATAACTACAACAGGTCAATTCGACACAGGTCGTTATAACTACAACAGGTCAATTCGCCACAGGTCGGTATAACTACAACAGGTCAATTCGACACAGGTCGTTATAACTACAACAGGTCAATTCGACACAGGTCAGTATAACTACAACAGGTCAATTCGACACAGGTCGGTATAACTACAACAGGTCAATTTGACACAGGTCGGTTTAACTACAACAGGTCAATTCGACACAGGTCGTTATAACTACAACAGGTCAATTCGACAAGTCGGTATAACTACAACAGGTCAATTCTACACTAGTCGATATAACTAGAACTTATCAATTCGGCACACACAGACATATTAATTTTCGCATAGCTTCACCAAGTAAACAGTGCACAGGTGAGTACAAGTTCGACACTATAAATATCATAATGTGCATCTTGGTCAACGTAATTTTCTAGAACGATGCAACGGGGGTGTCACGCAACCGTATCAGATGCTGACGATTGCTTGTGGACAACGGAATTATGAATGCCCTGCGCAGATGCAACTCTTTCACCAGATCGTACCGACCTTCACCAACGACGAGACAGGTGCACGGCGCCTCGAAGAATGCCAGGCCAGGTTTGCAATATTGCACGGCATCCGGGTAACTGATGCTCTTGAAGTACCTGGGATCGGCTGGATCACGCGTGTACGGACAAGGAGCTATCACGTGAAATGACAACACAAACATGTATAAATCATAGCACTTATCTTCAATCTTTATTTATTAGCACACCAGGATTGTTCAAATTAGAAGTAGTGTAAGATATTTGTGGTAATATTCATATTTCTTCCATCAACGAAATCGCATAGCGGCTGATAAATTGTGTAATAGTGAAAAGTTATGTAGAAATGTTCTCCTATTCGACTAAACCATACAACACAGTGCAACTGATAACCAATAAATCAACTTGTCACGGACATACATAGCCCTACATAAACAGTGCAACTACAGAATGAGTATTTGTTTTACAGTGAAACGACTTAATCTAAACATCGGACAAATAAATACAAAGCCGCACTTAAAAAGCGTAATCAATTAAAACGCAACACACGGACCATCTACGATTGGCGGGCCTGTGTACGGCACGTCTGGTCCGTCTTCACAAAACCCGGTCTTCACTCCAGTGCAGGTGTGCAGCGCCTGGTTCCAGTAGAGGTCGCCACAAGTCATGAGGTGTTTGGTGTATCCGCCTTTGCCGTCGGGTTCACACACGTAGAACTGATGACAGTTGGGTTTGTACTGCAGCCACATCTGCCCTTGACTGTAATTGCACCGGACGCAGTCGTCTGTAGCGGAAAAACAACATTGCAGTAAGTATGTTAAGTAGGCGTGTAATGTTGTACAAGAATACTGCTGTAATTTTTGTCGCACATTATTTGTGATTCCGTGATATTATGTAATTGTATATACATAAGTGAAAAAATGATATGCGTGTGCGTTCTTCCGTGCATTGACCTATCTAGAATTTCATAAACGGAGAGAGCAAAGGACGCACCAACCTTAGTCACCCATTGTTTTACCATGCACAACAGGTTACATACAAATAGAAAGGAACACTTTAAACCAAAAACAAAAACAAACTACGCCACTGCCTCAAAGAACACATCATTATGAACGTGTTGGTGGTTGTCATGCATGTTATTAGTTTCGATGGTCATTATTCACGAGACTATACAAATCTACCACGTGTTATCACTTATACGTGCCTGTACACGTGATTTCCATGATCTTGCTGTTCAACTTCAAAAGATCAATCGAATGTTTTTCTAAAAATACGTAATCTTCATACGATGCCAACGCTTCGACTTGTTTTTGGTGCGTCTCACTTTTCACGCCAATCCCTGGACACAAGATAAGCAGTCACAATTAACATAATAATTGGCAAATGACATAAACGTTGCAATGCATATGTGCAATTATGTTCATGGGTGAATTAGCTGCTCGACAAATAATTATATATTATAATACTACGGAAAATGCATTACATTATCTAAATAACGTTAACAAATAAGATAAAAAATACATATAAATAGGTTGACTACATTGAAGAAAGTTATGCTAAATACACTGAGCACAATTTTGAGTTGAATCAAAACATACTAGATATTTTACAATAAGTAATCACAAACGCAATCAAAGAGTTTCGACATGGTAAAGCAATTGGTAAACGTGGAAAGATACCTGATTAATGAAATGCGAACATATTGTAACAAGAAACATGTGAGCACCATAATAATGTCATTTACATACTGTAACAAACACGAACATACTGCAACATACACGAACATACTGTAACAAGAAACACGTGAGCACCATAATAATATCACGCATGTATGTATTTTGGAATCAATATTACTTTGTACAATGTGGAAAACATTAAAATAAACACCTGTGAAATTTGTGTTGATGACAAGTACGTAGTTTTGAATAAAACGTTATAAATGACGCCATGTATACATAATGTTAAATCGATGTTTTCATGTGAACGGGTGTCAATTGTAGTGTGTGAAGAATTGCGGTGGTGGACATTATTAGAATGTTACAATGTGAAAATATTCACCAAGCAGTTGCTGTTACATACCAAAAGCTGTGCAAACTCAAATATGTGGAAATTCTTACCTATGCTCATTGTAGCAACCTCAAGTGCGTGCACTTGACCTATGGCGACTCTTATTGCATTCAAGTGGTCTACGATGTTGAATGGATAGTTTTGTGCTCCGTCTGTGATAAATATTGCAGCAAAGCGGACATCGGAATTTTTGTTTTTGTTTTTGAAGCGATCATCGGCCTCAAATGTGGAACGCATCATGTTAATGCCGCCGACAATATTTGTTGCGCCTTTTTGAGGTTCGTCTAGAGATTTGATTTTAGAAACCAAATCTTCCCTGTCAACATATCCACCAATTGGAATCTGTAAATGTAATAACAAGAGAAAATTACAATGAGCAAAACCTAAATTTATAAAAGCAGTGACTGAGCAGTCATTGATAGCAATATGGTCGTCATGCGTACATGCTTACATATCGTCAACACCACTCACTGCAACTGCTTTGATAAAAGTGCACTGTGACATTCTGTCTGCAGTCGACCGTGGCTGCGTTGTTGTGCTATTCATGCTTGACTTAACCGCTGCATTTGACACCATTGACCACGCCATTCTATTGAGCAGACTGATATGGATATGGTGTCACAGGCGCTGCTTTCAATCGGTTCACGTCTTACTTGTCCGCAGCAACGTGTGTGTATTGGTAGTGACAAATCGTCCCCAACTCCTGTGCCTTTTGGCGTGCCGCAAGGCTCTGTGCTCGGGCCGATGCTATTTACTGCATACATCTCACCGCTCAACGGCATCATCAAGAAATTCGGCTTAGACTACCACCTATACGCAGATGATGCGCAACTTTTTGTCCCGGTGGAGATGACCAGTTGAACGCAATGGACCGTCTGTGCCTTGAAGAAATCGGGAAATGGTGGCGGGCCAATTTATTAAAGGTGAACGTTGAGAAGACGATGTTGAGGGGTTCGGCACCAAACACAAGTTGCCACTGATGAAAGACATCCGCATAACCATTAGTGAAGCAACTTTAAAAGCATCATCTGACGTTCGTAACCTTGGTGTTGTATTCGATTCATCCCTCTGCATGACAAACCATATAAGTGCCATCTGCCAAACAGTCTACATGCATAATATTAGTCGTATCCGGCGATACCTTACTATCGATGCGACCAAATTACTAGTCCACGCTTTGTCATGTCCAGATTAGATTACGGGAATGCGCTGCTTGCTGACCTACCACTTGAACACTTGCTGGCCTACCACTTGAACACTTGCTGGCCTACCACTTGAACACTTGCTGGCCTACCACTTGAACACTTGCTGGCCTATCACTGGAACACTTGCTGGCCTACCACTGGAACACTTGCTGGCCTACCACTGGAACACTTTCTGGCCTACCACTGGAACACTTGCTGGCCTACCACTGGAACACTTGCTGGCCTCCCACTGGAACACTTGCTGGCCTACCACTGGAACATTTGCTGGCCTACCACTGGAACACTTGCTGGCCTACCACTGGAACACTTGCTGGCCTACCACTGGAACACTTTCTGGCCTACCACTTGAACACTTGAATAAACTTCAACGCATCCAAAACATGGCTGCCAGAATTATCTCTTTCACACTTCGGCGTGATCATATAAACCCAACTCTGAAAGAATGGCACTGGCTGCCTGTCAAATGTCGTATCGAATTTAAGATCCTTGTACATGTGTTCCGATGTGTTGTCGATATTACGAACATGTTGATGAAACAATGCTCTACAGGGCGTACACGTTCGTCCCAACAACGTATGCTGGAGGTGCCGCGAACAAAGCGTGTTAGTTTTCGGGATCGGTCCTTCAAAGTTATTGGAAATCGACTTTGGAATTCGCTGCCAATTGCCATGAAGTGCAACCGAAACCTATCGCTGTTCAAACAATCTCTTAAAACACAGGTTTAAAGCAGAATATCGCTGACACTGTACTGACACTTTATTTTTATTTTATTTTACTGCGCATTTCATACTTTATGTATATGCGCATGATTATACGTATGTTAATATTATAATAATAATAAGATTTGGTTCTTCTTTAAAAAACATTAATTTATAGTCTTTAATTAATACGTTTATGTTTTTAACTTATTTAACTTTTAATTGTATTCTCTATTATGCACACATTTATACTGATATTAACATTTATATATGTAATTATATTATATGCAATTCGTTTTTATATGTATTAGTTTTTCTATGTAATTTAATTATAATACCTTGTATATGCAATTATATTCCTGTACAGTGCTTTGAGCAATTTTTTTAAATTGTGCTTTATAAAAATAAAAAGTATTATTATTATTAATTTTATTATTATTACATGTGCAGATGTGCATACATGTGCATGTGTACATGTGTACATGCATGCATGCACACATGCCAACACATATACATATATACGTACACACATACATGCACACACGCATACACGCATGTATACATACATACATACATACTGGTTTTTAATTATTGAAATGTACCATTTGTTCAAATATACCATTAATATGTGCCACTCACCGCTAGATCGACGACATGGTCGAACGTTATTACTCCGACTCGGGTTTGGTCTGTTGACAATTCCTTGAATCCCTTAACGATTTCCACGGCAAAATGAATGACATTGTCCCAGTCTGCACCACCCATGCTGCCGGAGCGATCGAGTACCAGTAGAACATCAGCAGGGCAATTGTCCATCGCTGAAATAGAATAGATCAGTTTAAACACAGACACACACACGCACACACACACGCGCACACACACACACACACATATATATATATATATATATATATATATATATATATATATATATATATATATATATATATATATATATATATATATATATATATATATATATATATATATATATATATATGTATATATATATATATATATATATATATATATATATATATATATATATGCGTGCGCAGGACGATACGATTCATTGAATGCTTATACATTGACTCATACAATGCGTACATATTTATCATTTTGACATTTTGGATTTCCTTGAATACACTTTACCGTCGTATGAGCATGGATGTACATTGCATGGCCGTGATTCGGTATCACCCGCCGGGGTGGTTCGTGTCTGTGTGCCTCCGTCGCAAGACTTGCTGCATTCAGACCACGGGGCCACACTGAAGAGGTATAACCGTGCTGAAAATAAACAGCCAAGTAAAGGTATGATTGCCTATTTTAAAATTATATTATTTCTTTATAATCATAAGTTATTTATGTGTATAACATACAACTGGTATTATTAGTATGTAAATGATCATGACCCTTTCTGTAGTATTCCTTCTGCGTATTAATCTGATTTACACGAACCTGGACCGAAATGATAAAATGTACAGAGATCATGGATCAATAATAAATGAAAAGGTAATTCATTTGCGTAACACAATTACATTTGATATATGCAAACCACGTTCGCATGGAAGGCACATGTGTTGGAATTTGTGCCGGTGATTACGGCATTTGTTTTCCTGCTTCTCAATGAGCAAGTGACAACTCTGCTAGACACAAGATCCAGTAACTGTTTGATGCCTCGTACGTTTTCCAATTTGAAATATCCTCATCAACTACGATTCGTTCATTTCGGTCTAAAAAGTATTTTTATCGTATTTTTATATGCCATACCTTATTCTTTGAACTGTGATGGATTAAGTAGCAATTTAGTTAACATAACGTATTCAACGAATACCTTGACAACCTGGAATTGTTAATCGCATCAAAGTGTTTCATTGGTGGTGATTTAATAGTGTGGTTATGCGCTCTCCCTCCAGTTGATAGTAAACAACAAGGTGACTAAACGTTTGGCGATATTAACGCTTCCTTTCCATGACCACGTGCCTTCGACAGTGTCGTCCTTGAAAAATGGCATGATGCAGCGTTGTTTGGTGGAATTGCGAAGCCACGCATTATATTAAATCACCACCAATGGCAACGTATCATTTATATATTATCTCTCTCTCTCACTCTCCCACCCACCCCCCTCTCCATCTAATGTGTGTATATGGGTGTATGTTTGTGTGTGTGTCTGTGTGTGTGTGTGTGTGTGTTTGTGTGTGTGTGCGTGTGTGTGTGTTGTGGAGAGAGAGAGAGGTAGAGAGTGAGAGTGAGAGAGATATATATGTATGTATATATATATATATATATATATATATATATATATATATATATATATATATATATATATATATATATATATATATATATATATATATATATATATATATATATATATATATATATATATATATATACATATATATATATATATATACATACATATATATATATATATATATATATATATATATATATATATATATATATATATATAGAGAGAGAGAGAGAGAGAGAGATAGTGAGGGTGAGAGAGGGGAGGGGGCAGAGGGAGAGGGAGAGGGAGGGAGATGGGAGATAGAGTGTGTAATTATGTGCGGATTGAGTTCCACCATCTTGTTTATTATTCATAATATGGCCAGGCGACAATTAATAACTGTGAATGCTGCGGAATACTGGTCAGACATCAAGTTATCTTGTAATTACATTAAAGGCAGTGCACAAATAAGACTATTAGTTGCGGTATTATTTATTAGTATTTATTACTTAGATTATTTCATATATTACACAAAGACTCACCATCACATGGACGAAGGTTGCATCCCTCCTGAATCACACTACACGAAATGTTGTCACAACTCCGGGCCTCCATGACACCCTCATCGCAAGTTGACGTACACGGCATAAACTGAAGTGGAGCTACAAAGTAGCAACACCTTATCAGAGTATCACCAATCCTAGTTAGTATTACTCTTAATTAAATTGCATTTCGATCATGTTTAATGAGTTTCTACATTTACATCTGCTGCGAAAATATGTGCGATATATTCGTTATGCGATGTTAATTAACAGAAACAAAGTTATATATGAATCCACCACTTTGATAAAGCTAGTATGAGTGTTGTTCTTAGACAAACAGCATAATTCAACTATGTCGTGTAATACTGATATGAAAAATACTTATATGAAATTAAATGTGTCTTTCGCTATTGGTTATATCAAGTTATACGCTTTAAATAAATATATCAATCAAATATCGTCCTACCATTTCCTAGGTCCTCTCCGGCAGAAATTGATGGCAGAACTGCAACTGTCGTAACTTTAGTTTAGATTAGAAAGTACTGACAATGATTTGTTAAATATCAACGTGTAAGTTGATTCCATGTTTTGTTACATACATATTGAAACACACTTGTGTTACTTGGCAGGATACGTGATGTGCTAAAAGGAGCTTTTGGGGCCATTACGGTCCCTTTATCAACGTTAGAATGAGCCCTTGTCTGGTGTCATGTGACCTGGTTGTTGGTTCTATGAAGATGGCAGGTGATTAATAAATAACGTATCCTAGCGACCAACGCACTGCACTTCAAACACTGAAGCAACAACAACATCGTCATTCTTCAGCAGTCGAAGAGGGCTACGGTTGTACTCAACAGCAGTGACTATGACAGAAAGATGCTGGCTGTCCTAATCGACACTAACACCTTTGTACAGCTGAGGAAAGACCCGACAGCAGAAAATAAGAGGAAACTTATCAACATAATACGAAAATGGCAAGGGGAGGGCTACGTCCTTACGTAGTCGAAATTCTGCATCTATCCAACTTCCCCAGATATCCCAAGATATCCGATATACCTAAGTTACACAATCCAGAAGCGCCAATATATTACCAATAGCATCCAGTATAGAAGCGTATCGTATCACGCATCTAAGACATTTGACATTATTCTCACGCCACTTGCCACTTCCCACACGTTGGGAAGACATCATGATGTGTCATCAGTGTTTACCAGCATACCAGTGTCAGACATGATCGAAACAGTGAAGAGGAAACTAGAAGAGGACAGCACATGTAAACACCGAACGTTGTGCAGTATTGACAACATCATAGAACTCTTTAACATCTGCCTCAACAACACGTACTTCATACGTAAAAGACAATTCGCAATTATGGCATCTACGGTTTCACCCGTAGTGGCCATCTTGTATACGGAAACCATTGAGAGACGAGCCATCACCACTGTCGCCAACCTACCTTCATTCTGGTACAGATATATCGATGATACATTCGTGCGGATCCATGAATACCACATGATTCACTACACACATTAACAATGTAGAACCGAACATTAAATTAACTATGGCACCAGAACGAGAAGGCAACATACTATTCCTGGACACGTACACGTGAATAATGACGACAGCACACGGGTGAGAGTGTACAGAAAGCCTACACGTACTGACCAATATCGCTTTTTCTTTTATTCGATTGTATACATATTTGTTTAATTGCAACTCCGTTGGGACAATCTTTCCTTTATATGTATAAAACAAGACAAAGCGAATTATATAAATGTGAATATGCATACTGCAGGATAAAATAAAATTATATATCTTGATAAGTATATACAGTCCCTAAATGATAGACAACACCAACTTTGCAATTATTCTTACATAAGTTAATATAGGTGTGTAGGTGTTCTAATAAGGAATATGTTCTGTTATAGGTTCACATGCATGTATTTATGAAACCGTTTAATTGTGACTGAGGTATTGTTGCACTAACATAATTAAGTACTGGTAAATTGCACAACGTTATTTCAAATCATATCTATGTTGACGTTACGCTGATTTATAATAGTTTCCAACAGGCGTAGTATTCTAAAGGTGTCCATTATCGCTTACCGGAAATGATTCCTACGAGGAAGGCCCACGCGTCACGAGTCATGTTTATTCCTGATAATAACACAAACATGTTGTCACAAATGTAGGTAGAAGAAGAAGACCGATATGAATATGGAGGGGCAGTATTGAGAGAGATCTTGAAAGGGCAGAGTTGAACAGCCGAGAGTGAGAGGGAATAGCAGAAGATCGCGATGGATGGAGACGTTGCTCCCTCCCGCAAAGGACCGAGGGAGAAGAAGAATATGTTGGTACAATAGTAACCTAAAACGATTACTTAGAATGTTTGTGTTGAACAGCATGCAAATATCTACACAACTGGCTGATTTCTAAGAAATGCTAGTGACTACTAATTACCACCCATTTAAACGATTTTAACATAGCATGCATAGAACATTTACGAAGATCAAGCAACACACAGAAAATATACATACCCACTATATTAGCTTGCTGGTAATCTTGCTGACGCGATCATGCAGTGCACCTGGAACGCTGTTCTCTCACACTGGGCGAGACTTGTGCTGATCCAAAGAGACGACCTTCTTTTATACTAATCACTCAGCCCATGCGCTGTGTCTACGTGTTGTCGAGATCACAAGGGTCCGTGTGATCTTGCACGTATTGCATGCAAGGTGACAACGTCACGCAGGTTTGAACGAATTGCGCAAGCTCTAAATAAATTAATACCCTGGATCTGTACTGTTGGCATCCAATGCCACATGTATCAAACACATTTAATGTCAACATAATTCAGAGCAGTGCACATTTTGTGTCGGATTATCATCCAGCCTATTATTTTAAACGTGTATGTCTTATATGAGTACGCATATCTACTACACCGTATGTTGTTTTATCACATATATGGTGACAACGTGAAATTCAGATTGTCAAACACTAGTGGAATTCAACACATCTTCATCTTAATAGTGGATTCCTCAACATTAACAGTAGCACATACTACCAAAGGCGCATTACAAATCAATTTTTTTCTAAGATGTAAATAATTTAGACTTCCCCACATATGGTAGGTATATAGCTATTTGCTGCAAAGGAACTGGTTGTGTGTGTGTGTGTGTGTGTGTGTGTGTGTGTGTGTATGTATATATATATATATATATATATATATATATATATATATATATATATATATATATATATATATATATATATATATATATATATATATATATATATATATATATATATATATATATATATATATATATATATATATATATATATATATATATATATATATATATATATATATATATATATATATATATATATATATATATATATATATATATTCCTCCGCTGCTGTTTCGCGAAAGCAAACCTTGTCAATTAGCAGTTTCGAGGATCCCCATTGGCATTCTCACTGCGCACACCCCTCGCTCTTCTCGCAGTCACACTGCGTTGTCTATTTCCGGTAGTGTATGGGGTGGAGTTAATAATTGGAAAAGCCTTCTGCGACGATAGAGAACAAAGTCACTACTTTGAATTTGTTAAAAACTATTTGACGTGTATAATAAATATGAAATGGAACATTTTATATATTAAACTCAATCTCATTATGCAGAGAGTTAATGTTTGTTGGAATGTGAATTACTTTGTTCACATGGCTGTGTATGCTCCAGTGGTATAATACTCTTACAAAGAATAGAAGTCCGCGAGCGTTTGTAGAATCGTACGTGCCCGAGTGCACGCCATTTTGATTGCATAAGGGGACGTGCTTATGTGAACGCGGACGTGTGGATAGTTGTGCGCGCATGTCTGTGTTTCTGACGTCGTTTGCTACATTAACTATACTGCATCGTTACGAAACATGCTTTACGTCATGGTGTCTTATATTACATTCCCCAACTGAGTAACGTAAGCCTCTGTTTAAATGTTGTGTAATTGGGTAATGAAAGCAAATTCGAGATCTCGAGAAATCTGATGTTGCGATCGTATAACAGGGATAAAGGCTGGAAAAAAGTGTTCGGTGTTACTGAGAACTGCTTATAGTATGCATATGTTCGAAATAAAATGTACAATCCCAATGTAATTTGTTTAACACATTTAAACACTCACATTGTTACGTTGTCCAGAGACAAAAAGAGCTACAAACCACCACCAGTACAAGAATCAGCCTCGAGTCAACAGACCACCACCAGTACAAGAATCAGCCTCGAGTCAACATACCACAACCAGTACAAGAATCAGCCTCGAGTCAACAGACCACCACCAGTACAAGAACCACCCCGGGGCAATAGACCACCACTAGTACAACAACCAGTCTCGAGTCAACAGTTACAGGCGAGGAGAGTAAGCTTGAGGAGGAATTGTACATGTACCTGTGCCATGCACCAGTCCTCCTCTAAACACACCATGCCTCGTGCTGTTCCAACTCGACAAAATATGTATAGCAAAGATGATTATAAGACATATAAATCATTTTAGTAACTTGTAATAAAACTTTTGATGGCATATTATTTATTTTAACGAATTATAATGCAATATTACTTATGTTATTTGTACCATAATAGGTTAACGTAATTACTGAGAAAATACATGAATAAGAACAACCTGTGAATGTACTTTGAGTCATGATTTAAATGTATGTCTCTGTAGTGTTATGCAGTTTGTACAGTGAAGCTGGAAACAATGTCTGCCAGCACACAGACCAAGGAATCTCTTTCTGCCGATGCTCCTATGGTTCCACTCGATGAAAAGATGGAAGGGTAAATATCAAATACAATATGATAATATAAATATATATATATATATATATATATATATATATATATATATATATATATAATTTTATTACTTGATGGTTCTAATGTATGCGCATAACTCTTATTATATAATTATACGGTGTACTACAAAACAGTTTTAGTAATTTGCCTTAATCTTTATAATTCACCAAACCTTGCTCTCTAGTTTAACCACATGTTGTCTTCGTAATGGATAAACTATATATACATTTCAGAATTCTACCAACGGTGACGCGTGGACCATCCCGTGTAGACCCTCCTCCAGGAACACAGCCCAACGCTCCAACTACAAGTAGGCTGATATCAAACCCTAAGAAGAGGCAAGGCAGGATGCTCTTCCCCTGTAGCCAGTCCCCTTCCCAGTCCCATAAGAGTAGGTGAACAAGATGCTAGCGTGGGCCCGGACTACCACCCATCTAACCTTTCACGAAACGAAGCACTGGAAGAGGGTCAAACACAAAGACAGTAAGTAGTTAATTTGAAAACAGGTGCAAATGAATTTATATGTTTGGGCCATTTTTTAAAGGTTCAAATCATACGGGCATCATGTGTATCATGTTCTCTTTTATGTCAAAGCATTACTATTAAATGAAGTATCATATGCGTTTCCTCATAAAGCCGACATATTTTGTTCAGGTATGCACCGAGTTCACAAATATCCTCAAATGAAGACGATATGTTTCCGGTGTCCCGTTCATCTTAGGAAAGTCTGTGTGCTGTGTACGGGCCCACATGTGCTGTGTACTGGCCCACGTGTGCTGTGTACGGGCCCACGTGTGCTGTGTACGGGCCCATGTGTGTTGTGTACGGGCCCAAGTGTGCTGTGTACGGGCCCACGTGTGCTGTGTACGGGCCCATGTGTGTTGTGTACGGGCCCATGTGTGCTGTGTACGGGCCCATGTGTGCTGTATACGGGCCCATGCACTGTTTTATTTTCAACTGATACTTTAAAGCCAAGGAATGGTACTGCCATTACAGTCAAACAACAGTGTACGGAGTGTACATACAAGAGAACATGGACGAGTCAGCCTAAGGTAGACCGCATGGATATAGAAAATGCATTGACTAGTGCTGCAACCAGTATGCCAAAGTTTCTAGGATGTTTCACTATATGAGAGTCCACTTCGTAAGCAAAAGCAGTTTTGTCAAACACCAAACTGACAGACTGTTCCCCGTCATCATTGATGCCTGGAAAACACTGCAGCACCAAGTGTTTTGACTTGTGAGTGAACTGGATGGAACTGCGAAGGTTGGATGGAATGGGGGCAGACAATCCGGTTCATTCTGTCAAATATGGCACGTATACAATGATGGAGCTACGACTTGGCAAAATCATTGATGTCCAGCTAGTTCAGGTAAACCCCTCAAACGTACCTACCCATTGAAGATTAGCAGGTGTCTTTAATTTGTCCTACTATCTATATATCTATATATCAGCCGTATTGTCCCGTGGTTGGGCGAAGGCCTCAGCATGTTGTTTCCAAGTTTGCCTATCTTGTGCTGTTCTCTTTCATTCCAATACTCATCCAAATCGTCTCTCCATCTTTTTGCTGGTCTTCCTCGTGATCTCTTCCTTCCTTATGGTTTCCAGGTGGTAATGCGCTTTGTCCATCTGTCATCTTTGAGTCGGCTGTCCTGGAAGTGCACAAATAACTGGATGTTACCTCTTAGGGTAGAATAATAATTATATACATTCACATAATATAAAAATCAATCATTCACCTAATGTAAAACCAAAATTGGATATACATTGTAGAATAAATGTATCAGATGTATTGATGTTTAATAAGTGAGCTAAGCTTTAAAATGAAGGTTTAAAATGTCAACATGTACGCGAGTTGTTGCGAACAATTGATGTCTATATTTAGTTGTTTTGTACATGTTGGTATTGAGCAGCGAAGTGCAATCTAGCTACTCGATGGAGCCAGAGGGCCTCAAACGCAGTTTCGACCATCTTAAACGAAACCAAGTGAACAAAGGGGCCATTGTCACCGATAGACACCGAAGCATCGCCAAGTGGCTAAGAGATGAGAAGAGATCCATAAATTATTACTGTGATATTTGGCGCATTGCTAAAGGTTTTAACATCCTTTTATTTGGAACCACGAGGTTTTATATAACAAATTCCACAACACAAATTATGTATTTTATCCTGAGCAAATTTATACATTGACTTCATGTAAAAAAGATAGGAATTATGAAAATAATGTATTTAATATTGGGCCTTGGGGAGTTATTTCGTTATTGCATACATGCTGTCTAGATCTAGGGAAAAAGCTGGACACATTGGCTTTCCAGAGAGACTGTAGCATTATCAGGAAGAAATCCATCATCAACCACCTCTACTTGTGCGATGCCTCCACACCGAATGGGGATGGCGCAATGATGCTGACAAAGTGGAACTCGCTATCTAATCACCTGCTGAAGAGACACACAGGTCATGCCGATGCCTCGTTCCCTGAATTCCTGCATAACAATCGTCTGTAGTGATGAAGGATGTGGACAGAGCTGTGCGCGAGAACAGTTTGGTAGATATACCAAATACTGACATTATGTATGTGTATATGGGTTCTTCTAGTTGCTATATGTATTGTATTAGACATCAATCTAATACATAACTGGTCACTTGGTGTGGTGTTCTAATGCTATCGCTTCATGCATGTTTAAACATGAATAGTTTATTATTTGGCTAAACTTTGTAGTATGATTTTTGTAGTGTTGAAAAAGCAGTTACCTTACATATATAACTGGTCGCTGGGTGCAGTGCTGTCTTGTAATATTGCTTCTTGCATGGCTTAATATATGTTGGTTTTTTACTTTCAGTACATTAAAAAACAAATAAAGTAAATAATGGCTTACCTGTATTAAATCCAATGCTACGTAGAAATGTTCATGTTTCCATCAAATAGCTTCGTTGGCTATAACTACATGGTTAGTATAGGTTTTGTTCTGTTACTTTTGTTTTCACTTGGTATCTTTATAAAGAAGCTAGCTGTAGACATGTGAACACTGTTTTGTTTCTAAAAACAAACCTATCCCTGTATCCGACTCGTTGTTGGCCAGGTGCAAGTGGAAATGTCTCCAGAAGCTTGTGTACTGCACATGTTGGTAGAATCACTCTGATGTCCCCCCCCCGAGCCATCCCCAGCACCACCTAGCCAGCTGTCTGTAGCACACATAATGAAACTCTCTGAAAACAAAACCAAACAAATACACACACAGAAGATACAAAGACGATGGCAATTAGAAAAAAAAATATTAATAAAATGTCCAGTGTACTATGAGTGTTGACGAAGAATAATGAAAAATAATGATCTATTCATGCATGGTGATTAATTATTGAAACTATGGCTTTGTTTGGTTTCGCATACTTTGTCCACGAGGCTGAATGTTTACCAACACGTTGTATATTCAAGAAGTACGTGATGAATAAATGTTATTATATCACTTAAATAGAACCATTTTAGTATTTACTTTGTCGAACAGGTATTAAATAAGCAATACAAAAAATATACCAGGCCTTTTTAATTCTTAGAAAAGTTTAGTATACTTGTGGTATACTTATGTGCCTTGAATATTTCTCATAACCTCATCACGTTTTGATAAACGCATACTACTCACTAATTTGTGGCTAAATTCATAGACCCATACTGCTGCCTATAGTTGAAGTAGGCAGTCTGCAGGACGTTGACATCCAACACTACTGGCTGGAAACCTTCGTTCTGAGTGATGCACTGCACCTCAGCCACAGACTCGGCAACACAAACATTATTTTCTGTGTCCAGTGGTTGGCACTGACCACACTGACCACACTGACATTGGCCACCCTGACACTGGCCACACTGACACTGATCACACTGACATTGGCCACACTGACACTGACCACACTGACACCTTCAAAGAAATCATTGTTTGGGGTAAAATTGGGCTTATCAAATCAAGTCGTAAATTCACTGGCGAATAAATGCAGAAATGCCAACAGAAAAGTATTACAATAACTAACTAACAAGTGCACCTTGTCATTTATGATTTTGCAGTCCATATTCCAAAGGTATTACTCTAAATAGCTTACATCGAGTGAATGCATGCCAACGGTTATAAACAAATGTAGAGCTCTGCGAATTCGGCATAGTCAGACGAAAATACTAAAAAAACCGACAATACTGCGTTGCCATGGCATGCCAAACAACTACATGTGCCATTCATTATTTATTTCAACTAACATACGTAATTTACATCATGCTAATGGAATTATTTATATTTCTACCATTCAGTGTTGTCCAGTCGTTTGGGGACGAGTGGATCCCCGGCGTCGTTAGCCCGACGGTCCGCATCGTCAGCGTCACTCTCGGAGTCGGTGATGGTTGGCTCGAACCGATACCCATCTACCGCACGTTCATGTGGCGCAACGAATCTTCTTCTTCTTCCTGGTCGAAGTCAACCCTCTCTTCAAGGCTTATAGGCTCGGTGTGTGTGCACATGTGCTAAAGTGCTGTAAGAGAAAGTAATAAAATATTTGGAAGAAAGGGAACAGATGATAGCGTGCGTGTAGAACTGCAATTTAAGGAGAGGAAAAGTTGATAACGTGAAAAATGCAATATTATTTAATGTTGCAAGCTGGAGATCTTCTGTCTGAAATCTCCAAACTTGGTGTTGTAGCTGCGTTGGCTGGCAGGTTATTCCAATTGGCTATTGTATGCCGTAAAAAGCTGTACTGGATGAATTGCTTAGTGATTACGGGGAGTTGAAAAGCTTCAGAATGCGTGTGTCGGGAGGTTCTCACCAGGGGTATAAGTTGGGGGATGAGGTCCAGGGAGATTATACCATGTAATGTCTTATAAAACATGACAAGGCGGATGTCGGTTCTCCTTTGTTGGAGGCTGCGCCAGTGCAAGTGTTTGATCATGGTGCTGACACTTGCTTCACGGTTGTAGTTGTTACAAACATACCGTGCTGCCCGTCTTTGGACCATCTCTATTTTGTTTTTGTACATTTGTGTGTTGAGGTCCCATATGGCGGCGGCATATTCTAACTGGGGTCTAACTAAAGTGAAATAAGCACTGGTTTTTAATTTCTCCTGGCCAATTATGAGATTTCTTCGTAGGCATTTGCTTTCTTTGTGACATCATTTATGTGGTTATTCCAGGACAGTGTTTCATTTATGACCACAACAAGATATTTCGCATTGTCCTCCTTAACAAGTAAGTGGCCATGAAAAGTGTATTGTTTGTATTTCAGGTTACGGGATCTGGTTGTGTGGAGTACACTACATTTCTGGGGATGGAACTCCATTTGCGATGTTTCTTCCCACTTGGCCAATTTGTCTAGATCTTGTTGAAAGGCTGTCGCGTCAGTACCATTGGATATTGTCATGTAGATAATAGTGTCGTCAGTAAAGAGTTGGACAGTTGAGTTGAGGTTATTAGGTAGGTCGTTTATATAGATAAGAAAGAGGATGGGGGCAATCACTGAACCTTGTGGGACTCCACTGATAACTGGAGCCCAGTCCGAATAAATATCTTCATATGCCACGCGTTGCTTTCTATCCTTCAAAAATGTCTCAATCCAAGTGTTTACAAGGCCAGTGATACCGTATCTTTCAAGTTTCTGGATTAGTCTGTGGTGTGGTACTTTGTCATCCCGGTAATGGTTCGCCATCCGAATTATACAAGTCCAAGGAAATGTTGCTACTCCTGTCACTGCTGTTGTCGTCATTAAAACTGTCTGAATCAACGCTGGTGTCATCAAATTCTATGTCCGCCATTTCGCTTCGTGGTCTGCGATTCATCTGCAGCGAAAGTTCCCGCTGCTGCGTCACGGGTCAAAGGTTACCCGAGGAACCTTCTCGCTGCGGGCAAAGTCCATTGCTGGGGCGAGTTACAAATTATTCGGTTTTCTCTGTTAATTAGTCGGGTTTGGTAGGTAGGGTTATTGGCAATAGTTTTGTACTGCTATTACTGGTAATTTCCCGAAAAATGTCGTGACGTTGGGCTTTTACTTTAAATGTCATACCTAAAGAAATATTGCTATATGACCAGTCAAACCTATTCAAGAGCAAAATGGGCACTTACTATATTCTTCCCTTTATGTCATTTCACGGATTCTACTCACGAATCAATATTCAATAAAACTAATTTCTAAACCAGCGAAGTACAACCTATAGAATAGGTTGTAATAGTTCTTGTTCTTAGCTTGATACTTCACTCCACAAGTGACGCTAGGGGCCGTAGATGGAACTTCAACTTGTACATAACAGGAAGTTGATGTTGACATTTGGTGCTGGTGAAAGTGGTAGAAGGTTTATACCGTCACTCACTATTTTGTGTTTTGAACGCGTATTGTGTCTTTGGAACGTGTATTTATACTGAAACTTGGTGCTAGTGAATGTGGTAGAAGGCGTATATCATCAATGACGATAGAGTATTTGGAAGGCGACACATGAGTGACAGTAAATGCCCGCTGTAACTTCCTCAGAATTTCTTTTGCATCGGTTGTGAGGTGTACCTTTCGCACGCCTTCCACTCTTCACGTCCACAAAGACGACTGCCTTGCATACGGATGCGGTCATCTAACATGCGGGCCACTGATCTTCCCAGCAAAGCTGGTGCTGCAGTATGATCGACGCAATAGTTGGAGATGTTTTCTCGTTGAAGGACAACATTGTTGGTTACGTAATCCTGCACTTGATGTTGAATTTAGTTCAGGACGAACCGCTATTGGGCACATTCCAGGTGTATCACTAGTACATGAGTCCCCTACGCACAAGTTACAATAAACAACGCGGCCAATGTGTTGCATCAAACAATATATATCTCGTTAGGAAATCAAACTTGATTATCCGTTCTACCAGTTATTCGATGTATATCCGATCCCAGGAATTACAATCACATTTGAGAACCATGGCCATTTTACCAGTTATACGATCACAACGTAAACAAGCATATAAGTAACAGTTTTATAGTTTTCGACATCATAAATCCGGTTATATGGTCTTAAAACACGCGGTAAGATTTTATCTGGCCTGAATAAAAAAATCAGCGTTGGGCATTATACATGTAGACACAGCGGTTGTTGGATAAAGGATATGGGAATATTGTTGATTAGCTAAAGCGGTTCACATGACCGTGGATGCTTTAGGAAGAGGCGTTGCAAGGGGAACCTATATTTTTATAATATAGGAAAGGTACATATAAATGTTGGCATGTGTATGCATTATTCCTGGAACATAGAGGAGCAACACATTGCAAGACAAGTTAAATATGCATATGCATTGGGAAAGTCACCGCTTTATCAAGGTATCTCCTTATAATTTCCTTTCATGCAAACAAGTGTACCAACACAGCTAATCCTTAGATATGGCGAAGAACCTGATAATCCGGAAATATAAACAATAGTGACAAATGCAAGACATACACACATGTTCACACATACGACAGTAGGCAGTGGCATTCAATAACTGAGAAAAACAAATAATTTAGAACACTTAGTCTTGGTGTCTCCTACATGTCTATAGAGAAAGAAGCAGGCAATATTTCGTGGGAGTCTCGTCCATCGTTGCTGCGCAATACGCGGAGCTGGGGTTGTCACATTTCAGTATACAGTTTGGCATAAGTGTTAAATAACCCCTAAATCTCGTTTCACAATCAAACTTACATACTTAACCCGTGATACAAGTTATGTGATATACCAACCCAGGAATTGCAATCAAAATCAAATCAAACTTGAGTACAATGGTTGTTATACGATCAAAACGTCAACACATAAATAGCAGTTTTATAGTTTCGAAATCTATATCTTATTAAAAAAACCTGTTATGCGTTCTTACAATATCATATTACAATATTGTGACGTATTAATATTCATAATGGTTATGCAACATTCAAAAAGTTCGTACACATGCATTTACTACTCTGTGGTAAGTTAGATTGACATTGCAATATAGTAATTAGTAATGACACAAAGTTACTTACACTAGAAGAGACGATATGCATTTGTAGAGGCTCCGTAATTGGCAAGGGTAGGTTAATCAAACATTAACAAAGTAGACAGATAAACAAGGTTCACAAATACGTGCAATTAGTAAGCATAATGAAACATGTACTGGTATTGCGACACATGGACAGGACTACCCATATTATAGGAAGATGTCAATAACAGTACATGTGGTGTGCTATAACGAGTGAGTTAGATTCGTGTGGGGAGTTTGGAGTTTAGTCACGACGACGATGACGAGTCACGCAAACAGTGTTGCTGTAAATGTTTATCAAGATAAATTTGGAAATAAATTGAAATGTGGATATATAAATGCCATAACCTAATAAATAAATACAGAAAGCATGGTTCGCCCAAGTTTGTGCACACAGTCTCACAAATCAAGGCCACATAACCACTATAACGGAATGTTGCTATTGTAACTGTAGCGTGCTTCTGATATAATATTATTATTACGCTAAATGCTTTACAAGAAAACACGCAATTACTTAAATATACATCATTTACTAGCAACCAATATCGAGTTATTTATAATATGATTTAGCATGTTTGCATATCTGATTTCTGATTGAGAACCGCGTGGCGTAGAATCAGTGTCAGATAGCATGACGCTGGACTTAGCTCATCCAACATGACACTGAATGACGAATTAAAATACACGGGCTACGGCTCAGGTAAACCATCTGCCAGAATCAAAGGACTTCCGGCTGGCACGAAAACGAAGTAACAACTACAGCAGTGGTTGTTAGCAAAACAACAGGCACGAGGAATTCCACCTAGCGACCACCCGAGTATTAAGACAGCATAAAAATATACTATCTTTTCCAGACTCCAAGGATATATATATATATATATATATATATATATATATATATATATATATATATATATATATATATATATATATATATATATATATATATATATATATCAACGACGCGACATTGTACCAATATGCGAAACTGGTGTGCAGTTTATGGAGCACATTAAATGACACCGCTCTCATGCAAAAATATGGTCAGGGTATGTGATTTTAAACATTTTGGAATTATGTTTTGTGAATTTTACTGTATTAACTGTTATCACGTTTTGGTTAATCGATGAATGCACAAAGGCAACAAACTTTACAAGTAAGTTGTTTTCATATTAACCTGGATTTATTAAGTTCCACTGCAAGTAGAGAGTGTTTGCCATTGTTTACAACAGGGGTCGGCAACTGCGGCCCGCGTAGGTATTTCATGCGGCCCGCGGACTGACAACGATATTGTGCAAAATGCGGCCCGCCCCTGCCACATTGGTATACAAAATAACATATCCACGTGATGAACATAATAATATACCAAATATGTATTTTTATTTCCTTTAATATTTAATGAATTCACTTTTGCGTATGCAGACATGAAAGTATGCAGCGCGGCCTTCCTAAGGAACACACCATTAAACAACTTTAGCTTGTATTTAATGTGTTCACATTGTGGACAGATCTGTGCTTTACCCATTGGAAAACTATTTTTCAATAAATAAACAACCTAACTAAGTTGCATTAGAAAAATAGTAAATATCCCAAAAAGCCATATTGCCCCATCCTTGGGGCAAGACGGTCCTCTACCTGGGGTAACACGGTCTATAACCCCCTCCCTGTGGTTTTTACTTATACAGTCGCGCCTCGTTATTACGCGGATTCGGATATAACGCGGTCGGTCGTGGACCCCGAATTTGGGCCTGCTTAAACTTACTTAGAATTACTTTGACAATTCTCAAGAAACATTAGGGGAAAACAATGTCAGTGAATGAGTATCAACGTGTTGTTTGTTTTGTGTTACCGCCGACATCAATCGCTGTCGCTCGCTTCGCTTCGATGGTTTGTAAATTGCAACCGAGATTCACAAATACGCCTCGCGTAAGAATCAGATAAACAGTTTTAAATGCATTTAGTATGCAATGCCAACATAACACTTGGGTGAAATGACATGTTAGCATTACATCGTAAATGTAATCGTTTTCGCGACGCGAAACCAACATGTCAAATTCCTAACCCAAGGCTCTACCGGTGCGCGAAAATACGAATTCGTCATCCGCACATTAGGTGGTGCGTAATAAATTTATGCTTCGGTCGAGATCAGTTGAAAGACGAAGTGAAACAATTAATAATTCTACCTATTGTCGTTTTCTGTTTTTTATCAGCTTACATACTACGTTTGTCAAATCATAATTTATACGTTTTCGGCTGCTCAGGTCCAGGTTATTATTTTCGATTCGTAGGCCTATTGGTCCAGTACATCATCATCGTAGTAGATCTGTTCCATAACAGTTTACGTACATGTGTTTTATTCAGTTCAAGAGTCAAGAGTTTGTGACATTTAAAATAATACACGTTGATGCTAGTATACTCGTTTAATAAGTTCCATAAACTGCATATTGGCGTATAAGACAGTGCTGCAAGCACACGGGGCTTCGACAGCGTTCTTGGGTTTGGTGCAGCAGGCAGCGATCGCTGTTGTTTAGTAGGTCCCTGGTGGCGGATATGAGAACACCTAACGCGCCTCGCGTACAGCGCGGTCCGATGTCGTGGACCCCGACTACCGCATTATAACGAAGCTCGACTGTATGAACGACTGTATGCCTGAAATTAAAATGTATATTATATACAAATGGTATGATAATAATGTATCAGGCCATTATGGTTGTTAAATTTAAATGGGAGTTAACATATAATACATACCTTGCAATCCATACATAATCTAATATTGGTTTAGTGATATTCCATCATAATTACAGCCTACGGGCAAGCAGAACGTAAATTATGCAATGTTCATATTATATTCAATGTATTAAACATAATTGGTCATGTGTAATCAATTTGACAAAGTGTGACGATGTGCGTGTGGGATAAGACATAGGGACCGTCTTGCCCCATATGCATGGGGACTGTCTTGCCCCAGAGACGTATGTCTTAATAAGATCTATACAAAGCACAACATACTATTCCACATTTTGTATTGTTTGATCTGTCAACTGATTAATAATATTATTATGTCACCAATTAAGTCCAAGATTCATGATTCACACCGTTGTATGGTGAGTTTCACCATTTTACTATTGGCAAAATATTAGATCAATGCATGTAATAGTGCATATAAAAGTTTAAAAACACACTGATTTAATTACGTCTGTCTCATGTTGCTGAAGTTTCGGGCGGGTATCAGATAGAATTAGCTTCATTTTGCACCAGATTTGGAACGTTCAGAGTTATATATTTTGAGTACGTGGTGGGGGCCGTTTTACCTCCAGGGTTGCCCCAGGTTACCCTACTACCCTATTTGTGTTTGAGTGATAATGTGTTGTTTTAACTAACGTTCGTCGCTTGCCAGCGAAATGGCGAACGGAGTGGTACACTGATGGAAAATGTTCCAGACTAAGGATGTGCCAAGCAAAGCTCTTCAGGGCACACTCCATCATCCAACGGGAAAGCCCGTGTGGCAAGTCGATGAAAATGCAGAACGTAATAAGGGTCGCCGTGAAGAATAAGCTGTGTTCGCTCTCGCTGTCTAAACTACCGGCAGTTCCAGCAGCGCGATATGAAGAACTCCTGTAGTACACCGAAGTGAGCTGAGGTGCGCAGGAACAAGTCTGCAGCCAAGTGTGGGCCACTTGGTGGCGCAGCAACATCACCAGCAACAGGCCTCAGTGTCTCCGGGTCAACATGGCATCAGCGGCATGCCAAGAACACGTAACCTGAATAATGTGTTTTTGAATAATCCAACTGTTGTTCAAAATCAGACGTTGATGTTTGACGATAATACTAACTCATATTCGTGGACGTGCTATTTACAACAGTGGTCAATACAACTGCTAGACACAAGATATATAATTGCATTGTGCCAATTACCACACTTATTTGGCCCTCCATTCAAAAAGGTTGCCGACCCCTGGACTATATCATATCACTCAATCTTGTTTGAAATTATGTACAGTGTAAAAATGAATATCACATGTACGTATTTATACAATTGTATTACATGTTCTGCTCATGAGCTGCGTGGTCTACTTAGGCCTACAGCATGTTATGAATATGGCTACCTTTTCACAGCTATTGTTTATCAATGTAAATATAAGTAAAACACTGTACCAGCCATTCTACGAACTGGACATTTTAACTTTTTGAAACGGACACACATTGTAGAGTAACTTTAAGGAATGTAATTTACATTATGCGCATCACATTGCAATGATCTGGTGAAATAACAGACTGAAGTAGTAGTATGTACTTGTGTATAATACAACAGAATTGTATGTTATGCAATTGCCGTCATGATTATCAAATGTTCTAAACTCTCAATATATAATGTGTCTATTCATATGTCTGTAGCATCAATTGTTTCTATGTGTCTTTCTGTGTAAAACCGTAAATGAATAGCTACGCTATATTAAAGGCGCAAAAGTATGATCGTCTTTGATAAGCTCAAAATAATTTAGAGTCTTCCTACAGTTAATGATTTTCTTTCTAGGCAATAGCTTTAAAAAAACAACCGCTAAATAAAAATCAGCAAAGCCTTATTATTAATTAACAAAATATATTTGTGTATGTCAAATTTGGTGTTTTCTCTACATACATTAGTCATTCGAACACACACAAGTCATAACAATGCCATGGCATGGGCAATTATAGGAGGAGTTTATTGGAGGGAGGTACGATTGATGGGAGGTGGATTCTCGTAATCGGTGGGAGGTTGGTCCCCCAAAGCAGGTGGGAGATAGGAAGTTGAAACCCTTGCCACACCTCCTCAACATAGTGGAATTGTGTAACAGAAATCGCGGTTCGAGTTTATTTAAACTAATAGTATTACAATACGCATTCAATTTATAAATCAACGCAGTCAATTAATAATCGATCCCGTTTGTTGATATTTTTCTTTATTTGTTGCGACGCTATGGTTATGCATTGGTAAGGCTTGGTCCTAGGTGCCGCTTTCAAAAAATGTATGGTAAAACTTGACCAAATTGTGTAACTGATGCATACCTGGATGTCGTCGAGACCCACAAATACATTTTCACGACGTCGTAACACTCGGTTGCGGCGAAATAGCCGTCTGACTGCGGGGCACAGAACTTACGAAACAGTTACGAGACCTCTTGCTTTGTCGTAACTTTACGAAAAAATATAAGTCATATTTACTAAATGTGTATCTTAAATGTTTCGAGAATTGCATTTACGAAAATTTCGTTTCCGAAAAACTACAGTTACCATTTCGTAAGTCGTTCGAGAATACGGGCCCAGTATTGCACGGCACGGGTTGAACGCTTGTGTAATAATATCATTTATCGTTGCATTGCATACCATTCCATTTCAGAAATCAATAATAACAGCCATACGTGATCTGATCGTTATCCTTTGACCGCTACAGCGAACCAAAAACGTACGACAATGCGAAGGCGGGGTGTCAGGCGGCAGGTGGCGGCCACCTAGTAACCGTCGACTCCACAGACACGCAGGAGTTCGTGATGAGCCTGATAGATAGCACGCGCATTGAAAAATGACGATGACAAATGAAGACAGACTGGCAATGGCCTGGAAGTGAGCACTGCAATTCCAAAATGCTTCGCTTTAGTAACCTATTTGAATTATTTATTTTCCGCGTCGGCTTGGTTTTACATTTACAATATGTGCTGTAATACAATTATTCAAATAAAAATACTACTCCTACTGCACTGTCACTGCCACCGCCACCGCCACAGCCATCGCCACAGACACCGCCACAGCCATCGCCACAGCCACCGCCACAGCCATCGCCACTGCCACCGTCACAGCCATCGCCACAGCCACCGCCACAGCCATCGCCACTGCCACCGTCACAGCCACCGCTACAGCCACCGCCACAGCCATCGCCACAGCCACCGCCACAGCCATCGCCACTGCCACCGCCACAGCCATCGCCACTGCCACCGTCACAGCCACCGCTACAGCCATCGCCACCGCCACCGTCACAGCCATCGCCACCGCCACCGCCACCGCCACCGCCACAGCCACAGCCATCGCCACAGCCACAGCCACCGCCACAGCCACCGCCACAACCATCGCCACCGCCACAGCCACCGCCACAGCCATCGTCACAGCCACAGCCACAGCCACAGCCACCGCCACCGCCACAGCCACAGCAACCGACACAGCCACCGCCACAGCCATCGCCACAGCCACAGCCACCGCCACCGCCACTGCCACAGCCACCGGCATAGCCACCGCCACCGTCACAGCCACCGCCACAGCCACAGCCATCGCCAATGTCGCAATCGCAACCAAGTATGCGGGCGTGAAAACAAGCTATGTATGTGTTGCCTGTTCTCTTGCAGAAACCTGGACAACGATACGTGATTGAACTATGCATTTAATTATGTCTTTTGGATATTTAAAAACTGAACGGCATACTGAGATAGCGTCTAATGACCCAGATGCCGTCATCTAATGACATAATGTGATGTCAATGCAGCATCAGGTTTATTATCCTGAAACCCTCGTGTTACAAACCAAGACTGCGGTATACCTATTGGAGGAATTGTTGGCTACCCTGGTTATTTTACCGGAATTTAGCAAGCGGTGGAACGGGGTCGCACCAGGATACACCCAAATAGGTAAACACTTAAGAATAAATTATGTAAGAACCAGTGGCAATGGAGAGAGGCATCAGGCTACTTTCCGTGGTTGTTGGAGCGTGGATGACGTTGTTCACGTGTGTATGTACATGCTCTAGAGTGGGATTATTGATATAAGGAAGAAGAAGTCCGCGAGCGTTTGTAGATTCGTGCGTGCCCGCGTGCACGTCGTTTTGATTGCATAAGGGGACGTGCTTATGGGACACACGTACGTGTTGATAATTGTGCGCGCATGTCTGTGTTTATGACGCTGTTTACTACATTAACCGTATTGCATCGTTACGTAACATGCTCTACGTGATGTGATATTATACTGCAATCCCCAACTGATCGTATGTCGTTGATTAAAAGCCATGTTACTGGGTTTATGAAGGCAAATACGAGATGTCGAGACATTTTAATAAGTGTTTGTCTTTTCATGTTGTGATCGAATGACAGGAATAACGGTCGGAAATGTTACGTTTCATCATAAAACGAATGTTAAGTGTCAGTGAGAACTGCCATGATACTGCCAGGTGATACATGAGAACACCGTGTCTGTCCCAGGTTCACTGTGCGTGATTGTGCTGATTCAGGCGTGCATTCTTGCATTTTCCTGATCCGTGTCATACGCGCGCCTGTCCAGATTGGTCAACACCGCATCAGTATCGAAAATAATAGTAAATTTAAATTAAGTGTTCCAGCGGTGTACCTTTACCTCTTCTAACTAATAAAATGTAGTTTAAACGCTCTGTTGCGGGTTTTAGTGAATTAAGCCCATGTCTACGCACTTCAGGGAATAATTAATGCCGTTGTGCTATACCTTTGTGCTACGCACGTCCTTACCACTTAATCCACCTCTGATCTAATAATAATAATAATAATAATATACTGTTACATCATGGACATAACCTAAAGTAGAAACAATACATCACGCGAATGGCGGGGATGTAACCATATCCTGTGTCCCAGCTTGGTACAACGTTAAAAAAATTTATACATGTAAAATGCCAAATGGAATTAAAAAAACATTACTAACAGAACGATCGTGAATGTTCATTTATACATGTTATTTTATAAACATTTGTAACCGTTCGTGTTCTTACGTGTTTTTTTTTGCGACATGTGTCAATTTTTTACAGTTTGGTAGCGGTGATATACGTTGAAATCGCGGAATGCAGTCTTTTGAAGGCAAGTTTTGTACAAGGGAAGTAAATTGCAACGTTCTACTTAACCGTTTACCAGTGTAAATACCTGTTCTACACTTGTTGAGATGTCTCAGTGTGTCTGCCATCAGTAGGCACATCCTTTAGCAATGTAGGGGAAGGCAGTGTTGAGCCACTGGGTTAGTTGCGCTGCCCATGATTCCTGGGAAACTACAGCAGCGACAGTTACATGGGACCACCCAGTGACTAAGAATGTTATTAGAACACTATTGACATATAGTAGGATACATTTGTCACAACGGCCAAAACATGTGAGCTAAAAGTATGTTCTATTATGTTTTTCGAAACTTTTGGTAATTGTGAATACTATGTTTGTTGGTGTGTACATTATCATCGCACGTGACCAGACTTCATTGTTTGTGCATTTACAAATGGTTTAATGGTTTAACTACGCACAGAGAAGAAGATTGTTTGCATCATTTCGCGCATTAATGAGATATTAATTAAACAAGCATATTTGTCGAAACGGGGCTAGTTGAGCCACCCAAAGCCCAAGGGATGGTAAGTTAAGCAGTCTTCAAAGAACGAAGACGCGTGTTCTTTACCCCAAAATGCATCAACGAATTAATTTTTCCGAGCAAATTGGGACATTGGATAGCTACAAGGCAACATATTAGCAGGTAGTTACACTGGTTGCGATTGGCCTATGAGTCCATTTAATTAAGAGTGTCGACTTATTAATTAAGCGCGTAGACTTGTCAGAGACGTGTTATTCCCACTGGGTAGATGTGTTGGCTGAGTTGTTATGATTTGTTTATAAAGGCCTACGTAAATTATACAAACAAAGCCTTTACACAACATACTCTACACTGTGGCTCAACTTGCCCCACACAAAGTGTTAGTTGAGCTAGCTTACCAACCCTATTTGAATCAGCTATATATATATATATATATATATATATATATATATATATATATATATATATATATATATATATATATATATATATATATATATATATATATATATATATATATATATATATATATATATATATATATATATATATTATGTATATATATATATATATATATATATATGTATATATCTATATATATATATATATATATATATATATATATATATATATATGTATATATATATATATATATATAAATATGTATATATATACATATATATACATATATACATATATATATATATTTATATATATATATATATATATATATATATATATATATATATATATATATATATATATATATATCTTGGAATAAAATTACCTATTAATAATCAAAGTTTGTGTAAGTATACAATGTTTTGACTTATGGCTATGATTGCGCCATAGACATTAAAAATAATGAAAAATGGCTCAACTAACACTGGTTTCCTCTACTAACCGTTGAAAATGTATCCCTAATAAGCATGTGTTGCAACCATCATTAAATACCATAATGTTTCTGTTTTATGCATGTAGTCTAAAGTAGTATTGCCATATGACCAATCATAGCCTCTTCAAAAGCAACATGGACACTTATTATATTCGTCCCTCTGTGTCATTTCACGGACTGTACTCACGAATCAACATTCACTAAAACTAACCAGCGGAGTACAAGTTACAGAACTCGTTGAAATATGTCACGGGACGTCGCCAAATACTGAAGCAATGCTCTTAGCTTGATCCTCCGTAAGTGACGCTAGCGGCCGTAGAAGGAACTTCAGCCGGTTCATAACAGGAAGTTGATATTGAAATGTGGTGATAGTGAATGTTATAAAAAGTAATGTCATCACTGACGATTGTGTGTTTGGAACGCGTATTTATTGTATTCTTATTTGGTGGATTCCAACATAATGCTCTGCGAGTGGAAGCCCACCAGTTCGACACATGAGTGAGGGTAAATGTCTGCTGTAACCAGTGACCGCCTCAGAGTTTCTTTTACACCACTTACGAGGTGCACCTATCACACACCAGTTCCACAAAGACGACTGCCTTGCATGGGGAGGCGGTCATCTAACATGCGGGCCACTGATCTCCCCAGCGAAGCTGGTGCTGCAGTATGATCGACTTAATAATTGGAGATGTTATATTGTTGAAGGACAGCATTGTTGATGACATAATCCTGCCACTTGATGTTGAATGTAGTTCAGGATGAACCGCTAGTCGTAATAGTCGAGGTGTGTAGTGTGTCATTGATACAGGACTCTCCTCCCTACATGAGTGATAAGGTAACCTCCGCGCGGTAGATCTTGAGTCACGGAGTGTATGGAATTATTTGATACGGGAACGGTGTCATATAGATCGTTGTTGCATATCTGCACTTGAATTTTGGTCTTGGTCTTGGTCTTGGATCTTGTCTTGTGTATCTAAGTGGGAGGAAGCAGGAAATATGCTGCGGGTGTCTCAACCACCGTCGTTGCGCAATGGGGGAGTGGAGGGGGTAGCGGGAGGGGAGGGGGGGTTACAAGTCCCAGAAAACATCGTGGTCTATTTGTTGAATACATCCTAAATTTAATTTTACGATCAAACTTGAATATCCGTTATACCTGTTATATGCATACGATCCCAGGAATTACAATCACATTTGAATACCATCGCCATTTGACCCGTTATACGATTACAACGTAAACAACAAATAAATAACAGTTACACAGTTTTCGATATTGTTTATTACCATCATAAAGCCTGTTAAAAAATCGGTCTTGGGCGTTACACGTATAAACACAGTGGTTGCTCAAAAGGGATATGGGAATACTGTTGATTAGCTAAAGTGTTTCAAATGACCATGGATGCATTGCTAGGGGAACCTATATTTTTTATATTATGGGAAAGGTACATATAACTGCTGGCATGTATATGCATTACTTCTGGAACGTAGAGGAGCAATATATTTCTAGACAAGTTAAATATACATATGTAACTGTCATTGGGGAAACCACCGCTTTATCAAGGTATTTCCTCATAATGTCCTTTCATACAAACAAATGTTCCAGCTCAACCAATCCTTAGATCTGGCGAAGAAACGGATAATCCGGAAATATACACAGTCGTGACAAATACAAAAAAACATATATGTTCGCACAACGACAGCAGGCAATGGCATTCAGTAACAGAAAAACAAATAATTTAGAACACTTAGTCTTGGTTTCTCCTACATGTCTACGGGGAAAGAAGCATGCAGTTTGCTGTGAGTATCTCGTCCATCGTTGCTGTGCAATACGCGGAGTTCGGGTTGTCAAATTTCAGTAGACAGCGTGGTCTAAGTGTTGAATAACCCCTAAATTTCGTTTCGCAATCAAATTTAAACACTCAAACCAACATATTGGCGATATGTGATATGCATGTGCCAACCCAGGCATTGCAATCAAAATCAAACCAAACTTGAGTACTATGGCTGTTTCACGACCACGACGTCGACACATAAATACAAATTTTACAGTTTCGGGATATATAACTTATTTAATAAAACTGGTTTTATTGTCTTACAACATCAGATTACACTCTGGTGAGGAAGCATTGTTCGTCATGATTATGCAACATTAAAAAAACTTCATATATATACGCATGTCCGACTCTGTGGTAAGAGAGATTGACAATACAGGATATTAATAACAAAGTGTGTGACGTACATTGTCTAGGAGAGACGATATGCACGAAAGTGTTTGTAAGGGAGGGTTAATGAAGCACTAACAAAGCAGACAGATAAACACGGTTCATAAATACATGCTATTAGTAAACACAATGAAACATGTACTGGTGTTGTGAAACGACAATAATTGGACATTTATAATCTAAGCCACATAAGCTTGTACAGGCGTACGACAAGTATTGCCTTAAAACCGGCAGTAGTACCATATTGTCCGGTAGAGGGAGGTATTATGATGCAATGTTTAGATATTCGGTCGACAGATGGCACGCACATGCAAACGTATCGAAAATATCTGTCGATATTCATTAACAAAAAACTTGCTCCGTTTCGATAGTTACACCCTCCAGTTGGTATCGTGCCAGAGCTAACATTAGGAATATTATGTCAAGGATTACATAGTATGGTCTACATAATGCACAAACCATTAGGCTTGGTATTTATATTTTAGGAAATTAATGCAATTGTCAAAATGAGGAAATCTTGTTCCAGGTATTACGATTCAGTATTACTACACTGGTGGCCGTATATCCTGCCGGATGGTTTTTTTTTTAATTTTCATCAGACATCGACATCATTTCTGCAACCATGCATAATTAAATCGAGCGTTGTTACGGTGGCACCTTTGTTAACACGCATTGTGAACCTGTTGATCGAGTCATCAACAGCTGTTTTGAAGCTCGCCGTCGTGACACCGTTGTTAAAGAAGATTGGTGTCGATCCTTAAACACTGTCCAACTACCGACCGATATCCAACTTGCGTTTCATATCAAAACTTCTCGAGAAGAAGGTCGCATCGCAAATCCGGCAGTACATGGACGCGAACGATATCTTCGAAGTCTTGCGTGCGTATCGTCCTGCTGACAGTCGTGAAACTACCCTTGTTCGTATACAGGATGACAGGCTTCATTTGCTGGATAATCGGAAGACCGTAATATTGGTGTTGCTCGATCTTAGTGCCGCCTTCGATGTTGTCGATCACCGTCTGCTTCTCGCAAAACGCACGAAAGTGACATACGTAACAACGCACACCGCGGTAAACGGGTCGTGTCTTTCACAGCGAACGCAGGCTGTTACAGTCGATGACGTCACTTCAAGATGTGTTAAATTATGCTTTGGTGTACAACAGGTTGCTTGCTGGGACCCTTGTTTTTCTACTGTCTGGGGCTCAACCATGTCTTCGAACATCACAAACTCCGTTACCATTACGATACCAGATACCCAGCTGTATGTTGAAATTCCGCGTGATTTGTCATCGCATGAAACAATTGTCACTGACTGCACATCGCGATGTACCGCCGGTGTGAAGTCATGGATGGTGTCGCACACGCCTCTTCTTAACGAGAGTAAAACGGAATCCGTCGTCATTTCCGCTGTGCATAATCACAAACGTGTTCATCCTGCCGTCGACTTAGTCATTAATGTATGCGACTGCTCCATCACGCCGAAACCGTGTATCCGTGACATCGGTGTTGTATTTGCCGACACAATGCCAGTGACTGTGCAGATACGTCGTGTTTGCCAGGTGGCACACTGTCGCATTCGCAGCATCGCAAGGATCAGGAAATGCCTGTCCAACACGGCTTGTAAAAACCATCATTCTTGTGTTAGTCATGTCGCACTTGGACTACGGCAACGCTATTGATTTAACTTATGTGTAAACTCATTTTTATTTTAACTTTTCAGTAGATTTTGGCGCGTAACACATGTATAATAATAATAATAATAATAATAATAATAATAATAATAATAATAATAATAATAATAATAATATAAGTAAACGCTTGCGTCATATATACATACATACATATATACCTTTACCAAACTGTCATGGTTTGTCATTTGTCTCGCAGTTAGGCATAAATAGGTGAGACAGTTTGTGCCTGTTCAATACATTCAGTAAGAAATGTGTTGAGTGATAGTTTGGTCGCTCGACGCAAACAAAGCTAGTTGCTACAAACGACAACACAATATATTTGAAAGGTTATTGAATGCATTAATGCTGTACTAAAACAAATTATTTTACGTGTGTGCGTGTGCGTGTGCGTGTGCGTGTGCGTGTGCGTGTGCGTGTGTGTGTGTTAGTGCCCTGCACGGGCCGGGCTTTGGGTCCAAGCCCGACCCTCTACATAATTTCGCGGGCAGGGCCGGGCCTGGGCTGAAAAAAAATTAAACACATCGGGCTTGGGCTGGGCCTTGACATAATAAAAATATTCATACAAAACCCAGATCTTTAATTTTATTATTAATAAAAACTTATTATAAATTGTAATTCCGGTTAATGAATGCTTAAGATTATTTATTTAGCATTATATAGTTGCAAATTGAGACCTTGCATGGAATTATGAATGACACTAGTGCTTTATACATTGGAATGCAACCTCTTTACAACAATGGGATCTTCCTATGGTATCATTTTAATAATGTGCATTCTTCTAATAGAGACATTTCATATAAAATATATGCATAGTCGCATGCCCATATCTTTGTATTGTAACTCTTTAAACATGTACTGGCTTTCCAAGATACTGTGACTGGAGTAGTGGCACTTGTTTCACTGGCTTCATCACAGTTAATGCATGTTTCCCATCATTCTTCTTCAGCTCAAACTTAACTTCCTATCCCTTAATCCGTGATGTCTAGACTCTGTAAACCGAATATTTTTGGCATGAATGTACCCTTTTGCATAACTCTAATGACCCCATACCAGGCCACATAAGTTCACCTGGCTGGAAGCAGCCAGCCCCAAATATTTACTTTAGACATATTTGCAGAGGCAATCAAGCCATGATTAACCATCAACTTAATCACCCTTTGACCAATCCAGTGGACATTCTATTGTTTAGGTTTTCCCTCCAAACATTGCCCGCCTGAATGACCAGCCAACTGGCCACTGCCCACTGCCCTGTAGTGCCATTACCCAGTACCCACCCCAGTTGGTAATTGGTATTTTTTGTGTGAACTAGTGACTACAATTTAGTATCTACAATTTCCCCAGTACTGATCCATTCACACTTGTATTAATTCACACATGTCTGAACCTGATCTGTCTCAGGCTAGTGACTGCAGGCCTGCTGGAAATGCCACTGGGTGTCAGTGCCAGAGGTTGACATATAGTATTAGCCAATACTAGCTACTAACTAGACACTACTAAACAACAACTGACATTAGTATTTCAGTAGTAAACATTATACATATATTATTTTTTATTTATTAAAACAATAAGTCTGTTTTACAGTTTATTTATGTTTTGTATTTTTTATAAGATTATAGTTTTATCTTCTCTAAACTTAGCGGGCCGCGGGTTTACTCGTCTTTGGCCCGCGGGTATGTGCCGAGTATGGGCCTAAAACTTGTGGGCCGGGTCGGGCCTGGGCCAAACATTCACGGTCTGGGTCGGGCCTGGGCCGGGCCTGGCCCTAAATTCTAGTTTGCGGGCCTGGGCCGGGCCGGGCTTGAAAAATTACTGCGGGCCTGGCACGGGCCTGGACTCTAACTGCTAATTGCGGGCCGGGCTTGGGCTCAAATTATAGGCCCGCGCAGGGCCACTAGTGTGTGTGTGTGTGTGTGTGTGTGTGTGTGTGTGTGTGTGTGTGTGTGTGTGTGTGTGTGTGTGTGTGCGTGTGTATATATATATATATATATATTTGTATGACTGACATAAGCTATTTGTGTGTATATATATATATATATATATATATATATATATATATATATATATATATATATATATATATATATATATATATATATATATATATATATATGGAGGCCAATACTGGTGTTGTGATCACACATGACTGACATAAGCTATTTGTATGTGTACATGTATGCATTTATTCTCATGCAGGTAAATAGACAATACTTGCATCTCATGACCCAGGTGCCGTCATTCCAGCATATAATGTGAACAAGCACGATATCAATGCAGCATATGTTTATTATACTGAAGCCTTCGTGATACAAAGCAAGAACCACGTATACTGAATCAGCATGTTGTACGCGTAACACGGATCAGCGATATGAGTCTTCGTGGAACAACACTGCTAGCGGGTGTTTTCCCGCAGTTGTCGGACTGCGTCCCCGGATCTACAGCCCCGCCACGTCGGCAGCAGACAATGCTCTGTTGTACACCCGTAGCTGAAATCACAGCACAACAATAAAAGTACGTATTATTGATCATTCCAATATTAACGAATTAACAGGCACATAACTCAAATATAAAGCAGCATATGTAACTTTGTTATACAAATGAATAAAGTATCAAATGTTGTTTCTTCAGATAGGATTTGTGCCATTGTATTTAGACAAACAAGTCTTTTATTTACTTTATTTAACGCAATGTAGTAGTATGTAAGTCGTTTTCATACCCCCAATTGTGGGTCGATTTTTGTGGTAGCTAAAAATAGACGGTAGCTAAAAATAGACATTGGTTAATTTTAATTTTCTAAAAATAGACATTGGTTAATTTTTATTTTTATTTAAAAATTTTAATTTTTAATTTAAATTTTTTTTTTATTTTAATTTTTTTTTTTTTTTATTTCAATTTCGGGAAAAACCCACATATCGCTGACGTAGCGGTTAGTGGGAAAAACCCACCTATCGCTAACGTAACGGTTATTTAGGGAAAACCCACATATCGCTGACGTAGCGGTTATTGAGTACTGCATGAGAGAGCTAATCAATCAGGGTTCAGTACGTTATCGGTGAATGGTATAAAGAGCTGTGATTCGTCGGTTATAGTTTTATAAAAGTTATGCATATGAGTTTCATAAAAATCGTGGATGATTAATGAGGTAACGAGGATGAATGGCTCGTGTGTCCATCTGTTTGCCGCCGAAACGCGGGCATCTTAAAAACGGAACAAACGCAGTCGGTCGTGTGCACACACACAATCATCTTTTAATTGCATAACAATACAGCAATAAATAAGCTAGGCTGTATTACAGTTTACCCTATCTCAGGGTCTTAACCCAATCAAACACCACGGACCTAGTTACGTGTATACCTAAGGGTCGTTAACCTAGTAAGGAGACGAACACAATCGTACGGTGCACACGTAATTTATTGAATACAACAAAGCGGCAGCAGCAGCAGTACAAACGAGGCGATCGTATGTGATTGGATACAACGAGTCGGGTATGATGAATATGAAGACGATGACGAGGCGACTTGCGAATGGTGACCATCGCGCCAGAGGTCGCGAACTTACGGGTGTCTCCACCGCGCCAGAGGTTCGAGGGCGAGCGACCACCGCGCCAGAGGCTCAGTATGATGCGTGATAGTACGGTATACCCTTTTTCATGCGTGTGAGTTTCATAAAAATCGTGGATGATTAATGAAGTAAGGAGGATGAATGGCTCGTGTGTCCATCTGGTGGGAGATGGGTAGATGCTCGCAGGGCATACCGCTGACGTTGCGGTTAGGGTATATGCTCCCGTTTCGTGGAATGCAGCGGGCTACATACCATGTTAGGAATGCGGTCGTGTTGTATTCCGTAATATGACACCGCTCTGCCGCGTTCACGAAAGGACGCATTAAGGCGATACTAACAGCTGACTAGTGGATTTTGGTACTCGGGAAATGCGCGTTTTAAATAACCTGGCTATATGTAGTCATATTAGCGCTGTAGTTAAAGCGCTGGTTCGCCCACTGGATGTATGCAAGCCTGAACACGTTGAAAGATAAGCCCGTCATTTGCATAATGCTATGCAGTAATTTATTCGATACCAGCTATGATGAAAATCGGGTTTCATTATTGTTATTTTTGTCGTTTCTCTAAGAAGAGTAGACCACGTGACGTCCTGTCTGCATAAATAATAAAAACAGCTGTGTATGCATCAACGAGTTGACCTGTATGCGTACATCTAACATATTTAGTGTATTGGTTATCGTATGAATCATACATAGCACGAGTAATGAGAAAGAGTACCGATTTGTCTAAGAAAATACCGCTTTTATATGTATTATGTCACCCTTAGTTACGTATGTAATGCTTTTAAGCTAAGTGTTTACCACATTTATCTGCCTGTTAACATGTTAGGTAAATGTCACTTTTATTTGTATCTTACCACATTTTAGCTACGTAATTGCCACGCTTGTCTGTGTGCTAACGCTTTTAGCATATTAAGTATCACTTTTAATTGTATGTTAACGCTATTTAGCTAAGTATATACCACATTCTATGTTAAGTTTGTTTTCGCAAAGTAAATATCACTTTTAGTTGTACCTTAACGCTTTTAAGCTAAGTAAGTACCAAATACAGCTACATGTTAATGAGTGTAGCTAAGTACATACCGCATTTAGCTGTAGGTTAACGCTTTTAAGCTAAGAAATTACCACATTTAGCTGTATGTTAGCGATTTTACGCTAATTATTTACCATATTTACCTGCATGTTAACGGTTTTAAGCTAAGCAAATACAACTTTTAGCTAAGTAATTAGCATTTTTAGCTAAGTAAGTACCATATTTAGTTGCAAGTTAACGCTTTTAAGTTAAGTAATTACCACATATGTTAAAACTGTTTAGCTAATAAATGACCACATTTAGCTGTATGTTAGCGCTTTTACCTAAATAATTACCACATTTAGTTGTATGTTAACGCTTTTAAGCTAAGTAATTACCGCATTTAGCTGCGTGTTAACGTTTTTAGCTAAGAAATTACCATATTTGGCTGTATGTTACTGCTGTTTAACTAAGGAATTACCACATTTAGCTGTATGGTAACGCTTTTTAACTAAGTATTTATCGCATTTAGTTGCATGTTAACGCATTGAAACTAAGTATTTACCACATTCACCTGTATGCTAAGGTACTCAGGAAATGCGCGTGATAAATAACACGGTTTTCTGTAGTGATATTAGCATTGTTGTTAAAGCGTTGGTTTGCGCACTGGACGTATGCAAGTCTGAACAAGTTTAACGATAAGCCGGTCATTTGCACTTAAATCTATCTAAGCTAGGTTCTGTGAAGAAAAGAACAAACTCTGCGTATGATTATAATATATTTGTTATAACTAACCAAACAATGCAAGAAGTACAAAACAATTAATTATGAACATAATCGTCAGAATATAGTAATATAAACAAAATTCACTACAAGTATTACATAATATGATTATGAATTATTATTGTAATACCACGCCTATCGGGGCGCGCTATAGCAGAGAGCTATTTTAAAACACTGGGCGAGGTAAGTACATCAGTATAGACGAACGAGTGGACCGTGGACTGTGGACTCCGGTTGCCTTAGCAACGAACGGGGTGCGGCTAGCGCTGTTACGATCGATGTAACAACCTGCATCGTTGTAAGAACTGCATCTATAGTTTATGTTTGTTTTGGTACACTTGCATTGTATGACTAATCTTAGTTAATTGTGGTACACTTTAATTTGCTAACTGTATATACGAGCGTCATAACATCATGGCGTTAGCCCTGTGTCTGTAATTTTTAAACTGTATGACATTTCTCTACCATTTTCTAAACCATGTGTCATTTTTGCTGTACCATTTTTATTGAATGTATAAAAGATTGCCGCACCGGGTATCTGGTCATATGATACCCTTTTATGGTGGCGTATCGAAATTAAACCGTTCACCTTGTATCTTATCAACTAGTATAAAAGCAGTCACCCAAACAATAAATGTTGACAAGTCTGGAATTTAACCGACATCCTGTTAAAACTGACACAATTTTAAATTTTCTTACAAAGTTATGGCATGTTTGGTTAAAAATAATCAAGCAGTTATGTGAATATTTGTTGGAAAATAAAATCGTTCTTAGGTTTCCTGCGGTATTGAAGTAATGATGCTATGACAGCAAATGTTTAACATCGCTAACCTACAATATAAACATATGAAAGGCTTTTTCGTAGATATTTTTTCTACTGTACACTTTGAGCAATCTAAACAAAAATCTCAACAACACTATTGTTAAATTATCCTGGGTGTGTGTGTGTGTGTGTGTGTGTGTGTGTGTGTGTGTGTGTGTGTGTGTGTGTGTGTGTGTGTGTGTGTGTGTGTGTGTGTGTGTGTGTGTGTGTGTGTGTGTGTGTGTGTGTGTGTGTGTGTGTGTGTGTGTGTGTGTGTGTGTGTGTGTGTGTGTGTGTGTGTGTGTGTGTGTGTGTGTGTGTGTGTGTGTGTGTGTGTGTGTGTGTGTGTGTGTGTGTGTGTGTGTGTGTGTGTGTGTGTGTGTTTGCTTTGCATATGTTGTGTATTATATTCTACTTCCAAAGTGGCCTGGTATCGCATATTGTTTCTGTATATTTCATACACAAACATCCGTGAACTTGGGATCCATGTATAATATAAATATAGCAGGGTATATCAGCTTCATCCAGTTCATATCATATTTATTTTAATTGTATTATCATATAAATACATAACCATATATTTTTTATATTCCAATACCCTCAACTGAAAACTGGCGAAATGCTTTAATAACATTAAAAAAATGGATGATGAAAAAACTACATACATATTAGTCTTCTAAATAGGCCACCCATGTGACCAAGATAAACTGATCTGATTACAGAGGCTGGTGAGATGTACAAATGTGTAGATCTGACAAAAACACGGGGTTTAAGGGGGTTGTTTGTTTCCAACGGGTGCTTTTTGTAACTGGTTCTACTGTATCTATGGAATCAACCTTTTAGCTACTACACACACCATTCTTGAAACCTAAATATTAGTTTATCGCATGTTGTATTTGTATTTTTGCATGCTCTTCGTTGATTGCATTAAATATACACATACTTATCAGACAATGAAATATGTTTTGCTAGATTTGGACCACCATTTGTACCAACAACAAAAAATTAAATCCAATTCCAGGTACCTTTAACATTGTTTTTCTGTAGTGCTGTTTTAGTGGGTCTTAATATAATTGTTAATTTGCTTTTGTAAGTTTTGTACATATGCGCAGATTCAGAATATATAGATATAACAAATGCTGTATACAGCCTCTTTTTCTTGACCCCAGCACGTTTTAAACCTTTGGTGAACCAAGTTGTCTTGTTAGTGCTACGATACTCTAGGATGTGTTCTCAGGCTAGTGACTGGAATAGTTACTGCAGGCCTTTTTAGACACCTGGGTAACACGACTGTGAACTATCCTGTAATACCTACTGTTAAGCGAGCACTTAATTCAGAGTTAATTGCGAATTTGTCAAAGAGATTAAATTAGGCTGTAATTTTCTTGACTGGGTGTATGAAAGAAAAAATAAAAAGAATGCGCAACGACTGCAATGACATCAGCAACTATTTTAGTATTCGTGTTTCATTGGTAGTCTCGTGAATGGAAACATTGTTGCATGCTTTTAAAATGTGTATACTCCCGCCGGTAGACACACACGATGAGACAATTGGTATTTTCTTTAACTGCGAGACATTTCGCAGTCATTTTCTTTAACTGCGTGACCTGTTATTTTCTTTTGTTGTGACATTTTTGTGTATTTTTATTTAACTGCGTGACATTTTACCAATCTTAGCTAATTCGGTTTGTCACACATGTAACGCTGTTTTATAAGTGTGTAACACATTCACTATGTAGTAACGCGTTTAGCTATTCTTCCAATGGCATACACAGCGCTGTCTCCACAGCATGTACCATCCGTTGACCTTTTTTTTTCCATTACTGGTCACCACTTCCACCATTTACCTCCGTCTGACTGTCCCTAAGAGCAACTCCATACATTGCCCCTACATTCATATGTGTCCGTAATTTGGTTAGTTAATGACATTTGATACATTGTTACTAAGTACATGATAGCTGGTATAGAAAAAACGTCACTGCTCATTAATTTCAAAAGATCCAGTTTACACAAGGGTTACTCCTGGAGCGAGATAAAAACGCCGGACGAGAGTGCAGTCGTCAAGAAATCGCTTACGTAATGGGAAGTAAAAATCTAGCTGCAGGAAAAGCACATGCCTTGCAGTAGACACGGTTCCCCATGACGCAATAGCTGTCAGTGTCTGGTGCAGGCTCCAACGTCCGTTTCGCTAGGAAGGGGTCAGGGTTAGGGTATGGTTAGAACTCGAGGATAGCGATAGGAGGGGTTGGGTTAGGGTAGGGTTAGGTTTAGGGGGTAGCGAAACGGATACGAGGGCGCCACCCTAAACGCTCCATTATATTTCGAAAAGTTTGTGTTTTGACTTCAAATCATATGATATTTGACCTAATTAATGTTGCCATTTGACCTAGTTCATTTGACATAATAATAATAATAATATAATTATAATAACTTTATTGTAAAAAAAAAAAAAAAAATATGGAAATACGTCTTACACTGAGGAGATAGCATAAAAACATACTTGAAATCACATTCAACCATGCAGTATGTACAGTAATAAAATCAAGTATGTAGACAGAGTAGATAATGAGTAATACCAAGTGTTATATACATTATAATCATTTGCCTTAATTAAGTTGAGATTTGACCTAATTAAGTTGACCGTGTATTTTACGGGAAGAACAGCTAAACGCGTTGCATAGTGAATGTGTTATATCCTTGGCAAACAGCTTTACATATGTGACAAAAACGCATACGTAGTTAAAAAAGACACAAAAATGTCACACAGTTAAAGGAAAAGGTTGTTTTGCTAAATCGTTATTTCGCCACTTCTTGCAGTCAGACGTATGTGAAGATTGGGGGTGGAGGGCATTGATGGATGAAGAGTCAACGAACGGATGTGGATGGAGATGCAGGTGGCCAGTAATGGATGAATATTCTTGCAGAGGTAGACGAACGGCGGTCAATGTAGGGGGTAGTGGGAGGGGATGAATGAAAGGAGAGATGGGCGGTAAATAAAATGTTTGAAGATACTACGAAGGGCAATTGTGGATGGGGTGAACTGACCAGTAATGAAAGAATATTCTGGTGCATGGGGTGACTATACAGGACTGTATACGAAGATGGTAGTGGACGGAAGTGAAGATAGCGAACAGACAGGCGGACATACGTAGCTAAACGCGTTACTACATAGCTGAATGCATTGCATACTTGGTAAAAAGCGTTACATACGCAGTTAATATTGGCCTGTAATGGTTAGTGAGGTGACAATGAACACTGTAAGTGTCAGGTAGGTGACTTGTGCGCTCCCACTCGTCTTGTCTTTTTTGACATTGGTCAGTCGCTGGACTTTGAATTCTTTGACTTGTGCGCTCCCTCTCGTTTTATTTTTTTTTGACATTGGTCAGTCGCTATTAGTGGACTTTGGCTTGTGTGCTGCCACTCGTTTTATCTTTTTTGACATTGATCAGTCGTTGTTGATGGACTTTGGCTTTTGCGCTTCCACTCGTCTTGTCTTTTTTGATATTGGTTACACCTTCTTGCAGGCTATCTAGGGTTATTCAACCGACAAGAGGTTGGGGTTACACCTTTTTCCGTACCGTCGCCGCTAAAAAGCTGGTAGGATTGTTCAAACAGCACTGTCTCGATGCAGTCTGTCTAGGGTTATTCAACCGACAAGAGGTTGGGGTTAGGCTTTTTCCGTACCGCCGCCGCCACGGAACACGCGCGCGTGCTCCGTGGCAGCTTTTTAGCGGCGACGGTACGGAAAAAGGTGTAACCCCAACCTCTTGTCGGTTGAATAACCCTAGATAGCCTGCAAGAAGGTGTAACCAATATCAAAAAAGACAAGACGAGTGGAAGCGCAAAAGCCAAAGTCCATCAACAACGACTGATCAATGTCAAAAAAGATAAAACGAGTGGCAGCACACAAGCCAAAGTCCACTAATAGCGACTGACCAATGTCAAAAAAAAATAAAACGAGAGGGAGCGCACAAGTCAAAGAATTCAAAGTCCAGCGACTGACCAATGTCAAAAAAGACAAGACGAGTGGGAGCGCACAAGTCACCTACCTGACACTTACAGTGTTCATTGTCACCTCACTAACCATTACAGGCCAATATTAACTGCGTATGTAACGCTTTTTACCAAGTATGCAATGCATTCAGCTATGTAGTAACGCGTTTAGCTACGTATGTCCGCCTGTCTGTTCGCTATCTTCACTTCCGTCCACTACCATCTTCGTATACAGTCCTGTATAGTCACCCCATGCACCAGAATATTCTTTCATTACTGGTCAGTTCACCCCATCCACAATTGCCCTTCGTAGTATCTTCAAACATTTTATTTACCGCCCATCTCTCCTTTCATTCATCCCCTCCCACTACCCCCTACATTGACCGCCGTTCGTCTACCTCTGCAAGAATATTCATCCATTACTGGCCACCTGCATCTCCATCCACATCCGTTCGTTGACTCTTCATCCATCAATGCCCTCCACCCCCAATCTTCACATACGTCTGACTGCAAGAAGTGGCGAAATAACGATTTAGCAAAACAACCTTTTCCTTTAACTGTGTGACATTTTTTGTGTCTTTTTTTAACTACGTATGCGTTTTTGTCACATATGTAAAGCTGTTTGCCAAGGATATAACACATTCACTATGCAACGCGTTTAGCTGTTCTTCCCGTAAAATACACGGTCAACTTAATTAGGTCAAATCTCAACTTAATTAAGGCAAATGATTATAATGTATATAACACTTGGTATTACTCATTATCTACTCTGTCTACATACTTGATTTTATTACTGTACATACTGCATGGTTGAATGTGATTTCAAGTATGTTTTTATGCTATCTCCTCAGTGTAAGACGTATTTCCATATTTTTTTTTTTTTTTACAATAAAGTTATTATAATTATATTATTATTATTATTATGTCAAATGAACTAGGTCAAATGGCAACATTAATTAGGTCAAATATCATATGATTTGAAGTCAAAACACAAACTTTTCGAAATATAATGGAGCGTTTAGGTGGCGCCCTCGTATCCGTTTCGCTACCCCCTAAACCTAACCCTACCCTAACCCAACCCCTCCTATCGCTCTCCTCGAGTTCTAACCATACCCTAACCCTGACCCCTTCCTAGCGAAACGGACGTTGGAGCCTGCACCAGACACTGACAGCTATTGCGTCATGGGGAACCGTGTCTACTGCAAGGCATGTGCTTTTCCTGCAGCTAGATTTTTACTTCCCATTACGTAAGCGATTTCTTGACGACTGCACTCTCGTCCGGCGTTTTTATCTCGCTCCAGGAGTAACCCTTGTGTAAACTGGATCTTTTGAAATTAATGAGCAGTGACGTTTTTTCTATACCAGCTATCATGTACTTAGTAACAATGTATCAAATGTCATTAACTAACCAAATTACGGACACATATGAATGTAGGGGCAATGTATGGAGTTGCTCTTAGGGACAGTCAGACGGAGGTAAATGGTGGAAGTGGTGACCAGTAATGGAAAAAAGGTCAACGGATGGTACATGCTGTGGAGACAGCGCTGTGTATGCCATTGGAAGAATAGCTAAACGCGTTACTACATAGTGAATGTGTTACACACTTATAAAACAGCGTTACATGTGTGACAAACCGAATTAGCTAAGATTGGTAAAATGTCACGCAGTTAAATAAAAATACACAAAAATGTCACAACAAAAGAAAATAACAGGTCACGCAGTTAAAGAAAATGACTGCGAAATGTCTCGCAGTTAAAGAAAATACCAATTGTCTCATCGTGTGTGTCTACCGGCGGGAGTATACACATTTTAAAAGCATGCAACAATGTTTCCATTCACGAGACTACCAATGAAACACGAATACTAAAATAGTTGCTGATGTCATTGCAGTCGTTGCGCATTCTTTTTATTTTTTCTTTCATACACCCAGTCAAGAAAATTACAGCCTAATTTAATCTCTTTGACAAATTCGCAATTAACTCTGAATTAAGTGCTCGCTTAACAGTAGGTATTACAGGATAGTTCACAGTCGTGTTACCCAGGTGTCTAAAAAGGCCTGCAGTAACTATTCCAGTCACTAGCCTGAGAACACATCCTAGAGTATCGTAGCACTAACAAGACAACTTGGTTCACCAAAGGTTTAAAACGTGCTGGGGTCAAGAAAAAGAGGCTGTATACAGCATTTGTTATATCTATATATTCTGAATCTGCGCATATGTACAAAACTTACAAAAGCAAATTAACAATTATATTAAGACCCACTAAAACAGCACTACAGAAAAACAATGTTAAAGGTACCTGGAATTGGATTTAATTTTTTGTTGTTGGTACAAATGGTGGTCCAAATCTAGCAAAACATATTTCATTGTCTGATAAGTATGTGTATATTTAATGCAATCAACGAAGAGCATGCAAAAATACAAATACAACATGCGATAAACTAATATTTAGGTTTCAAGAATGGTGTGTGTAGTAGCTAAAAGGTTGATTCCATAGATACAGTAGAACCAGTTACAAAAAGCACCCGTTGGAAACAACCACCCTTAAACCCCGTGTTTTTGTCAGATCTACACATTTGTACATCTCACCAGCCTCTGTAATCAGATCAGTTTATCTTGGTCACATGGGTGGCCTATTTAGAAGACTAATATGTATGTAGTTTTTTCATCATCCATTTTTTTAATGTTATTAAAGCATTTCGCCAGTTTTCAGTTGAGGGTATTGGAATATAAAAAATATATGGTTATGTATTTATATGATAATACAATTAAAATAAATATGATATTAACTGGATGAAGCTGATATACCCTGATATATTTATATTATACATGGATCCCAAGTTCACGGATGTTTGTGTATGAAATATACAGAAACAATATGCGATACCAGGCCACTTTGGAAGTAGAATATAATACACAACATATGCAATACGCACACACACACACACACACACACACACACACACACACACACACACACACACACACACACACACACACACACACACACACACACACACACACACACACACACACACACACACACACACACACACACACACACACACACACACACACACACACACACACACACACACACACACACACACACACACACACACACACACACACACACACACACACACACACACACACACACACACACACACACACACCCAGGATAATTTAACAATAGTGTTGTTGAGATTTTTGTTTAGATTGCTCAAAGTGTACAGTAGAAAAAATATCTACGAAAAAGCCTTTCATATGTTTATATTGTAGGTTAGCGATGTTAAACATTTGCTGTCATAGCATCATTACTTCAATACCGCAGGAAACCTAAGAACGATTTTATTTTCCAACAAATATTCACATAACTGCTTGATTATTTTTAACCAAACATGCCATAACTTTGTAAGAAAATTTAAAATTGTGTCAGTTTTAACAGGATGTCGGTTAAATTCCAGACTTGTCAACATTTATTGTTTGGGTGACTGCTTTTATACTAGTTGATAAGATACAAGGTGAACGGTTTAATTTCGATACGCCACCATAAAAGGGTATCATATGACCAGATACCCGGTGCGGCAATCTTTTATACATTCAATAAAAATGGTACAGCAAAAATGACACATGGTTTAGAAAATGGTAGAGAAATGTCATACAGTTTAAAAATTACAGACACAGGGCTAACGCCATGATGTTATGACGCTCGTATATACAGTTAGCAAATTAAAGTGTACCACAATTAACTAAGATTAGTCATACAATGCAAGTGTACCAAAACAAACATAAACTATAGATGCAGTTCTTACAACGATGCAGGTTGTTACATCGATCGTAACAGCGCTAGCCGCACCCCGTTCGTTGCTAAGGCAACCGGAGTCCACAGTCCACGGTCCACTCGTTCGTCTATACTGATGTACTTACCTCGCCCAGTGTTTTAAAATAGCTCTCTGCTATAGCGCGCCCCGATAGGCGTGGTATTACAATAATAATTCATAATCATATTATGTAATACTTGTAGTGATTTTGTTTATATTACTATATTCTGACGATTATGTTCATAATTAATTGTTTTGTACTTCTTGCATTGTTTGGTTAGTTATAACAAATATATTATAATCATACGCAGAGTTTGTTCTTTTCTTCACAGAACCTAGCTTAGATAGATTTAAGTGCAAATGACCGGCTTATCGTTAAACTTGTTCAGACTTGCATACGTCCAGTGCGCAAACCAACGCTTTAACAACAATGCTAATATCACTACAGAAAACCGTGTTATTTATCACGCGCATTTCCTGAGTACCTTAGCATACAGGTGAATGTGGTAAATACTTAGTTTCAATGCGTTAACATGCAACTAAATGCGATAAATACTTAGTTAAAAGCGTTACCATACAGCTAAATGTGGTAATTCCTTAGTTAAACAGCAGTAACATACAGCCAAATATGGTAATTTCTTAGCTAAAAACGTTAACACGCAGCTAAATGCGGTAATTACTTAGCTTAAAAGCGTTAACATACAACTAAATGTGGTAATTATTTAGGTAAAAAGCGCTAACATACAGCTAAATGTGGTCATTTATTAGCTAAACAGTTTTAACATATGTGGTAATTACTTAACTTAAAAGCGTTAACTTGCAACTAAATATGGTACTTACTTAGCTAAAAATGCTAATTACTTAGCTAAAAGTTGTATTTGCTTAGCTTAAAACCGTTAACATGCAGGTAAATATGGTAAATAATTAGCGTAAAATCGCTAACATACAGCTAAATGTGGTAATTTCTTAGCTTAAAAGCGTTAACCTACAGCTAAATGCGGTATTTACTTAGCTAAACTCATTAACATGTAGCTGTATTTGGTACTTACTTAGCTTAAAAGCGTTAAGGTACAACTAAAAGTGATATTTACTTTGCGAAAACAAACTTAACATAGAATGTGGTATATACTTAGCTAAATAGCGTTAACATACAATTAAAAGTGATACTTAATATGCTAAAAGCGTTAGCACACAGACAAGCGTGGCAATTACGTAGCTAAAATGTGGTAAGATACAAATAAAAGTGACATTTACCTAACATGTTAACAGGCAGATAAATGTGGTAAACACTTAGCTTAAAAGCATTACATACGTAACTAAGGGTGACATAATACATATAAAAGCGGTATTTTCTTAGACAAATCGGTACTCTTTCTCATTACTCGTGCTATGTATGATTCATACGATAACCAATACACTAAATATGTTAGATGTACGCATACAGGTCAACTCGTTGATGCATACACAGCTGTTTTTATTATTTATGCAGACAGGACGTCACGTGGTCTACTCTTCTTAGAGAAACGACAAAAATAACAATAATGAAACCCGATTTTCATCATAGCTGGTATCGAATAAATTACTGCATAGCATTATGCAAATGACGGGCTTATCTTTCAACGTGTTCAGGCTTGCATACATCCAGTGGGCGAACCAGCGCTTTAACTACAGCGCTAATATGACTACATATAGCCAGGTTATTTAAAACGCGCATTTCCCGAGTACCAAAATCCACTAGTCAGCTGTTAGTATCGCCTTAATGCGTCCTTTCGTGAACGCGGCAGAGCGGTGTCATATTACGGAATACAACACGACCGCATTCCTAACATGGTATGTAGCCCGCTGCATTCCACGAAACGGGAGCATATACCCTAACCGCAACGTCAGCGGTATGCCCTGCGAGCATCTACCCATCTCCCACCAGATGGACACACGAGCCATTCATCCTCCTTACTTCATTAATCATCCACGATTTTTATGAAACTCACACGCATGAAAAAGGGTATACCGTACTATCACGCATCATACTGAGCCTCTGGCGCGGTGGTCGCTCGCCCTCGAACCTCTGGCGCGGTGGAGACACCCGTAAGTTCGCGACCTCTGGCGCGATGGTCACCATTCGCAAGTCGCCTCGTCATCGTCTTCATATTCATCATACCCGACTCGTTGTATCCAATCACATACGATCGCCTCGTTTGTACTGCTGCTGCTGCCGCTTTGTTGTATTCAATAAATTACGTGTGCACCGTACGATTGTGTTCGTCTCCTTACTAGGTTAACGACCCTTAGGTATACACGTAACTAGGTCCGTGGTGTTTGATTGGGTTAAGACCCTGAGATAGGGTAAACTGTAATACAGCCTAGCTTATTTATTGCTGTATTGTTATGCAATTAAAAGATGATTGTGTGTGTGCACACGACCGACTGCGTTTGTTCCGTTTTTAAGATGCCCGCGTTTCGGCGGCAAACAGATGGACACACGAGCCATTCATCCTCGTTACCTCATTAATCATCCACGATTTTTATGAAACTCATATGCATAACTTTTATAAAACTATAACCGACGAATCACAGCTCTTTATACCATTCACCGATAACGTACTGAACCCTGATTGATTAGCTCTCTCATGCAGTACTCAATAACCGCTACGTCAGCGATATGTGGGTTTTCCCTAAATAACCGTTACGTTAGCGATAGGTGGGTTTTTCCCACTAACCGCTACGTCAGCGATATGTGGGTTTTTCCCGAAATTGAAATAAAAAAAAAAAAAAATTAAAATAAAAAAAAAATTTAAATTAAAAATTAAAAATTTTAAATAAAAATAAAAATTAACCAATGTCTATTTTTAGAAAATTAAAATTAACCAATGTCTATTTTTAGCTACCGTCTATTTTTAGCTACCACAAAAATCGACCCACAATTGGGGGTATGAAAACGACTTACATACTACTCAATGTTTATCACACAAATCGAACAGCCGTTGTTTCATGCTACTAGCTGTTTCTAAATATCTTGATAATTATCATTCCAGCATGACAAAACTAATTCTCGGAAATCGACTCAAAACACTTGACACGAGTAACTTGGTATTTCACAGGGTTGTTGAATAAATTCCTAAACAATGAATGAATATATATATATATATATATATATATATATATATATATATATATATATATATATATATATATATAGTTATTCACATGTTATTTAAACCAGCACATTGCCGAAAACTCACACGTGTCTTTGGTTGATATAAATTGTTGTTAAATTGGCCTATTACACAGAGAAATACAGATAACGCCTACCTCATCCATCATCCCGTCAAAGAAATACTTGTCACAATCAAACCCTACGTACATCGGCACGTCGTTATTCACCAGGAAACCTGAAAACATATCATAATAGATAACATGGATGTCCTATGAGTAGTGATACCTACTGCGTGCATTTTTCAATTAACATTAGAATATGTCACTGGGATGGTTAGACAAAGGCCCCGTCGACATGTTGGCAGCAGTAGCAGCAGCAGCAGCAGCAGCAACATCAGCAGCAGCAGCAGCAGCAGCAGCAGCAGCAGCAGCAGCAGCAGCAGCAGCAGCAGCAGCAGCAGCAGCAGCAGCAGCAGCAGCAGCAGCAGCAGCAGCAGCAGCAGCAGCAGCAGCAGCAGCAGCAGAACCACCATCAACAACAACAAAGACGACAACAACAACTTAAACAGTAATGACTAAAGCAACAACAGCAGTACTAAAAACAATTGTTGCAATGACGTCAGTTATGACGTTGACAACCACATTATTCGAATACACATGAAACATAGCCGCACGTAACACACATTCCCCAATATGATACTATGATAACCTTCCAACCAGGCTTCTAAACAAATGCATGTGAACTGAATGCAAATGCAAATGTTTCACTTGATTCAAATGCAGTTGCTAATGCAAATGCCATTTTCCATGAACGCATTCAAATGCAAATGTAAAAATGTTTTATTGTCGCATTCAAATGTTTATTACACATTTGCAAATGCATTTTAATGAATTTCAAATGTTTGGTTTATATTAACGTTTTGTTTTATTTGGAGAAAAAACAACGCAATTTATTCAAACACATTATTAATGTATTTAATAAATAAGTAGTACATTATTGTAACCATTAAGTACAACTACATACAAATTCCAGTACGTGGATATACCTGTAGAGTCATATACCGAGTCACGTCACACAGTTCCTGCAGAGATTATGGGAATGGGAGGGAAGAATAGATATTTGACAGTTTACTGGGAACCATAGCAGGGAATGAAAGGCTAGTCATTCAGGTAGTTGACCTACATAGCATTTTTTCAAAGAGCACGTTATGAAAATGGATTAACAGGTCAGACAATAACTTCATGATCTGCTGAGGTCACTGCTTACTACAAAGTACTTTTTCCAATGGCCTGTTGTGAACTTGTGAAAGCGAATGTAACAATTTGAATGCGCATTCCAATGCTCAACATTCAAATGCATTTGAATTTATTAACGAGCCTGCTTCCAACTGTAATTAACCACGTTGGGTGCAGTTCGTTTCCATCCTAAGTGCACACCACAGTGTACTAGTACCAGAAAAGTAAAATAGTCAACAATGCCCGCACTATCCACAACGCCACGTACCAAGCCTATCATCAACGCCAATCATCAAAGTAGTAATGTCATAATATAAAACAATACCAGGTCACCGACTGTCTAATTGGTTAACATTATACGCATTGCAACTGTACCTGATATTGGCACGGGGCCGAGGCTGACCGGAACTTTGTCAACATACACTGTCAGGCCGACTCCGTCATAAACCCAGACCACGTGCTGCCAGCCGGTAAGTGTCGCCTGACGGATGTAAACCTTTCACGTTAGTATGACCGGGTATAATTAACATTGTTGAGTTTCTCAAAATGTTAACATACTGAATGTAATTAGCCCTGCTTACATGTTACCCAAGAGTTTCTTTACATGTTACGGTGTAAAAACAAGAACTATGCGTTTACTAGATATGTTGAAAAGACTATCAGCAGCGAAAATCTTTCCGCAGCTTCTAACATATTCTTTGTTTCACCGAACACGCAATTAGTGACCATTTCTAATACAACTATTAACATGTTGATACAATTATTTTTAAATATTTAACCATGATAGTGATAACCATTATTTATAAACACTAATTAGTAGTTGAATTGAGGTCTGACCGGTACTTACCGATATTGCACCAGACAAAGTTTCCTCGTTCATGTCCGTGCGAATCTTACTTAGAAGCATGGCGCCTTCTTTGGCACGAAGGGAAAATCCCGGATTCTGCAAGCAGTCTTCGTTGTTCACCAGAGCTCCGTAGAGTGCGTCAGACCCACCCAGTCTCTTGTACCACAGCGAGACGGAGAATGCGTCCACGTCGTTCTCGGCAAACCAAGTTCTGAGGAACGGTACCTGAAAACCAAACGTCGGTGGAATTACATTGAGACTCGGTATCTTGGCAGTATAAATATAGTTCATATGCCAGGAGCGTATCCAAGTTCTTTCATGGGTGGAGGCAACTATATTGCTCCGTGCAAATGAGGGTCACAAAGTGTCACCAACGCGCCAGTCCTGCCCTGCCTTCTCTCTTCACTATCCTGACTTTGAAATCTTGCTCGAATGCTTGGTTAACATTGTTCCCTCTCGCCGTACGACAAACGTATTCCCTCTCGCCGTACGACAAACGTATTCCCTCTCGCCGTACGACAAACGTATTCCCTCTTGCCGTACGACAAACGTATTCCCTCTTGCCGTACGACAAACGTGACCAGACCGCCGGAGATTACGGTGTTTGATGATATATGAGATGAGTTCATGGGTGAATGTGTCCTCCCTAATATGGCTATTTCGCAACCTGTCTGCCCCGGTAGCACTTCTGACAGCCCTCAAGCGATGCATCTCGTATGTATTAATATTGCGATCCACGTCGAAATACATTTAGTGTGTGATCTCAAATCATTAATTAGCCGTTGCGTTTATTATAAATAATCTAGCAAACCGACGTTTATTATAAATACTCTAGCAAACCGACGTTTTTCTAGAATAACTTGGCTGCCTTAGCCATAGAAGAAATGTGTCAGCTTAGTAATTATGCCATTAAGCTCATAACCTGATGGATACATGTTTCATTCCTACCCACCTCGAGATGTGCGCGACCATCAAACAAGGCCACCTTGCCGGGACGACCTGGATCAGTCACCAGTGTCACTGATCCGTCCCCGTACTGGTCAGCCACGGCGTTGTGACACGTGATGTCGACAAAGTCCACCTCGAAGTCGTAGTGAAGCAACAGTTCGTCCGCACAGGTCGGTATAACTACAACAGGTCAATTCGACACAGGTCGGTATAACTACAACAGGTCAATTCGACACGGGTCTGTATGACTAGAACAAGCATACATATATTTTTAGTTTGAGCAGCACAACTCGGTATAGCTACACAAAGGGCAATTCGGCTCATGTCGATATAACTACAACAGGTCAATTTGCTCATGTCGATATAACTACAACAGGTCAATTCGGCTGATGTCGATATAACTACAACAAGTCAATTCGGCTCATGTCGATATAACTACAACAGGTCAATTGTGCTCATGTCGATATAACTACACCAAGTCAACTGTACACAGGTCAGTACAACTACATTATAAACAACGCAATGTGCATATAGGGTCAAAATCATTTTTTTGAAAGCTTCAAGGACGGATGTCACGCCACTTCATCAGATGCTGGCGATTGATTTTGGATGGGATACCACATCTGTTTATACATGTCACAGCTAAACTGCATAATACGTCATTTTGCGAAATGTTATTAAGCTTCTTATTATTATTAATAATAATAATATTATTATTATTAGCAGCAGCAGCAACAGCGGCGGCGGCGGCGGCGACAGCTGCAGCAGCGGCAGCAGCGACAGCGGCAGCAGCGACAGCGGCAGCAGCGAGCAGCGACAGCGGCAGTAGCAGCAGAGATACTTACTCTGCCCGACGACAATACAGGTGCATTCATCTTCAGAGAATACGAAGCCCGTTTGGCAGTACTGCTCTAAACTTGGGTTGCCAATGCTGTGGAAATATCCGGGTTTTCCTGGAATCGACTGATAAGGGCATGGTCCTGTCAAGTGATTCAGCAAATTAGTAAAAGCACACACGTAGAATACACTTATACATTACTTTTAATTGCGCTCACAAATTACCGCCTTATTGTCCGATACTGTTTGTGAAAGCTAGTATTTTAAAACGTATGCTTCTGTTTTGTAATGGTTACGCAGTGTGTGTGTGTGTGTGTGTGTGTGTGTGTGTGTGTGTGTGTGTGTGTGTGTGTGTTTGTGTGTATGTGTGTGCGTGCGTGTGTGTGTGCGTGCGTTCGTGCGCGCGCGAGTGCGTGCGTGCGTGTTTGCGTGCGTGGATTCAAGTAAACTATATTATACAACCTGACCCGTAACAAAAAATACTTCCACTGAAACGTAATCCATCGACAACAGCAATTCACATCCTGCATCATTAACACACCATCTGTTGGCGGCGGACCCGTGTAGTCAATAGCTGATCCGTCGTCACACAGGCCGGTCTTCGTCCGAGTGCAGGTGTGCAGCGCCTGGTTCCAATAGAGGTCGCCACAAGTCATAGTGTGTTTGATGTACCCGCCTTTGCCGTCAGGTTCACACACGATGTACAAGTGGCAGTTGGTTCTGTACTGCAGCCACAGCTGGCCTTGTGTGTAGTTGCACCGGAAACACTCGTCTGTAACAAAGTCCCTAGCGTGATGTAGCCGCATATTATTATTTCTTCAACTGTTCGTACAACCAAAACCAATAATTTAATATAATTTAATATATATATATATATATATATATATATATATATATATATAGATAGATAAGTGACCAACACCATGACTTATCTCTCTCTCTCTCTCTCTCTCTCTATATATATATATATATACATATATATATATATATATATATATATATATATATATATATATATATATATATATATATATATATATATATATATATATATATATATATATATATATATATATATATATATATATATATATATAGGTAATGCTAGCATCATATAACTTTTTTTTTAACATATTTCAAATTATTGGATTCATCATGTCAGGAAAAGTGTCTCTTCTAATTCGATGCCTCTTCTGTAGTGCACGGATATTATGTGATTACTTTATAAAACGTATATGATTAAGACATGCCCTTTGTAAATGCAACACTGTATTTACCATGGCATGTGTGCAGAATAATATCGTCAACAAGACCACCAAGTTCGTGCATTGATGGCTGTATGAAGACGTCTTTTGTGCTAGATGCCATGGCTTCGATCTCGGCTTTCTTTACGTCGCCAGCTCCTGAATATATAATAAAGTATGAACCCCTCATACTCGACTTCACAACCAGAACCGTGTGTGTGTGTGTGTGTGTGTGTGTGTGTGTGTGTGTGTGTGGGTGTGTGTGTGTGTGTGTGTGTGTGTGTGTGCGCGCGCGTGTGTGTGTGTGTATGTGTGTGTCTGCGTGCGCGCGCGCGCGTGTTATATAATTATAATTGCCCAATGTATATTAACAGTGACATCCAAACGTCGTACACTTCAATATAGCAATCATATTGGACATGTAGAACATGTTGTCGTAGTAATAAAGGAACTGCAACTAATTCAAAGAAACTGGAAAGTACGTACTTCGTCATATCCTAATTGAGATTAAAATTGTATTTTTACATTATATGTTATTTTCAAACAGTAACGCTTAGTACGTCACATTACAATGAATTTCATTACATGTAGACTATTCTAATATCTTTGGTATGCCTTCGTAATAATTGCTTTATCCCCTCGTAAATTTTGCATGTTGACTAAGGTTTTTGACGTATGCTGTACTGTGATAAGCTGTTGTTCCATAAACCATAAACACATTTGCAATCAAATTATTTAAAATTCGATTAAAATGAAAATACAAGTTTAAATAACATATTGTGAAATAAATATGCAAAGCATTGTGCAATCGTCATGTAAAAAGCAGTAATTTAGTTATATACGGAATATTTGTTTTGTGTTATGCAAAATGCAGAAAGGTTAACATATTCGTACCGATGCTTATGGTGTAAATGCCATCATCGTGAGCCGCCTTTGTAACAGCTTTGAGAGTAGTTAAACCTGGCCCTACTGTGATTTCTCCGTCTGTAATTATAATTCCAACGAATCGGACTTTGGAGTCAGCAGCCTTGTTTATGAAGCGCGGGTCGGCACGGAACATTTCGTGCATTGCTGTAATGGCAGCAACTAAATTTGTTCCACCAGTAGGGGTCGGCAGCGCCAGTTGATCGATATCCGCTTGTAACTCAGCCTGGCTGTTATCGTTAGCTATTTCCACCTGTCGGTAAACATACAATTTATGTGTTCATTATAAGTCTTATATGTATACTGTACAAACATGTCTAACAAAAGACGCAATAACCGATGTGTTGCTAATATTTATAAATTGGAACTAACTAGGAGAATATAAGACGACGTCAGAAAAATAATGTACAGTTAACAACTTAAACATGATATGTTATTTACTTTGGTAGTTACGTAGAGTTATTCTCACAAACCTCTGTAGATGCACTCCCGCTGAAGACAATGATACCGACCCTTGTCTGATCGTCTGACACATGTTGAAAACCGCTTACAATGTTCCTGACAAATTCGAGGACTTTGTCAAAATGGCCGATCATGCTACCTGATTTGTCGATGACCAGCACCACGTCAGCTGGGCAGTCATTCGTTGCTGAAGTTTGGGAAATGAGAATATTTATTAATATAATTCATACTAATTATTTCAACGCTACAGTGTCCTAGGACGTTGTGGTTACTTACCAGCGTATTCAACATGAATCATTATAATTATAATCAAATGTTTGGAACATTATACTTTTTAACTACATACACATACAATTCATACAATGTGCTTAGATGAAAAAAAAACAAGTTAACGTTCGTGTTGTATTTTATCTAGGACAAGTATATACATACTGGTTTTATACGCTATTTTTTTTGGAGTCGTATATACTTCATTGAAAGTGTCCCGCATTTTTTTTTACCAATTTTGCAATAATTGTTGTCCACGTTTTGAAATAAACTGATGTAATCGTCTTTAATACCGATGTATAATCTTGGTTGTAATTATCTCAACCTTGCTGTGTCATATTGTTATTAACATACCATGCAATGTCATTAACGAAATTGGTTTGGTTTTTATAATTCAAAACAAATCACGAGTATGTCATACGGCACCTAAACTGCATGAATAGACGTTGCAAGCGCGTGACTCGCTGGCACCAGAAAGGGTGGTTCGTTCCTGGGTGCCTCCTCCACACGACTGACTGCATTCAGACCATTCTGACCAATCAGGAATGAACTTTGATGCAACTGAAAATGCAACCAAAACAGGACCGATCAATTTTATAGCTTACGGTTTTATATGTTTTGCAATTGTGCGACTATTGATCTTCATGTTATTATAACTATGAAATCGATATTTATGATCATATTGTACCTTTGTGCAAAATAGATTACCGGGAAGAAAGTAAAAATTGGTTTTGACGAAACTTGTCAGTATATAGGCGGACACTGTGTGCAGTGGGTTTGCACTGTACCCATGGTGTATTGTGTAGACAATAAAATGGCCTTATTCACATTAGTGAGTCTTAGTCCTTGTATATGTCATGTAATTGACCCAATATATATATATATATATATATATATATATATATATATATATATATATATATATATATATATATATATATATATATATATATATATATATATATATCAATGCAACTGTAATTAGTACTATTTGTACCGCACGGGTTAAGAGAATGTATCTTGGTAATTAACCATCGCCACAAGGCCGCATTACTACTCACGGGCGCAGGGTTTTAGGTAACAATTTTCGGTCACCCTAGAGCACATCCTGTCGGTGCACATCTCGCGTGACATGATCCCTTTGTCACACGACTCCGAACAACTAGACCACTCGGATTCTAAACGAACACAGTGCAACGTTTGGTTATAAAAATAGCAAACAAAGAAAGGTGAGGGTATTTCTATATCATTTTAACAGAAGTAATGACACGTTGCGTCTTTTAGATTCATACAAGAGTCCTAGATTCATACAAGACGTCGCAGCGTTACCCGGAACACGACGGCGTTATCTAGTATAATATATCCAGTGATGTGAATGCCAACATGTTCACACATGCTACGTAAAACTGCAAATAAAAAAATATTGTTGTAGTACAAAATCATAACAATTAACCACATGTTTACTTTTGTAATGGCGAAAATGACTTAAATGATTCAACTACCTACCATTGCCTTGCTGGCTGGATACGCGTGACGCGACCAACACAACTGAAAAACAGTGACCTATTTAGAAATGAACTTAACTGCACAGTTCTAAGCAACAGCAGAAAGTACTTGGTATATTATTACAGCAAAAGGTACTTAGTATATTATTACAGCTGCGAAAATCCTAACATCTGTGTGAACTACATTCTAAACGTATTGCATCGTAGCAGCTAAACGCTAGACACATTAAATGTATAGTTGTTAGACTAGCATAACTCTCACATTCGCCGTTTGCGTGAACTAAACGAAAAACACGAAAACAGTTGAACAGAGAAATGGAAATAATTTAAATAATCTAAATACCTTGAGAGTTTACTGTAAGTAATCCATACTGTATTGATATCATTACGCGAATAGATGTGGTAAAGTGGATAACAGTAAGGAAAACATATTACTGGCGTTCCATTGATGTTTTTAATTACTAGAAGTGTTAGTGTGCATGTCTGTTTTTGTATGTGTGTATGCGTGCGTGCGTGCGTGCGTTTGTGTGTGTGTGTGTAATAGGCGCACGTATATAATATTACGTTTTTATTTCGCAACTAACATTTTCTATTAATTGCAATAACGTGAAAATAAAAGGTTACATAAAAAGCATATACTTACCAATTAATATTGGCGCTACGAACATCCACGTGTGTCGTGACATGGTGATATGTGTTTGTGGATTCCAATACTGTGTTTAACAAACAATAAAGATAATTTTTAATTACATTTGTTAACTATGCAAAGTTTAAAGTATGGAAACCTTCACGAATATTAAGAAGACCTTATTGTATCAAGTGTAAAACGGAAGTGTAGCGGTATATATACTTAAATACCAATTTGCTGAACATATCTCAGTTAATATTCATGAGGTCTTGTCAACATATCAAAACGTTTTAATTACCTATAAAAACACAATCCACTACCAATACGTCCGCTCTCACAAACCACACAACCCCACATACCAGTACCATATAATACACTGGGAAGGGATAAAAGAGGTAGATATTGCTTTTATTGTATTACCTACCATTTCTGTAGTTACAATTAACTTAATATTTAGCCTCCTGAAATTTAGCAGCTGGAACCAATATCCTCTCTGCTGAACATTGAACTGAATTAACAATTTAGCTCTTCCGCCATCAAAAAACATTGTGATAAAATTATTATATTTCTAGCACTGTCTTCTAGTGGTCCAATATTGTCTCGTACGTTTTGTTTTTCCTGACAACTCTTGCTGTAGTTTGTTATGTTACATGTTAACCTTTGCTCATAGCGTCTTTTCTATTTTATAATTTCAGTTGTAGGTGCATTAAGTGTCACTTTGTAATTTGTGTACGCTTCATCATTTCATGGTACGCCTATATACCCTCCACAAATAGTAGACAAGTAAATCTGAACCCTCAAGAGTGGATTCCATATTTCAGTGGCTACTAAAAGGATGCATCTTGGGAAATCTTGAGGAGAACACGGAATTTAATTTGGTGGATTATATATTTGTCTAAAGCTTAGAATATTGATCGGATAAGTATTATTATTAAGTGTATATTAAACATAAACTTACAAGAATCCTTGTTTAGGCAATAGTTGCTGTTAAAATTTAGCTATAGGAGTAATTTAGGGTAGTCTATAACGTAGATCTCCGAATACTCCGTAGCGCGAGCGATAATTAAGGTTTGCTGAGGTCAGTTGATTGGGTACATAATACGAGACATAATATTATTGTAAATAATTTAGTACATATTAAAGACTGAGAACCTGAGTATTTTGATTTAGCAACATTTATTGTTAAAAGTTAGCCGTAGCGGCGTAGGTAGTAATTCAGTGTAATTTAAAGAAGGCCACCGAGGAGAGCAGAGGCAATGTGAGGGAGAAAGCTGGTAAGGAGAAGAAAGATGACAGGAGGCAGAGTATGCGGCAAAAGAAAGATAAGCGGGTGAGTGGAGATGGATTGCCAGGTGGTAAGATAGTAAAGGTTGATGATAGAAGAGAAAGGGGGCATAGTGTGCGAAAGGAAAGGAGCTTTGCTGATGTAGTATCACAGGGGAAGGCGAGGAGAGCCCGTGTATTTATGGGGGATTCCATCATTAGGAAAGTGGATAAAATTGTAAACAGAGGAGATGATATAACAGTATGCCTACCAGGGGCAAAACTAGAGGATATAGCAGCGAAGGCATGTGTGGTGGCACGGGAGGTGCTGTTCTCGTGCGTGTGGGAAGGAACAATGCAGAGAAGGGGGAAAGTCAGCCATCGTTGGTAAGTACAGGAGTTTGATCAAGACACTTAAAGAGGCACTAGTTGGACAGATTGTATTGTCGGGGATGTTACCAATAATGGGAGGCAGGGGTGAGGAATATAGGAATTGTAGAAGGATGGCGATCAACACACAAGTACAGAAGGTGTGTATGGAGGAGGGAGTAGGCTTCGTTGACATGTGGTGAAACTTTGTGGGAAGAGATTACTTTTCACGAGAGATGGACTTCATCTGACAGGGAAGGGTGCTGCAGTTCTTGGGTGTGAGTTTGTCAGAGTTGTCGACGAGGGCACAGGTCCCATAAATTATTTAAACTATATGCGCAGGGGGAACTGACAGAGAAAACTCAAAGGAGTACTACTACAAATACACATCCAAAGAAATGTTCACGAATAATTTCAGACAATGAAATTAAATGTGTATGCTTAAATTCCAGGAGCATAGTAAATAAAAAAGTGAGTTAAACATTATGGTAGCAGATATTGATCCTCATGTAATAGGCATCACACAATAATGGGCAAATAAAGATATAGTGGTATCTGATTTAGCACAGACAGGCTATGTAATGTTTAGGAAGGATAGACGAGAAAGAAGGGGATGTGGAGTAATTTTATATATTAAAGAATCTATCTAAGCATATGAAATAACACTGAAAAGTTAAGCAGATTGTGCGGAAGCAATTTGGTGTAACATAGTTACCACGAACTCAACATTAACAATAGGAGTAGTTTATCGTAGTCCTAACATAGGACAAGAGGAAGATGTAAAATTACAAAAGGCGATAAGGGAGGTGAGCAAGGGAGAATGTGTCATAATGAGTGATTTTAACCATGGCCATATACAATGGGAATCATTAGAGAGCGCGGAGGTGACGACCATCAGTTTGTACTTCTAACACAGGATTGTTTCCTTATTCAACATGTCTTGGAACCAACCAGAGGTGGGAATGTGTTAGATTTAATGTTGTCTTCTCAAAATGAATTAGTTGACAATGTTAAAGTATACAAATCTTTAGGTTCAAGTGACCATAACCAAATCCAGTTTAATATAAAAGTAAAAACAGGGAATGCATATAAAAACAATGGAGGAGGAACTTCAACAAAGGTAAATATAAAGAGATGAGAACATATCTAGCAAATATAGATTGGAATAACTTGCTGAAGAGCAAGACAGCAACATAATGCTGGACTTGTTTAAACTGTGAGATTGAGGGCATTATTGAGAAATATGTTCCATCAAGAAAACAAAAAAGGTCCAAGAAGAAACACCTGCCAAAAGAGGCTATTAGAACAATTGCTCAAAAACAGATGCTGTGGAGCATATATAAACACACTGGAAATGTAGAAGACTACACTAACTACAAAGAGGCACTTAACCTAGCTGAAATTAGACAATGTAAAAGAACCTTTGAAAAACAATTAGCAGGTAATATAAAAAATTACAGCAACAGTTTCTATGCTTATGTAAGGAGTAAACAGAAAGTTCGAGATAAAGTCGGACCACTCGAAAACAACAATGGAAACATAATTTCAGACGGGTTTCAAATGGCAAAGACATAATGAGTATTTCAGCTCAGTTTTTACCACAGAAGATATCAGCTCACTTCCAGTTCCATTTACTAAATTTGAGGGCAATAAATCAGAACATTTGGGACAGTTATTTATAACTACTCCTGAAGTGATAGCAAAGAAAATTAAGAAGATGAAAGATAATAAAGAGTTGATGGGATACCACCAAAACTGCTTAAGGAAATTGTTGAGCAAATTAGTACACCACTTGCAAAAGTGTTTAACTTTTCACTAGAAGAAGGAATAGTTCCTGCAGAATGGAAAGAAGCAAACATTACACCCCTATTTAAGAAAGGATCGAGGAACAAAGTAGAAAATTACAGACCAGTGAGTTTAACATCAGTTATATGTAAATTACTCGAAACATTAATTAGAGACCATATGGTGGAATTCCTTGTAAAACATAAATTAATAAATACATCTGAACATGGGTTCCTAAAAGCAAGGTCATATCTAACTAATATCTTATGTTTTTTTGAAGAAATTACAAAGTGGGTAGATGACGTGTCACCAGTGGATGTTGTCTATTTAGATTTTCAGAAAGCTTTCGATAAAGTGCCACATCAAAGATTGTTACTTAAGCTAAAAGCCCATGGTATAGGTAATGATGTAATCAACTGGGTAGAAAAGTGGCATTCACACAGAAGACAGAGAGAAATAGTAGATGGTAAGATTTCAAACTGGAAATCTGTTTTGAGTGGGGTACCACAGGGATCAGTATTAGGCCCTATACTGTTTTTAGTATATATATAAAAGATTTGGAAGATGACATATCTAGCAAAGTACTTGAACTTGCAGATGACACAAAAGTATTCAGAAAGGTTACTAATGTTACAGATAAACACAATTTACAGGATGATCTAGATAAATTAGTTAAATGGTCAGAAAAATGGCAAATGTTATTCAATTTTGGGAAGTGTAAATGCATACAAATAGGACATGGAAACATGGACGAAGAATATAAAATGGGGGATGCTGTACGAGGTAGAACCACACAAGAAAAGGACTTAGGTGTAACATTTAGTGCTGACATGAAAGTATCAGAGCAATGTGGGATTGCTGCTTCGAAAGGAAATCAAATTCTATGGCTAATTAGGAGAACTATCACGTATAAGGAGAAACAGCTAATTGTACCCCTGTACAAAGCAATAGTTAGACCACATTTGGAATATTGTATACAAGCAATGTGGTTTGACAACACTAGAGACCAGGCGAGTAAGAGGAGACCAAATAGAAGTGTTTAAAATAGTGAACGGTTATGGGGATGTTGATAGGAATATATTCTTCAAACTTAAAGAAGGCAGAAGAACCAGATGACACAAAGCAGCATTAGTTAAGGAACAGTGAAGGTTGGACATGAGAAAGTACTCTTTCTCACAGAGGGTGATAAATGAATGGAACAAACTGCCAATGATTGTGTTAACGCTAATAGTGTGAATATGTTTAAAAATAAAATTGACAGATATATGATAAGGGCGGGCTACACATAGATGATAAAATTGGACTCCTGATAAGCCAATGGCTTCCTTGTCCACTTGCCACCTGGAACTTGTTGTTTGGGATGGCAATCGTGTTAAATCTAAAATTAGATTTGGGGAAACCCAGTCAATATTGCCTGTGTGAGAGTATAGGGAAAGAGGTGTATTATCGCTCACTGGACATCATCGCCCATTGCGGCTGTAGTACAGGGGTCGCAGGAACGACGACCCCTGATTGGAAGACGACCAATGAATTGACTATATATATATATATATATATATATATATATATATATATATATATATATATATATATATATATATATATATATATATATATATATATATATTTATATGCACCCACTACACAGCTAGAATACATAGTCATTTCACTCCAATGCACGGTTAAAATACGTAGTCATAGCAACTCCAGTACTAAACATAGTCACTACCCACCCTGCACATATTTATAATACATATTCATTGCACCCCCAGTATATAACTAGAATACATAGTCACTACACCCTCAGTACAGAATACAAAATAACCTGTATCTCCAGCACACAGCTATAAAACATAATCAAAATAGTCACTGTATCTCCAGTACACATCTAGAATACATAGTCACTACACACTCACTGCGCAACGAAAATACATAGTCACTCTTCTCACAGTACACAGTTACATAATCACTACAACTCCAGTACACGGCTAGAATACCTAGTTACTGCTCACCAGCACACAGCTCGAATACATGGTCACTACACCCTCAGTACACATCTAGAATACACAGTCACTACACCCTTTCTACACAACTATAATACATAGTCACTGTTCCCACAGTACACAGCTGCATAGTCACTACAACTCCATACACGGTTAGAGTACCTAGTTACTGCTCACCCAGCACACAACTCGAATACATGATCACTGCACCCTCAGTATATAACTAGAATGCATAGTCACTGTTCCCACAGTACACAGCAGGAATACATAGTCACAGCATCCCAATTACACATTTGGGATGCAAAGTCATTGCGTGCACCCCTATTACACAGTTAGAATGCATAGTCGCTGCACCCCAATTACACAGCTAGAATACATACGTCACTGCTCGAACAAGGTCAAATAATCTAAGTATAATTTCGTGTGCGACGGCCATCTTTTCGGCGGCTCAGTTCCGAATAACCATGACACTTCCTGGCGAGACCGAGGGTCTTTGCCATTACGGGTACGCGGCGTGCGCTATGACGTCACATCCATACGATCTAACTAATTAGGGTTACATTTCCGCACCACTAACCCTAACGCAGTTGTGTACTGAGGGTGTAGTGACTATATATAGCTGTGTTAAGTTTAGATTTTTTTTAACGACCCCTAACTTTTTTGAGACTATTCCTTATGTAGTTTTGAAACGACCCCTTATATAATTTTCAGACGACCCTTTATTGTTTTTGAAACGACCCCTTATTGTTTTTGAGACGACCCCTTACACGCATTATATACGAGTTGTTAATTAATGTGTAATTAATTAATGACCAATTCGTAAGGTAGTCCTCCAACCAGGGTTCGTCGTTCCTGCGACCCCTGTACTACAGCCGTCACGGGGCGGTGATGTCCAGTGAGCGATCATACGCCTCTTTACCTATACTCTCACACATGCAATATCGACCGGGTTTTCTCCAAAATCTATTTTTAGTTGCCACTGAAACATGGAACCCACTCTTGAGGATTCAGATTTACTTGTCTACTACTTCCATATATTTACCTTTGTGGAAGTTTCTCTCATGTTTCTTTTTATGCTTTCTTTCTGATTTATTTGATGTCAAATGTATCTGATTATGATCACTGTTACCCAGCGTTTCATGTATTTTTTACATTGCCCAATAATTAATTTTGTGAAGACAAAACTATATCTAATAAAATATCTTTCCTGGTTTGTTCTAGCACGTGTTGAGTAAGGAAGCTATCGTGTATTAAAACAATACATTTTGGTCCTTTCTGTACTCTCTAGATATTAACATTTGATGTGTCCGTGGTTAAAATCTCCCATAGTGGTACATAATAATTTATCCTCTTTCTTTACAGCGTTTTGTATTTTTGTTTTATCCTCTTCGTTTTTGTTTGGAGAGTGTATATATATATATATATATATATATATATATATATATATATATATATATATATATATATATATATATATATATATATACACTCTAATAGTTAATGTTGAATTCCATGGTCTGGCCTGAATATATTCTTTAATGTACAAAATAGAAACCCCCCTTCCCCTTTTTCCTATTCGATCTCTCCTAAAGATGACGTATCCTGTCAGTCCTAATGCAGTTATGTCGTCTACGATGATGTTTAATTCCTTTTCTCATTTATTACACGCCTTGCATTTAAACACATGCATTTACACCTAAGTTCAGAAATGTTTTCCGAACATTGTGTTGCTGGTTTGTGTGCTCTGTTGGCCTCTTGTCCTTTTTGAGGCACCACTAAGTAACCCCACTGTGCTTCTAGTTTAAAAACTGCTTGATACCAAAAATATTTGTTATGCTTCCCATGCCACTTTCGATGATCCATGCTTCCCATTAGCGGTAAAATCCCTGACATAATTATCTGCTCAACACGTGCCTGGTTTAATGTTCTGACTAAATGCCTGTATTTCTTAACTATGACAATCGTGCCCTCCCTTTCAGCGTTTATTTGTCTACGTTTATTTGTGCACTAAAATATACTCACCCTTGCCAGGACCCAAGACTTTATTTACCCTTTCTGTGATATCATCTATTGTTGCCCCTGGGAGCAAATTACCACGTTGTCCCCCTATTTAGAGCATCGCCAGGTGTCCTAACTATCGAGTGCACCCACAAACACAAGCTTTCCTCTTGACACCCTCTAGCACTACCGAGTAGCTCTTTCGTCCGTTTCCTTCTGTCATGCAGTAGTGCCACTTGGCACCATGTTGGTCATCTCCTTCTCGCCCATCAGCTTATCTCCTTTCTTCCTGTCTCAATTTTATCTTGCACCGCAGAGGCCTTCGCTCCTTTCTCCTCCCCTCCCGTTGTCTTCCCTCCCGTCTACTTCGCTCCAGACTCCTTTCCTCCCGCCTCTTTCCCTCCTGTCTCCTTCCTTCCATCACATTATCTCCTCTCAGCCCCCTCTCTCCCTAGCATCTCTCTCTTCGCCTCTCCCCAATTTGTCATCCACTGTCCTCCCACCCAAGCCACCGGAACAACCCACCTCTTCCCTTCCCACTAATGCCAACAGGAGTTGCCTCAACCGATCCATCTCCGCCTCTATTCCCATCATCTTCGCATACCCCCTACACTCCAAACTAAGATTATTCACCTGAACCATAGGTTCAGGTGAATAATCTTAAGTTACTGCTCTCACACACTTAGTTGTTACTGCTCTCACACACACTTAGTGCCTGGCGGCCTTTACCTATCGTTTGAACTGCGCCATCGAAGAATTTTAATTTAGATTATGTTAGATTAATGTTGTTGACAATGTTCTCTCCTTACTACGTCATCCTTGCATAAGGCTATTTCCTGTGTTCAAAAGCACACGGTTAGCTTGATTATTTAGGTTTTTAATTTAATCATGACAATAATACACTTGCGAAGACTCTACGTATAACAACGTAATCTCAGCTCCTGCCGTTAGTTACTGTTTAACGAAAAAGTTATTACAACTACGTCAGATGCTACATTATGTATGTAAATATATCACTTTGTATTATATATAATCACCAATGTAAACGATAGTTTGATTAAAAAAATACGTCAATCTTCACCAAGAGGCAAAACCAAGTTTCCGGGACTAAATTACAAACTGTTTCTTATTATATGTCTATAGTTATTATTTTTTTATCTATTCCACTTATATGCAATATCTGAGGAGTTTTTTCCTGCTAATAAACTAACCACTTACTTCACTAACTGTAAGCAAACCCTAGTATCACTCGCTGAATTTCTTGGCGGAGTCAAACATACTGCCACTGAATAAATGTTAACAAAAACTTTTAATATATGTATATAGCAAATATATATATAATATATGTATAATAGTAATATTTATTCTAATTAATATTCCACTCTCTCTCTTTGTGACAATTCACTATACTAACTTAATTCTCGAATTGGAAACAAACCCTATTTTTGCTCGCTGACTATCTTGTCGTAGTCTGGGACTAAGCAAAAACTGTTTTTTTGTATGTGTGTATTCAAGTTTGTGTATAATATGCATGTAATAGCAATACTTATTCAATCACTAGTCCACGTTTTTCCAAACAATTCACCAAATTCAAACCACGGCTGTTCCTAGGGTAATAACAACGTGTGGCTATATTAAAGAACTGTCCTATCATTACATACAAAGAGTGGAGAGTAGAAGGAGAAGAGGAAGACCGATACTGAGATGGGAAGACTGCGTGAAGAGATATTTGGCGAGGATGGGAGGGGAGTGGAGAACGAGAGTGAGGGATGAGGGGAGTGGAGAACGAGAGTGAGGGATGAGGGGAGTGTAGAACGAGAGTGAGGGATGAGGGGAGTGGAGAACGAGAGTGAGGGATGGGGGAGTGGAGAACGAGAGTGAGGGATGAGGGGAGTGTAGAACGAGAGTGAGGGATGAGGTGAGTGGAGAACGAGAGTGAGGGATGAGGGGAGTGGAGAACGAGAGTGAGGGATGAGGGGAGTGTAGAACGAGAGTGAGGGATGAGGGGAGTGTAGAACGAGAGTGAGGGATGGGGGGAGTGGAGAACGAGAGTGAGGGGTGAGGGGAGTGGAGAACGAGAGTGAGGGATGGGGGAGTGGAGAACGAGAGTGAGGGATGAGGGGAGTGGAGAACGAGAGTGAGGGATGAGGGGAGTGGAGAACGAGAGTGAGGGATGGGGGAGTGGAGAACGAGAGTGAGGGATGAGGGGAGTGGAGAACGAGAGTGAGGGATGACGGGAGTGGAGAACGAGAGTGAGGGATGATGGTGATGGAAACGGCAATGAAACAGCACTAGTGACGAAGAGGAAGCAAAAATCGACGTCCAGTATCGGTGCCTCCCTCACCATGGATAAAGAGAAAAGCAACAACAAAATGTCAGATAATTACGTAATTATTAAACATATCCTGACATATACATTAATCAGTGAACAGTCGAAATTCAAACAGTACTTACTGAACAGGCAAACGCTGCTGTGTGGAGTGAAAGTGAAGAGTTCTTCCTTCTTCTCCGACCGCTGCATGTGCAGTTCCATAAGAGCTTCCCTTTTATACCTACCAATGGGATCATTTGATTGATTTTCTACGTGCATTCTAGCACGTGGATGGTGCATGCGTTGATGGCTAAGGAAACACTAGCGATATTAATCTAACCAGGTATGCACGATTAATGTTAAATGTGTTATGTTCTTTTGAAGGGGCGGAAGCGTTTATCTTAATCGCATGGACTGTCAGTACTAAGGTAGTCTGGATGGGAACATTAATGGTTCCATAATATAGTAATATAATGCATACTTTGTATTTTATACAACAGGATGCTGTTAGCAATTAATGGCTATGTTTCATGCACAAATACAAATATTCCAGATAATCGACAGATAGATGGAGCATGTGCGCCGTGTCTAGTTCTGTGTCAACTGCTACGTGCCGTAGAACACGCTAAATAAGTGGCATGTTGCATTAGCCACACGATGCATGATGGACTTGCCGTAAATGTATCAACAGTTCATTTACCATACTTATTTGTAGAAAAGGAGAACACATATTATGGTTAGGGATTTAATTAATGTGAATGGCATACAAAGTTCAAAAGGGAATATAACAGAGTTTATTATTAAAATGACCATTATTTTGGACAAAAAAGGTAAAGGTACGATTTTATATAGTGCGGTATCCAGTACATGGGATTGGTCAAAGCGCCTTCCATTTACGCCTAGCGCAACAGTACTCGAACAGCTAAGGTGTACGTGGTTAAATATATTGAAACAACAAACGTTCCATATAAATTATCACTTGCGCTAATACATATGGAAGGTGGGTTGGGATAAATTTGATAGCCAGTAATATGTTCCGATAGAGTCACGTGTTCGGTTGATGTGATTGGGCCAGTTTAATTAAGTGTTTTTACTGATAAAGGGGGTCGGCAGTATGGAGAGGGGAACAGCTTGTTTTTGTTAAACACACCTAACTAATCAGCTAGGTGCTTGCTACCCAGCGCCACAAAGAGGTTTTTCATCCCACAGCCTAAAACTGGCAGAAATGGTTAGGACTGTCGATGGTTATGAGTACGATAGCAGTACCTCAAACGACTCTGACCGGTTTTATTGAAACAACTCCGAGCAATTCACAGCATTGAAACGAACGTGTTGATCCTGTCCGCTTGTGTTGCTGATTTATGGTTCAGAAATTACGACACACGGACATATTGGTGAAAGTGATTAATAAGTAATACACTTCTACTTTCTCCCTTTCCATTTGAATCACTGACATTTGAAATGCGCATATGTTGTATATTTCTATTTTCATTTGGAAATGAAGAACTGATTTAATACACAGTCGACAACGACCGAAATACTCGGAGTGGATTCTAACGCCAATGTTGCCGGAGCATATTTCCGCACGGCGAAACAGCGGCTAAAGAAAAACATAACCTATGTTTAGTGGTGCTCTGCCTAATATTTCGAATAAACGAACGAAATTGCAATTCGTATATAATTTGTTTAGGCGTGTATGTTCTCCAAACTTTAGGCGAACATGTAGTATTATATACCAGTGAACAGGCACGCGTACTCAATTAAAATGCTCAAGTAAAATCATTTGTTTCACCAATTAATTTGTTTGCAAATAGTCACACATATGTGACCGACTTCATGCGAGACAACTACTATTGATTTGGTTACACGAATAATGAAGTCAGGTCAAGTTCACCGTACGACGTATTTAACGAGTTGGTTTTCTTAAGTCATCAACAATAGTATCAATTTGTTTCACCACAATGTATTCTGATATTACCGGATAGAGTGCTATGTAATCAGTTACCAGCAGGTTATAATATATTATTCAATTTATCACTTACAAAAGTATACTGAATGCAAGTGTCACATACCAAGGGTGTTGTATTAATGCCAGACGACGACTCAGTTTTCAAACATTAATATTGTGTAGCATATACTTTGTGAAAGAAACACGTGTGCATGACACATATGTACTACATCAAAGTTGCGTTAAGATTTAGCAATGGATATCATTGGCTTTTGAAGTTTTTGCTTTTATAACTAGTGATATGATCATGATTAGCGCCAAGAACACATTGTGTGTCTACTAATACTACTTCGTTATGCGTGGCTGCGTTCTTTATTAAATGTCCAGGCTACCAGGGAGGAGTGCCAGGCCACGTATACTGCTGGTTTTGCATCTTTTCAATGCCCTTTGTATGAACAACGCAATGTGGCAATCCAGAAATGTTAATTACAACTGGGTAGACAGTCGCTACGTTATGGTGAGCGCATAGCTGATTGCACTGTCAGTTAAACAAAACTGTCAAGTGATACAATTAATGTTCCATTTCGGGAAGTGTACTCGACGCGTGGAGTACACGACGGTGCATTATTATTCAGAGTGTATTTCGTTCTTACGCTCGCTTACATCGATTCCTTTCAATTATTGTTTTGTGTAGATTGTTCCATTGGGTTTAATTTTGGCCATCCGATATAGCTGCTCCAGGTCGGCTTTTGTCTTTAGGTGCATGCCGATCTGCTCCAGGTCGGCCTTTGTCTTTAGCCGCATGTCGATCTGCTCCAGGTCGGTCTTTGTCTTTAGCCGCATGACGATCTGCTCCAGGTCGGTCTTTGTCTTTAGCCGCATGACGATCTGCTCCAGTTCGGCCTTTGTCTTTAGCCGCATGTCGATCTGCTTCAGTTCGGCCTTTGTCTTTAGCCGCATGACGATCTGCTCCAGGTCGGTCTTTGTCTTTAGCCGCATGTCGATCTGCTCCAGGTCGGCCTTTGTCTTTAGCCGCATGACGATCTGCTCCAGGTCGGCCTTTGTCTTTAGTCGTATGACGATCTGCTCCAGGTCGGCCGCTGTCTTTAGCCGCATGCCGATCTGCTCCAGGTCGGTCTTTGTCTTTAGCCGCATGTCGATCTGCTCAGGTCGGCCTTTGTCTTTAGCCGCATGTCGATCTGCTCCAGGTCGGTCTTTGTCTTTAGCCACATGACGATCTGCTCCAGGTCGGCCTTTGTCTTTAGCCGCATGACGATCTGCTCCAGGTCGGTCTTTGTCTTTAGCCGCATGCCGATCTGCTCAGGTCGGCCTTTGTCTTTAGTCGCATGTCGATCTGCTTCAGGTCGGTCTTTGTCTTTAGCCGCATGTCGATCTGTTCCAGTTCGGCCTTTGTCTTTAGCCGCATGACGATCTGCTCCAGGTCGGCCTTTGTCTTTAGCCGCATGCCGATCTGCTCCAGGTCGGCCTTTGTCTTTAGCCGCATGACGATCTGCTCCAGGTCGGTCTTTGTCTTTAGCCGCATGCCGATCTGCTCAGGTCGGCCTTTGTCTTTAGTCGCATGTCGATCTGCTTCAGGTCGGTCTTTGTCTTTAGCCGCATGTCGATCTGTTCCAGTTCGGCCTTTGTCTTTAGCCGCATGACGATCTGCTCCAGGTCGGCCTTTGTCTTTAGCCGCATGCCGATCTGCTCCAGGTCGGTCTTTGTCTTTAGCCGCATGCCGATCTGCTCCAGGTCGGCCTTTGTCTTTAGCCGCATGCCGATCTGCTCCAGGTCGGTCTTTGTCTTTAGCCGCATGTCGATCTGCTCAGGTCGGCCTTTGTCTTTAGCCGCATGTCGATCTGCTCCAGGTCGGTCTTTGTCTTTAGCCACATGACGATCTGCTCCAGGTCGGCCTTTGTCTTTAGCCGCATGACGATCTGCTCCAGGTCGGTCTTTGTCTTTAGCCGCATGCCGATCTGCTCAGGTCGGCCTTTGTCTTTAGTCGCATGTCGATCTGCTTCAGGTCGGTCTTTGTCTTTAGCCGCATGTCGATCTGTTCCAGTTCGGCCTTTGTCTTTAGCCGCATGACGATCTGCTCCAGGTCGGCCTTTGTCTTTAGCCGCATGCCGATCTGCTCCAGGTCGGTCTTTGTCTTTAGCCGCATGCCGATCTGCTCCAGGTCGGCCTTTGTCTTTAGCCGCATGACGATCTGCTCCAGGTCGGTCTTTGTCTTTAGCCGCATGCCGATCTGCTCCAGGTCGGCCTTTGTCTTTAGCCGCATGACGATCTGCTCCAGGTCGGTCTTTGTCTTTAGCCGCATGCCGATCTGCTCCAGGTCGGTCTTTGTCTTTAGCCGCATGTCGATCTGCTCCAGTTCGGTCTTTGTCTTTAGCCGCATGCCGGTCTGCTCCAGTTCAATCTTTGTCTTTAGCCGCATGACGATCTGCTCAGGTCGGCCTTTGTCTTTAGCCGCATGACGATCTTCTCCAGGTCGGTCTTTGTCTTTAGCCGCATGACGATCTGCTCCAGTTCGGTCTTTGTCTTTAGCCGCATGACGATCTGCTCCAGTTCGGCCTTTGTCTTTAGCCGCATGACGATCTGCTCCAGTTCGGTCTTTGTCTTTAGCCGCATGTCGATCTGCTCCAGTTCGGCCTTTGTCTTTAGCCGCATGACGATCTGCTCCAGGTCGGCCTTTGTCTTTAGCCGCATGCCGATCTGCTCCAGTTCGGCCTTTGTCTTTAGCCGCATGTCGATCTGCTCAGGCCGGCCTTTGTCTTTAGCCGCATGCCGATCTGCTCCAGGTCGGCTTTTGTCTTTAGCCGCATGACGATCTGCTCCAGGTCGGTCTTTGTCTTTAGCCGCATGCCGATCTGCTCCAGTTCGGTCTTTGTCTTTAGCCGCATGACGATCTGCTCCAGGTCGGTCTTTGTCTTTAGCCGCATGACGATCTGCTCCAGTTCGGTCTTTGTCTTTAGCCGCAAGCCGATCTGCTCCAGTTCGGTCTTTGTCTTTAGCCACATGCCGATCTGCTGCAAGTCGTTATCAATAGTGCCGGGGAGGCCGGTTCAGGCTCTGTCGCGATATCCACTGAGTCTTCCGTTTGGAAATGTGCGGACATCGGTTAGTTTGCGGGCGCCTTTTCGTCCAAGCGTAGGACGTGGCCGAAGTGGCGCCACCACATGTCCAGCACAGCCGTACTTATTTGGCGGTACCGACGCCTTTCATACAACTTCACGTTGCTTATCCTCTGTGGCCAGTGAATCCCGAGGAGTGAGCGGAGCTGCTTCCGATGGAAGGCATCTAGTGTTTCTGTGTCCGACCTCTCATGTCCCACGCACCGAAGTTGTACAGTAACAATGTATGTACCAATGCGTTATATAAACGCAGTCGGAGTTGCTCGCTGACGTGTTGTCTTCGCAGCCAAAGAGAGAACATCAACGGAAAGCAGCGACCGCAAACATTTTTCGGCGAGACAGGTCCTAAACGTCTCCGATCAGGGAGTACCACGTGCTATTTGATATATATACTCGATAAGGTACCCCACATTTAAATGCGTGGACTCACCCCATAATAAGCTATAAAGTATGTGCAAAGCAATAGATAGACCATATCGTATGAAGGATATAGATACGCTTGAACGAATACAGAGACGAACAACTTAAATTATTCCAGAACTGAGAGACCTTAGTTATGAAGAACGCCAAAAAAATGTGGTTTAACAACTCTAGAGACAAGGAGGTTAAGAGGTGATCAGATTGACGTTTATAAGATATTGAATGGGTATGAAAATATTGATAGAAATATGTTTTTCTCACACAAGAAAGATAGTAGAACTAGAGGACATGTTGTAAAATTAGTAAAGGATCAATGTAGATTGGATATCAGGAAGTACTCGTTCTCACAGAGGACAATAAATGAATGGAACAAATTGTCTGTGTAAATGCTAGCAGCGTGAATATGTTTAAAAACAAGGTTGACACATATCCCAGGAGGGCGGGTTACACGCAGATGAATATTGTTGGACTCTCGATAAGCAAATGGCTTTCTTGTCCACTTGCCATCTGGACCTTTGGCTTGGATGGCAAATCTTGTTAAATATTGTTAAACATAACGAGCCAGAGCCAAGAAGACGTGCTTACTGAAAATTGAGACAAAGACAACATAGACGTGAAGCTGACTCTCTCACATCTATCAACAACCAATGTCAGTGACCCGCGAGGGGCCACGGTGCGTTTAACCCGGGAGATGTTACGCAATGCGAAGTTATAATATATTCCGCAAGTCAAAAAAACCTTCCGTTGCGTAATCCACAATAGCGAGCTTTAAGCATGCAGGCGGGCCGTGAAAACACACAATTGCCAAGTGTGTGCTAGGCGTATCGCTGCTTTGTTTCGTCCCTTGTAACTTGAATAACCTAAGTAATGTATCTGTCTCGATGCACATTTGACGTCGTACCAGTTGCGTTTCGTGAAATAAATTACTTCCATAAACAATATATTATACGCAAATAAAGTGTAGGAATTCTACCATTGTCCTCGGGCGTGGCTGTAATTCAACACGCTTAACCGAGATAGTCGCTCTCAATTTACTCGTGTAGGTATTGAGCTGGATTATATATTATAACCTAGTAGAATTTATACAAATTACTGCATCCGACAATGTCAGAAGACGTCAGTCGCATTGGTGTTAACTCAATTTATATTGCTATGTTGCCTCGTGAGAACCACCGCCCTGAATGCGTCATACGGAAACTTAGATATGTATTCATTGGTCATATAATACAATCGATGATAGTTGCTGTAATCGAAGACGTTAACGTACTTGTGAATATTTTCAAACGCATAGTTGTTGCAACGAAGCTACTGCTGCTTACTGCTACTGCTACAGCTACAACCACTGCTACTGCTACTGCTGCTGCTACTGCTACAACCACAACTACCGCTACTGCTACTACTACTGCTACTGCTCTGATTGGTATAACAGATACGCGCTTTATACATCTCCACGCATCTGGAACTAATGAATTAGACGGAAGAATACTTCTCTGTCAGACCACATAATACCCTGCCATATGTGCAACACATACGCGCTTTAGTGTATTTATGCATAGTCTGTGTTGATGGATCAAAAAACCCTGTTTATGTTTTGGTAAAAATGTTATTGGTACATGGTACGTGTAAGTCGTATAATGTCTGATTATTTATATGTTGGCCACCGTGTTTCCCTATGGCCATGTCCATGACACTGCAAACTGTATACCTTTATCATGACGCCACCGAATCCATCTGCACATACAGTGTGGCACAACATTCACACAAATAGAAAAAGAAATGCATTAAGGGGTAAACAAATAATTCTTAGTAACAACCAGTTGGATGCAGCTTTCAACTAAATGGAGACAAACACATTTCTTATGATCTCAATTTTGTTGGGACACGCATCAATACGCTAATTATTAACTCCTAATGGAAATATAATTTAAGCTGTTCTTGATATGATTCTTTGACCATATTAACAAGCCGCCAGGATGGAAAAAGTGTAGAAAATTCATTCGCCAGGTGGTGCCAGCTGCGGGGTGCAGAAACATACGGGGCGGGTCATGAATTTTGAATGGTATCTAGGATATATAATATCCGACGCGATTTTGAATTGTATCGGACTATAAATAGACTGACTAAGCATAATTAGCTGGTTTCCGTAGATATGTTGTTTCAGTTCAACTAAATTAGTGTAACAGCTTAAAACTAGTGCGTGCGTGCGAGCATGCGCCCGTGCGCGCGTGTGCGTGTGTTTTTAAGAAAAAAGTTATACCACAGTGAGATCTTAATTAACACATTTTTATCATTTTGAGTCTTTGAACAGTTTGTGCTCGTTGCAAACATGAACAATTATGTAGATAGATACATAGATAGGTAGGTAGGTAGGTAGTTAGGTAGTTAGGTAGGTAGGTAGGTAGGCAGACAGACATACAGAGAGACACACAGATAAATAGATAGATAGATAGGTAGGTGGGTTGATAGATAGATAGATAGATAGATAGATAGATAGATAGATATATAGATAGATAGATAGATAGATAGATAGATAGATAGATAGATAGATAGATATATATATATATATATATATAGATATATAGATAGATAGATATATAGATAGATAGATAGATAGATAGATAGATAGATAGATAGATAGATAGATAGATAGATAGATAGATAGGTAGATAGATAGATAGATAGATAGATAGATAGATAGATAGATAGATAGATAGATAGATAGATAGATAGATATATATATAGATAGATAGATAGATAGATAGAGAGATAGACAGATAAATAGATGGATAGATGGATAGATAGATATGTAGATGGATGGATAGATGGATAGATATATAGATACAGAGACATATAGGGAGACATACAGACATATATACAGACAGACAGAGAGCCACATGCCGTGGTGCATAGAGCATCACAATTTTACAAATACAATTCTAATACACGTATTATACAATATATATAATATATATATATATATATATATATATATATATATATATATATACCTTTAGAAAACTAATAAAAAAGCATACGCATTCCACTATGCCAACGTTCCGCAAAACCTGACCGGATTTCAGTTTGCCCGCGAGACCCTCTCGAAAAGTAGGAAATACTGGAGAAAAAACTAATCGGGAATATCAATTTTGATTTGTTGATATCATGTCGACTGTAAATTATAGTCTAGAAAAAAATTAATTAATGTGGAGTTGCATCGTCAACCCATTCTCATGTTGGCGCAGTTACTATCGTTGGAAACGAGTATTGAATCTATATGCGCTTTTAATTAATTCTACGCAATTTTCTGACAGCGCTGCGTAGATAGTTGATCGTTATGCATGTTTATATTAGTTAGCCTTGATTTTTATTTTGTATCGAAGGCGTGCATTATTCGATTTATAAATTGCCGATGGCATCGGTTTATTATCCAACGTTTCTTCCAGGAGCATGAATAAACGTTGACTATACTTTTGTATTACAATAATTACATTGTAAATTGTGTTTTGTTGAGATCCCGAAAACTATGGCATCTGCTGAAAATAAAAGTCGAATTGATACTTCTAGCAAACGATTTTTCGATGACAACTGGGAGCATAAGTTTTTGCTACAGCGAATACGATCCAAAAGCCATGTGCCTTATTTGCCGCGAGAGTGTCGCTGAGATGAAGAATTACAATGTGAAACGACATTACGACTCGAAATATAAGTATGATTTTGAGAGTGCTTCTCCGGGGAAGGAGTTGTGATGTATACTTGGGCGAGGTGAAGAGTATCGGTGTTTGCTCAAGGTGTGAGTTATCTCAACGAAGCTAGCTATCACATCTGTCACTCCCTTACTCAACACCAACACCGAAGTGTTCAAAAAGGCTTTCCTGGCTGGTGGCGAAGTTAAGTTTGCGGGTTTTAGCAAAACTGTCGCTTTCAGCTGACACGTGTGCTCGTTGCTGTGAGGATCTGAGTGGCGACGTCTTCAAGCAACTGTAAGCTGCGAGCCTGCCCTGCTTGGCCGATTGCACTTGACGAGAGCGCAGACAGAAATGATATTACCCAGCTGCTGGTATCTATGCGATACTTCGACAAAGGTGTTTCGAAAGAAATCTTGTGCCTTATTCCGTTGAAAGGCATAACGACAGCAGCGGACATTTCTAATGCGTTACTGCAATTTGGTCAAGAGAACGAGCTGACATGGGACAACCTTGTTTAAACTTTTCACTGATGGTGCCTCAAGTATGCTTGGTCGTCGAGCTGGACTCGTTACGATGTTCAGTCAGCGAATCGGAAAGTAGAATCTGCTTTCTTATCACTGCATTATTCATCAGCAAGCTCTGTGTACAAAAGGAGGCTGTGGTCTGCAGGAAACGATGCAAACTTTTGTTGAAATCGTGAATCTCACTCGCTTTAAGTATTATAGACACACAAAGCAAACCAAAAGTTTTGCAATTTACGCCTAGCATAACGCGCCTTTGTGTAATTTCGCAAACGCATCAGATGTATATGTCGAAAGACTGTGTCCATTGAAAACCGTTTCATGCAGCATTCTAGCCAATGAGCACGTAATATCTACTTTAAAAATGTGCATATGCCATACGCTTGTAGCACGTTCTATGCAGTGTCTCGGAGAAATGATGGTCGTACGTTATTACACCTTAATAACAACTTTAGCTGATAATATCTGACCAGTGACGGCACATTTATACTTGTTTTTTTTTCAATTTTAGATCAACATTGCCGGTCATTGATGCATACCATCAATAATGGTTGCATGATGTTTGTGTTCATGTATAGGAGAATGTGTTCAATATATCTTTGCTGTTGTTGTACTTCGTTCGGGCGTCGCGCTAGAACAATGAATGCACTTGTAGACTTTACAGTATCATTGTCCAAATCAGCCTGCTGCGCGAACACTATTCATTAATACAAATCTACTACTGACTACATCGTGTACTCTTATAAACAGCTGTGCGAACTGAAGTAATGTGGAGTGAAAGACATTGCCCAAGCTTTGAAACGGCAGCAAAAGGATTCGAACACCGATCATCTCAATTGCGAGTATGGCGTTATAACCGTTGGGCTACTGATGCCTCCCAAATTCCTGTTGTGAGTTACCCCACGAAACGGTAGGCAGTCCAACCTTGAGAGAAATTATTAGTCTGGTGCAGCTCAACACGGCAATTCTTCAGCGTTATTATGAGTGCAATATATTCCATCATAAAGTATTCATGTTAATGTGTCATGCTTAAAAGGTGTTTTGTTGGTTTTCCATTTTAGGCGTCCACTCAAACAGTTTGTAGATACATCATTATAGCTAGTGTATGTTAACACGTCGTTCATATACATGTTGTCTTTATATCCAACTCAGGACGCTGGACACTGACAATACTGCAATGTCAGTCAGTTGTTTTCTATATCGTCGATACACGACTTTATGACGTTTCAGTCGTTAAATGAACTTGGTAAAACGGTTAGATTGTTGTGTCAAAGCTTCAGTGTCCAAACATTTTGCTAGTAGCATGGTTTGCAGAGGATTCGATGTGGCGCTATATCCATATAGCCATGTTGTAAATGAACTATTCACGTTCCATTGCAATTATTAAGTTATGAGCACTACCAATACTATATTTGTATTAGTTTTAGCATTTACTGCTACAAATTGAAAATTAAATGATAATAATTTACTAATAATATTAACCAATCGCAAAGATCAGCTGCGGTGTATATTGTTTTTTTGTGTATGCATTTCATGTAGTTCAATTCAGTATGCAAACTGCCTTGTTATGGATATTTGCATAGTCCACTAGACACCTGTTGAATGACATAATTACTTCGGATCATACCAATATTTTGATTAAGCGGCTGGTTCACTTAAGTGGCGCATGTTAATACAGCGTCAACAGGTGCATGTCCAATTACGTTTTTCATTTACAACGTTAAACATTAATTTTTTTTATTTAATTATTAACATAAGCAATCGATAAAAAATACAACTTAAGCAGGAACAAATGTACGTTCTCTCAAGATAATAACAACTAATATTCAATGAAAGGGAGAAAAACATATTTTTCAAACAATTTCCGAAACCTCACCATTTTACATTAGGCCAATGTGACTTTCAAACTGGGACAACTTGACGATAGAAAATCACAAGCTTGAAGCCGTTATGAAGACATTATAAATGAAGTCTATTAACGTTTCTTGTCCTTTTGAGCCACCATTCGATACATTGACGGCATTTGATCCACTGCGTGGTTGGAGAGTCTTCAAACTTTATATCATATGCCGGAGATACACGTCTTGATAATAGTCGCCCGTTGGGAAGTTCGGCGTTTGAGGATAAAGCATCTTGATAGGTGGACACTCCTTTCTGTACTGTTTAATTTCCAATGTCGTTGTTGGCATTCCCAGATATTGCTTTCAGCAAAGTGTAAATTAAATATATTACGCACAGGATTGTAGTGTTTAGGTGTGCACTTAAACGGTGGATAAGCCTGGAGTTTCGCAGATACACGTGTACAACCAGGTCTTATTTGCTGTAATCTAAACGCCATAGCAATTTCAAGAGAAACCGTTTCTAATTTCAACCGCTTGCATCTCCCACCTGTTTGGGCCGCCAACCTCCCAACTCCCACCATTCCATTTTTGAGAGTCCATCTCTCATCTTCCGCAAATCCCATCCCACCAATTGTTGAAGCGGACCTGCCATTTCCCACCAATTTTTAGGGCCGACCTCCCACTTCCTGCCACACCTCCCTCAGTCAGACGGATCCGTGACAGTTGCGATCGATAATAAGATAAGATAAGAAGAACATTTGTATAGCGCCGTATATCTAGATAAATCCATTCGGAGGCGTTTAAAATACATTTATATGCACAACATTAAAAAATTATGTAAATGATGATGAATTAATTCAGATAGAAGAGAATATATTAAATTAAAAGAATACGTTATATAGAAGATAATTATTAAAGATATATGATAATAAATAAGCAAAGACATGGTGTAAAATTTATATGTTAATATTAAATATAAATAAGTATTGAACAAGCAAAACATAAATAAATACGTGATGCTTATGATGCGTATGCAACCCGGAAGAGATGCGTTTTTTTGGAGTATTTTAAAAGTCATAAGGCAATAGATTGTCTTCATATCGCTGTGAAGTGCATTCCACATTCGTGGAGCAGAAACTGAGAAAGTTCTGTCACCGTATCGGCTACGAGATGGCGGCACATACAAATCATTGTTTGTAGCCGAACACAACACTCGAGTAGCTCGTTGTTCGTGGAGTAGGTCAGTTATGTAAGCTGGTGCCAGTCTGTGTTAAGTACGAAACATCAGTAGCAGAACTGCGTAATAAATGCGTTGCTCCACGGGAAGCCAGGGCAGTTTCTTCAGTAGGCCCCACCGGTGTGATGTGGTCCCATCTGTGGCAGCGGACCACCAGCCGAGCATCAGCATTTTGCACTCTTTGCAGCTTGTTGATCAGGCAATCAATGATGCCATGTAGGAGACAGTTCACATAGTCAGTTCTCGATATGACGAGTGCGTACATCAGACAGACCGCAGCTTTCTGTGTTTGACATAATCGGATCGACGCAATATTCCTTAGATTATAGTAGGCTATGTGGCAGGTGTACTTTACGTGATTGACCATCGATGTTTCCGAGTCGAATACAGCACCAATGTTTTTGGCGGTAGGACTTCGCGTTATGTCACAGTCGCCGATTTTGATCACGGTGATATTACGTTTCGCTTGATTGTTTCGTGATGCTAACACAAGTGCGACCGTTTTGTCATCATTCCCTTTTAATAAATAATGAGATTAACTAGATCCTCTAGTTCCTTTCCAGTGTTCTACCTTGGCCACAGAACGTTCTTGTCAGCCGAACCAGCAATTTCCAAAAGTTACTGGTACGGCAGCAAAGTTACTTGTCCTCATTTTACAAACAGCTCAATGTGCGGGTGCAAATGGCCTTTATAACAACATATCGACCTCAAACATGCCAACAAGTGGCCTTTATAACAACATGTTAACCTCAAACATGTCAACAAATGGCCTTTATAACAACATATTGACCTCAAATATATCAACAAGTGGCCTTTATAACAACATGTTGACCTCAAACATGTCAACAAATGAAAAGTCAGAAAAGTAGATGGTCACGGACTGCTAGGGCAGCGTATCTTTCTAACTCTATTCCTGTCACAGTGTTGGCTCTACTGTGATCGGTACACGACGCGGTGTACACTGTGCTGTTCTGTTTGGGTAACTCTCAGTAATGATTTCCATTTTCTCTGCTGCCTTTCTGTTGAGGAGACAGATTTGGGATCCGCCTTCACGACTTGGAGATCCACATAGTGTGTGCTACCACTGACAGGATATTCGAACCAAAGGCGGCGTTTGTACAAATGGCTTCAGAAGAAATGTGTCGTACATATTGCTTCACAGTTATGAATGAATGAATGAAGTTTATGTCAACGCAAACATCAAAGCAGAAATCATATCATTTCATTTATATATATATATATATATATATATATATATATATATATATATATATATATATATATATATATATATAATATATATATATATATATATATATATATATATATATATATATATATATATATATATATATATATATATATATATATATGACTAGCATAATGAGTAATGTTATACTAACTTGCCTTTCCCCACCAAGAACTGTTAAACATTTACTACATAGCTATTTAGTATGCTATAGGTATATTTGTTTTTAGCATAATGAACACTTTGAAAGCACATAAAAAGAATTGTCAAATGAATTCCATAGCTTTACACTTTAACCGATGGAACACCGACTGGTCATTGAATATAAGTTCAACAAATGAGCGTAGTCCACGTGTTTTGCTGGTATAACGCTGTCTGTGGCATCACGGTCAATCTGTAGCTTCAAGGGTTTCCACCAGGAAGCAACATTTCAGTGTACATTGGCCCAGTTGACACCGAATTATGCAGCGTCAGTGCCAACTGACAGGAAGTTGTCATGTTCGTCGTCACTCTCACCATATCCAGAGTAATGACTTACGGATACAGATGGTCCTTGCACATCGTGACTTTGACGGCGAATGTTATTAGACAGCGCCGGGAGAACTGATTCTTGAAGTTGCATTTGCAGTAGACTTGTCCCGGGCAGGGCATACCTCTTTTTCTTATCTTAAATCAAGACGAAGTGGACACGGACTCAACAGTTAAATATCAATTATTTTATTAAATGTACAAATGTCTTATAGATGATATGATTATATGATGTTAAAGTTCATAGACCTAAAAGGCAAACTGTTACTGAAGTTATATCGCATACGAAGTTGTCACCTATTACTTTGTCATATAATTTCAATAAAAACAGCATATGTAACGCATTAGTACATTTATTATAATTTATACAATAAAAAATGTAATAGCTTACCTAATACTTACATGGTACTACCACTGCATTTACTTAATACAATGTGGTATATGTGTACCTATCAGCCAACTAGACCCTTTCACAAATAGAACGTCAATGTGTCCTCTATGTCCTCTGTTTCTTGTATAATATGACATATCAAACTATTCATTTCCCAACACGGACTATCACCTGTTGAAACCATAAATGTTACACAGATGTGATATGAAACATGGCAGTGATACATAAAAACGGTAACGGCTGTAACGAAAAATATGTAAAGCGTGTAACAAGAACAAGACAATTTATTAAATTATAAAATTATTTATGCAAAGCGAGTAACCAGTAATCTGCTACTGTGAACAGTGCTTACTTTTTTCAGGGGCTTTCACAGAAATTGCTTATCTTCATCGAAATGCTCAGTGCTGCGACGCACGAGTCGTTAGACTCTTCTGTATTTTGAGCACGAGTGTTGAATGTTTACCTTCGAATTTATCGTTAGTTTGCCCTATGCTTTGCGAATCTATATTGGCAATTAACTCGTCTACTTTGTCAATGCCTTGTAGATCTCCAGCGTATCGATCTCCATTGAAATAAACAATGCTTTTCTGGAAGCATGTGTACGCGATGTGTTCCAAATCGGCTATTACACGTAATTGTACCATACCTGTTTCCGCAGTTTCCAATTGTTGCAACCTCTGCCCCCAATTTAACTGGCTCGATGGTTCGGCATTGAAGTGAACATTTGATGAGCCATCGTAATGAATCATACTCATATAATTATCATATAATTCTAATTTGTCCAGATTCTTTGTATATTCTTTTATTGATGGCACCATGTATGTTAACTTGTTCAACGTCTATTTTGTTAACAATGTGATTGGTATAGAGAACGAAAAACATGCCGACGCTCTTCATAGCTACAGGATAACTTCGATCAACAAGGCTCCGTGAGATGGCGTCACCGTCTGTCGCTGTTGAAACCACCTCGTTCCAAACAGTACTTTTAGTTTTTGAATGAATCATTTGATAAAAGTTGCAACGTTGACCAATTACATGGCGAGCGTCTGTTTGCCAGGTGCAACAAAGCTTCCACGTCTTTTGGGGAGTTAAATGAAAGCAGTTCCTTGTGTATTCGTCCGTTGTTTGCTGTATATGCAACCACGTTAGTGTGACATGCCTGCTTCGCCAGCTTCGCTGACGTGGCGCTCGCTATTATTTTTTAACCTAGCCCTTGTGGACGAGCGTGACCGGCAGCGGGTTGCCAAGGCATAGCGGGCTAGCACGACCTCTGCAAAGAAAGACCGAAAGAGGCGAGGCGAGGAGCGGAAGCGGACATACAACGAGGAGCAGGATGGCCCGTCTTATGTGGCTGGGGCATTCTAGACACTAGAAACTCTTCCTGTTCTAGTTGTTTCCAACAGCAATTATGTTACAATTATTGTGGTTGGGGCGTCTTGTCCTCGCTATCTACGACAGGACTTAATGGCAGCTGCTTGTTACAATATTTATTTTATAACATTACTACATGCAACATAAAACACGTTAGCCAAAACCAACGTGGGCGTCAGATAGACAACCGGAAGACACCATATCAAGTAATGTGCTTTTGAGTAACTGAAATATCACAAATGCCTACAAACATCATTTCACTCAAGTGTAGTACACCCCCCCGCACACACACGTACACCACACACAACACAACACACCACACCACACAACACACACCCCACCCCACCCCACCCCACCCCCCCCACACACACACACACACACACACAAACACACACACACACACACACACACACACACACACACACACACAACACACCACGCACGCACACACGCAGTTTGGTCCATTTCAAAAGCAAATTGTATCAAGGCGTAGATATATCTAGATTATACATGCGGCATCGAAGTTCATTTCGTTGCATGTAACAACTTACCAACTTTTAACAGATAATAATAATCCCGAAGTTTAACTATGAACCTAACCAATGTCTAAATGCAAACAATATGTCGATGCTCAAGTCTACAGGCCTGGGTTGAAGAGGTTTGTGTTTTGCTTTAAAGACATTGTAAACCAAGCATAACATATTTATATTGTGCAAAAGCAGACACATAAATAAACAGTGATGGGCCAACATGTATGCAGAATCCCCTGTGGGGCACAGCAATGGAGTGTGCCGTGTGGGACATTTTTAACCACAATTATCCGTGATGTGGCGCCACCGTTTTTCGCACATTAAAGCCTGGATAGTCTTGTTACTTTCCATTATGACGGACGTGATTTGTCAGGAATCTGGATAACCAAATACGATTGATTCTCAGGCTAGCACATCTGAGTATAAAGTGTAGTGTAAAGTTGTATCACTTCATAGTCACACAATCACCCAATAAAAAATTTCCACAATAAAATAAAACGGAACTAATATTTAGCATATCATCGTGTTCGTTGTTTTTCTAACAATGGCCCAAGCAAGTTGCCCCTTATGCCGCCGTCACGACCATTTCGACGACGAGCCAGGTAAGGTTTTGTAGTCAGCAGTTTGTGTAAAGCCTGGTATCTCGTGTTGTTAAACCACATTCCGTTAGGCTGTTTCGTGAGAGGAGATCAGCTCCACGAACCGTGAAGTGCCAGTAAATATTAGGTAATTGCAAAGCGTGTTTACATTGCCGGCGGAAATAGTCATGTGCCCATCTTAAGGCGTAACAAAAGTTATGGTTTTCGGCCATTGCACCTATAAGAGTTACTCAAACATAACGATATGTAACTACAATTAAGAATATCACGCCTGTGCTTTACTAGGTAAACCTTGTTGAACACACATCTAAATTTCATGGGTTGGCCATATTGTCAGAAACACTACGTCACGAGTGCTTCTGGCAATATTCGTTCGCCAAATTAAAATATATTCGCATACATCTATTCCCATTCTTACAAATAGTATATGGCCACGCTGGTTGCTTACAAACTCAACTTATGTAACATATTTTGGCCTTTGTTTACTAAACTAGTCTTCTTTTTGGCAAAATAACAGGTTTGTTTGACACTTCGCATTGGTTCTGCGTATGCCGGCCTCCCTTAATACGTCACTTTATTCTAGGTCACCCAGATTTTATAGAACTGCGCATGCGTTTGTCGGTCCCGCATGTCAGCTATCGTTCACTCGAAGATATGACCTGATTCTCCAACTTTTAGAATACATTCTGAGTAAACCACTGGCGTGATAGACTTGATATTAGTAATACGAAAAGACGTGTCAGTCAGAGGTGAAGGCAAAACTGCCGTCCGCAACATACTGGTCAAGACAGTAATGACCCCCCGGGTCCGGGCACTTGAGGAACTTCGCCGGTTTATAGACGACCCAGGAGTCTTTGGCGCGCAGATTGCGCCAGTGTTCGGCGTGCCTCAGGATCTCATAACCGTAGCGATTGCGGATTCCGATACCCGGGCTGGTATTTGCATTCAGCCACCGGCCACCAAGGTATAGCTTGGTCGCTTGCAGTTGATGCTCGGCCAGAAAGTCTGTTATACGTCTCGGTGTCGAACCCCACAACTCGAACAGCCATCCAGAAACGGCGACGATAAAGTGATTACATCTACCATTGGTCGGGTCGAACCGACGACAATCGCCCGGAAACATCAGTTTCAGTTTATAGCCAAGTTTCGTGAACTCGTCGCGATGGTCCCAGAAACTGACGTTCTTAAGCACGACGTACGACAAGTCGGCGTCGACTTCCCACGGTAATATCCCGTTTAATTTCATCGCTCCCAATTCCGTCCCGCCGTCTAGGTGACAGAACACGCCCAGTTTGGCACATATGTCCATGACGTCAACGACAGCCTTCGAAAGGACTTTGATGCAGCAGACCGGTTGGATGATGCCCGCTTTACTGGTGCAGCTAGATTTGGCTTCGCTGCATGAGAACGACAAATGGCGGCCATCAGCCAAGTTCACCTCGTTTATTGCATACGTCTGTACCATCGGGATCCATTGCTGGTGTAGTGAGGTGGCGCTTTCGCTGTTCTCGAGGACGTAAAACATGGTGTCCGGACACGACATAACCAGTGTCCGGTCTTTCTTGAGGCGCATGAAGTAGTCGTGAAAAACAGTGTCCGGTGACGCCATTCTAAACTTGACAGCTCGTAGCGTCGACGTTCTACTTACGAACGGCGAAGGGATGTAGTCGCAGTAGGCGCATGAATTTGTCGACATGTGGTATCCGTCTCTGTAAGTGACAGTGTAGTTCCGGAGACGCGTCTGTTGACAGCCCATTGACCAATGTCCATCTGGTGTCCGGAGAGCACCGCCTACAGCACCGACACCCAATTCGGACACGACTCGGACCATTCTTTCTAAGACGGCATACCACTGGAAACGTTCAATTCGTCGCCCGACCAACACGTAATCTGTGGTTACCTTTTCTACCAGCCCATTCCACACGTCATTTGCTGCCGACTTTCCGAAGATATGCTGTAGAACGTTCAGCTTCACCTCCTTCGGGATGACTATCTTTTCACGGACGGCCAAATGAACCGTGAGAAGGGGATACGTGGCGTAAATCTCTCGCAGAACCACGAAGATTTGACGTTCGTCGGCGTAATCGAAACCATTAAGCAGAATAGATATGACTCTTGGAAATGGTGGCGCGTTGGTGCAATTGGTCAACACACGTCCTTTCTCGAAGTGCGGGTAGTCGGCAGAAGTTCCCAGGTACTTTTCAGGGCATACGTCCAAGAGCGTAGTATTCGTACGGTGTTGTCCTAAACCAACTGTCGCGAGATATGTTTCCTGCGCCGAAAAGTCAACGTTGTATTCCTTTAGCATGTCAACTGCCCGACCCAGCGCATTCTTTGCGTGCATTTGAACATGTGGAATACGACGGGTCAGATCAACAATTTTTGTCAAATCCACGGTAAGTTCCTGAAGTTGTATTTTGTGTTTGCTGGCAAAGTCCTTCCGGTGAACAGCTGCTGTTCTCTGCTTGCTTCGGTTTAGCTCCGTTAGAAATATGTATAGTATGCAGCAACTCATAAGGATTACGGTGGCCTTAACTAGTTTTCCTTGGAACGTCATCTTTACGTGAAAGTGATGTTGTTATCCTTCATAAGTTGGTGAGCGCAATTTTCTCGTCTCTTCAAGAAATTGATGTTGGGATCGTAATGAGTATGCACATTTCCACACAAGCTGAGGACACTGAAAAAACATAAATATACATTACATGTACATCTTGTATCACGTGTGAGTGTGTGCGCGTGCGTGCGTGCGTTCGTTCGTTCATGCGTATGTGCGTGCGTGTGTGTGTGTTACATATGTGTGGATGGGGGTGGGTGTGCGTGCGTGCGTGCGTGCGTGAATACGTGCGTGCGTGGTGCGTATGTGTGTTTGCGTGCGTGAGTGCGTAATTATACACATATACATCCTAGATGCCGCGGTGCGGGGCCCACCTAGACTTAAAATGCCGCTTATGGGAGACCGCTGTTTTAAGTCTAAGCCGGTATCTTTAACGGTTTGATGTGTGATTACCCAACTAATGCGTTTTAAGTTACCATTGTCATTGTTACTGGAGGCAGTTTTCCTCAAACGAAACAACTTGCGCAATTTTTTTACAGTTAATTTAACATGTTGGGTAATTTGAAGCGTGTTAATTTCCGAGCCTTGTATATTTTGAACTCCATATATTACCGTTTACGGGAGACCGGTCAAACTTGCTCATAACTTAGTATACCTGCTATATATTGAACGAATGGTCAGCGTTTTGTGTTCAGTGTATTATGTGCTTTATAATTATGCATAATTCTTAAAAAGTATATGTAAATTAATGAAACTTTTTAAATTATTAATATATATATTTGAAAGGTGGATCCTGGTTTAATCTTCAACAAAAATGTCGAACAGGCAGTTAACAAAGCAAACAGACTGCTTGGCCTGATCAGACGTGCGTACACATCATCGACGGCAACACTGTTGTGAAATTGCCCAGTCTGTTCAGACCAATACTTGGATACGCAAATGTTGCTTGGTCACCAATACTGAAACATGTTCAAGACCTTGTAGAAAATGTACAGCGCTGAGCGACAAAAGTGGTACCAAAGATAAAACACATAGCCTACACTGAGAGACTGAGAGCGCTAAAATTGTCAAGTATATTTTATCGCCGGGCACGTGGAGATATGATTAAAACATCTACGACGTTGACCATATGTCATTCGAATTTGAAACGCAAACAACTACAAGAAGCCACAGCAAAAAACTCAAGAAGGAAAGATATACAAATAGACATCGTCGAAACTTGTCTAGACACAGAATTATTAATCGATGGAACACTCTGTCGGAGATTGTATTATCAGCTCCATCCCTAAAGTTAAACTCCTTCAAAACCAGACTTGACAAGTATTGGTGCACCTATCGCCCGGGGGGAGGGTACTCCCTATACTTAGGTATACATGTATGTGCCGCGCAAATGCCCGTTTTTGGCCATTTTTCTCTCTCTGTCCGAAGAAAAAATGTAAATTTTCTCTCTTTGCGCCCCAATTAAACCTGATAATTCTCTCTTTCACCGAAGAGGAAATTTCCCAATGAAAACGTTCCACCCGGGCTTACCTTACACTTATAGATAGTAGATAAATTGTTCAATAATTTTCTCTTGGTTACCATAAATTTCTTGATTTCTCTCTCTCTCTGCATGTGCTCCATGGGGCTCTGGCGGCACACCCCCACCGCTTTGGTATGGCAGTACCCCCCCCCGGGACCTACCAGTATGAGCAAAACACAAACTCCCCTCCTATGGCTATGCGTACTACAAACACTCGTGAAGATCGACTGAAGATTGCTGTGAATTGTTTTCAGAATTTTTGATGGTCAGTTTTTTATAATCAGACAAAATGTTAACATGGCCACCGATGCAATGTTATACTGTGTATAACGTGTAGCTTTATCAATTTGACATGTTAGTCGTAGCGATGTTGTACTAAAGCGGCAGCTATTTCGGTAAAGGTGCATTAACCTGGCCGAAATTATTAACGCTATTAAATTACATATTTACCTAATTTTTTCGATGCTAATGTGTTCTTTGCATAACTCCCCATCGGATCAGGTACAAAACGGACGTATATTTGTAAAAGATATTGTGTTTGAGCGCACTTTTAGTGCCCAAAACAACGCTATATCGGCAATAGCCGGTGTTGTTAATATGGCGATCATCCGAAATATGCTGTAACAATATCACGGTGGCATCAGAAACGGAAAGGCGATTTCACTGATAAATATTTCGTACCACAGTATAAAAAAATACGAAAATAGAAGAAGTGCAATTTAATGTTACGAAAAACTCTAAAAATCGACAAATTAATGTTAAAAAGCCCCCAAATAAACCGGACAGGTGATTTCACTGACAAATATCTTGTACGCAGTCTAAGAAAAGAAAAATAGAGTTCAATTTAATTTTTAAAATCCAAACAAAATCCACCGACAAATATCTCGACAAAAATATAAGATAATGTAAAAAAAACAAAGACATCGCACATATTTATAAAAAAATAATTAAAAGTTCACAGATCGTGCAAATATCTTTAAATCTTACTCATAAACAATTAAAGTGTCTTGTTTGCCGAAATCACACAATTCAGTAATAACTCATTCTTCAGGGGACATTGAAGTGCTTATTTTTGACATTACTAATGTTTGGACCATATCATGAGGAAAATTGGACATTTCACTACAAAAAGATGTCGTTTTGGAAACTGCAGCCATGGTGAATTTCGAGGACCAAATTTATCGAGATATGACGAATCTCTCTGTCTCTCGTACTTGTAGGTTCGCCGATCGCAGTCGAAAAATATACCGCCGACGTAATTGATATACTCGTTGCTTTGCGCGCTACACAGCTCCCGCCAAATTAGTGCGGTCACATGTTCTCGTTCCCGCGCACCGTCTGCAGCAGCACAGGAACTGCCAACGACGTCTCTCGTCACTGCTAGTGTGCATTCACGACCAATACCCAAATGCATACCAACAGTGAACTTCGCCCAGCAGTCGCCAGAAGACACAAAACGACACTTTCACAAGAGTTGCTACATTGGGTGTGAACGATGTCTAGGTTTGAATAATTCTCTTGTAGATATCAATTTATCGAAAATATCTCGATAAATTTGGTCCTCGAAATTCACCATGGCTGCAGTTTCCAAAACGACAACATCCTTTTGTAGTGAAATGTCCAATTTTCCTCATGATACGGTCCAAACATTAGTAATGTAAAAAATAAACACTTCAATGTCCCCTGAAAATTAGTTATTACTGAATTGTGTGATTTGGGCAAACAAGACACTTGAATTGTTTATGAGTAAGATTTAAAGACATTTGCACGTTCTGTGAACTTTTAATTATATTTTGATATATGTGCGATGTCTTTGTTTTTTACATTATCTTATATTTTTGTCGAGATATTTGTTGGTGGATTTTTTGGGGATTTTCAAAATTAAATTTAACTCTATTTTTCTTCTTCTTAGACTGCGTACAAGATATTTGTCAGTGAAAGCACCTGTCCGGTTCGATATTTGGGGGCTGTTTAACATTAATTTGTCGATTTTTAGAGTTTTTTGTAACATTAAATTGCCCTTCTTCTATTTTTCGTATTTTTTATACTGCACCTGCGGTACGAAATATTTGACAGTGAAATCGCCTTTCCGTTTCTAATATTTTTACAGCACATTTTGGGTGATCGCCATATTAACAACACCGGCTACAGTCTCGCTTATCCGACTCTCTCTCGGCTTCGTGAATCCGCCGAGAATACCGTCTGGCAACAGAAGCATGTTTTGACTGTTACCGTCGTTAGGTGGCACCACTTGTATACGCAAAAATTATGGCGTCATCAATCTTTGACGTATTGCCGCGTTTTCTTGATCTTGTGACCAGTTCTGGGCTTACCTTATTATCTGAGTTTTCTCAATAGTTCGCAGTCCTATTTTTAGACAGGATGCGTGTCAAATGGAGACGGACGCAAACATTTTCAAATCATTTAAACAGTTCGGTGTGATAAAGCATGTTGTGCAGTGTATAACCCTTTTTTGATTTTGTTTAATATTTATTATTTGCGAACTTTTTTAGTATCATAAAAATGGGCATTTTTTACACTAGGATTAGAGTCCATATCTTGTGATCTGGATGTTTGTGGGCTGCACTGCCACTGAATGTAAGGTTAAGACCTAATAATGTGTGAACTTGACATGACCTTGCAATGACCTACTTCATTGACCTACAATGACCGTTGACCTATTCATGTTAAAAATGCCCTAATTAAGTAATCATGTATGACTTGAGATCAGTAAGTTGAGCGAGGAGTGTAAGGTAGAATGTATAATTATACACATTGACCTTAATACCCATTATTGACTTTGTGTTACTGAATTGTGTTAATGATCTACTTATTTTTAATTAAGTATGGATTGTGGTGATATCATGTCAATAGAGGTTGTAATTGCTAACCATAACACTAACCTTATTATTTGACCTCCATTGACATATTTACATTGATAAATTACCTATTTTAGCCATAAATAATTATGCACAACAGTGGTGTTTACAAATGTACTGGGCAAATGGTGTGCACAATTAACTTTACTACAATGTGATCTTTTGGAGACTTAATTATGTATAATTAAAGATGCCTCCTCAATAAAGTGTTTTTGCTTGTCTGTTTTCAAGTTCAAGCCTACCTAGTATCCACTACAACTCCACAATTAAATTACTTAGTAAAAATCAAAATGCTGAAAAATCACAATTTTCACCTTTGGTAAAATTTCATAACTTTATTATGTAATCGGCAAGAGGATGGAAGGCAAGCCCATGATCAGCATTGACTCGCACAGGGTTTACCATTTTGGATATCCACTATTTTGAGCCCAACCAGATTTATTATTATTAAACATTTATAACATGCCATGTATCCGGGTGAAACACCTACTCAAAGGCTCTAGTTGTACTATATAAGGCTTGAGTTGTACATGTATAAGTAAAATACATTAAAATGAGTGAAAATAGATAAAATGAATAAATTAAATGACTAAAATAAATTAGGTGCTTAAATTAATTAAAGAAATAGGTAGAATAAGTTAGTTTATAAAACATCAGCAAATACATAAATCAAATGTATAGCTAAAATGCCACTGGAATATCACTGCTGCAAAGTGCAAAGTTGCCTGCCAGAACAAATGAGCCTGCATTCCTGTCATGAGGCAGAATCAGCATAGCCACCAAGAATGAACAACTAAAGTCAATTCTTTCAATGATTTCAACAAAAACACACAATTTTTAATTAAACCGATTGCGGATATTACAATTCACACACTACATATTAGAACATCAACAAACCAAATACACCACGGGCAAAATATGTAGAATCTGTAGTGTTTACTGTATAATTATAAAGAACACCAATATATTATTGCATATGGAAATAATTGTTTAAAAAAAACACAATTTATTATACATTTTGTAATTTCCTGCATGCATAATGCAACAATATTTATAGTCCAATGTCAAAACTGGTTTACAGTACACCGCAGGCCCAGTACATCAATATTCATATTTCACTGTGTCATGAAATAATATCCTGTTCTTCAACATAAAGTAATGTTTATTTATTGTTCACTGTAGGCTGATATGAAGACATGAGAAAAGACAATACCCAAAGTTGGCATCAGCCCGTCATGAAAGGAACTATAAGAAGACCATAATAATAGTACAATGCAGCAATATTCACTGTTCACTGTTTCATATATCCAATCCATGTCAATGTTCACAGGACATTATAGGCTCATTGCAGCAACGTGCATAAGTCTATATGACACTGTCGGCTAAGTATACACATATTCACAGTTCACTGTTTCGTAAATCCATGCATGTGTAATGTGTGGATTTCACAGCCTGATATACAATATTTGGCTGATCTAGACATACCAAAATTTCTAGTGAAGCTGTCATGCAAAGTTCATTCTGGATGTCGATCCTCTTGGCTGGAGTAACTGTTGCAGCACATAATCTTCACGGAAGTCACTGGCCCTACAATAACAGGAATAGGAATGTAAAATAATTAAATTAGTAGTTATTACCATATGCACTATTTACTACAAGGTATGGTCATAGGAAGTTACTCGAACATGTCTAGTTCTAATACCCATTGTTACATTATGTAACGGATGAATATCAATATTGATGGATATCAATATTGTTCATTGTCACAGGTCAAAGTGTGATAAATTTACAAATGTGTACAATCAGCCCAAACGAGATCTGACTGATTGAAACTTATAGGTGTTGCAGACAGTAGACAACCAAAACATGTTTATAATGTAATTTAATCAAACAAAAACATGCACAAATTGGCCACCATTAATAATTGCCTACTTTAAAAGCAGCCTTGTCACAGTCATAGAATTTTCAAGTTAATGATATGTTTTAAATTAGCTGTTGTTAGCACTAGCATAGTAAATTGACTAGGGGATGGCATAGGTAACTGAAGTGTGTTTTGTGTATTGTTGGAGCATGACAAATGTGAGTTGTCACATTCAGCAGGAAACAAATGCGAATTTTGGAACAACAATGCCACATGTACACCACTAATACAGTATTTGGATAAGCCAAAAACGTTGCTCATCTGCAACTGCCACCAAACCCTGTTACAGGGACTATGATTGTTAGTAAATATCTGTGAAATGGATTTCAGTTAATACATTGTTGTGTTGTGGAAAGCAATACTGATCCATTGTTATTTCTTATTCAGTTAGGCATGTTGAGCAATATTATTATTCATGTGTATTGTTTTACATCAGAACATCATAATTTATCATATTTTATGTGTGTACAACATAACAAGTGCCCAATGTGTTAAGTTGGTGGCATACAGGAATTAAATTATTAAAAACAGATTTTGTTATGAAGTAATACTTGCCATAATTGTTATTGTTATGCTTTTTTCATAATTGTCTATGTAGAGTACAGTTAAAATCAGACTTTTACAGGGGTTATATGATTTGTGAATGATTTTCATTGAAAATCAAGTTCTCAGTGAAACTTTGCATCGATGTTAATAAGCATGACAAATTATACACATTCATGTGCACAAACACAACGCCAAGTTTGGAATGTGTCTATACATGGGCCACCCTTCATATTTTGTATCTGCTTTTAATTGTAAGTTGTGGAACTAAGTTCTCTATCATGACAGTAATATCCCATTTAGTAGTTATATCAATATAATGAACATTGTAAAAAATATAAATTAAAATAATGTAAACTTAATTATTAATGTATGAAAAACTATGAGGAATTGCATAGTTAGTGTTTTTGTTAATACATTGTGGCTCAAAGAAATGGTAGTATGATACTGCTGATATAATTATGAAAGTTTCAATTACCATTCGGTAATGCAGTGAGCCTCAGCAACTACAATTGTATGTAGTCTCTCCTGAAAAAGCTATTCTGACATGATAGCCCTCCACTGTCTTGCAAACAATGCTTTGGGACTCGGTAGCATAACTGGAAAGTCTCCATTTCACCCTTTCCCTTGTCTCTGAAAGAAAAAATTGTCATATTCAGAAGATGCTATTAAAATAATATATCAGTATCTAGGCTGCTGACTGAAGTATTATGTCAATAAGCAGACAAAAACTATTGACACAGTAGTTGCTTTTGTCACCGGGCAAGTACAAATTCACTATGCAGCTGTCATGCATATACAGTGCGTGCGTGTTTATAATACCATGTTAATATTTTTATAATATATATTATAAACATGGCCAAGGCTGCATACAATTACACAAAATCAAATCAAATACGTTTCATTTGAATTACACTAGTCCTGTTTCAATTACATATATGCGTTATTTGGATCTCAACACAGAAAGACACACATGCATGCAAAAATGGCACACACCAAAGAATGACAAAAAAGGCAAATTTGAGCATGGTATAATTAAGATTAATCTAACCTTTATTTCTACACTTCAGGAACAAATGTAAATCTGAACTGAAACAAATAAGAAAAGAAAAAATAAATAAATTAGAATTGAAGTTGCAAAGTGAGGTGCATTCAGATGAGATACATTTTAAAAAAAACTGACAGTTAAGTTTCTTCAAATTGAATGCCCCTGAAGCCATAAAGAAGTGCTCATCTTTTCTCTGGTCAGCAAAATTGTGTACTAGTTGCAAGTTCAGGCCATTGTCCATTTGTGGGTGCGTTTTTGGACGTTTTCACATTACATATACAATTTGCATGTAAATGCTTATTTCTTTTGCTGAAGTGCTCAAACATAGCTATTAATCACCGGTTAAAATTTAAGCAAATTCTGAGGCATCAACTTTAAAAATTTCCTGATAATTGGTCGATTTGACACGGATTGACCCATATATCAGTCAGTATGGGAAAATAACTGGTTATGTTTACATACAAGAAACAAAGTACAGAGAGGAACAATTTGCTACTTTGGTTATTCTCGTTACATTTATGAGAGGGTACGTCTATCTTTGGCTGAGAGCTACATCAATACCATATTATATTAGTAACTGCAATCCCAAATTAGGCAAAGTCAATCGCCCTACAATGTTTTTCTATCTGGCTTTTGCTACTACCTGAGACGAAGAGCGGGGCGAATTGTTTTGCCTATCCCAAATGGGTGTACCATGTAGGTACTAGGTAAGCTAATTAGGAAGTAATATAGGCGTATGCAGGTTTGATTTAATTGTATAAAATATAATCAATTTATTAAAATAATGCTTTACAAAAAACAAGGGGTAAGAGCCCCAAATCACACTTATTTTCACATGTTTTCAGGTGCCTTTTTCATAACTAACTTGATTGCAATGCAAACATGAACCACGAGTGACATGAGAAATCTGCGTTACCGTAATAGTCAGCCATATATGCTATATGTATGAAACTTAAATCAATACAATGTCAATGGCTTACCCGTATCAATAGTGCTACCGCTCAGCTTCGAGCGAACAACTGTAAATAAAAGGCAACACCATGTCCATGTCAACGTGTGCCAGCCGATATTTCCGGGTAACATATAAAGTACACGAGGGAGAATTGTGTATATGAGGGTTTCTCCGTACCCTGTTGGAAGTATTCCCATCACATAACGTTCATCAGTAATGTTCTGGATACAGGCAAACTGTTTTTTTTTTCAGTGACAGTTCAAATTCTAAATTTAACGACTCTTGCTATGTCGATAGCACGTGCGACTCGTAGCGACTCCATTTGTATTTCTGTAGGCGTTACCGGATGAAGTGCCAGCAACCAATCAACGTCATCGTCAAGCTTAATTAGCTACTTATGTATGCGCCCAGAATCTGGGCGCATACATAATTTCCGTCACAATGGGAACCCCACTCTGTGTCCAGGCGATGATGTGTGCGACAAACGGTGGCGCCACATCGCGGAGCCTGGATAATCGAGGCTACACCGGCTATTGCCGGAATAGCGTTGTTTCGGGCACTAAAAGTGCGCTGAAACACAATATCTTTTACAAATGTACGTCCATTTTATACCTGATCCGATGGGGAGTGATGCAAAGAACACATTAGCATCGACAAAATTAGGTAAATATGTAATTTAATAGCGTTAATAATTTCGGCCAGGTTAATGCACCTTTACCGCTATTTCCATCAGTAATTCGAACGTTCTGGTACGAGGGATCATGCCTTAGTTGCACTTCCTGGTGTGTTACGGCACGTGTGCGTAGTAATTCATGTAGAAATTGGTCAATATTGACGGGTATGGCACGTTCAGACATTTTAAAAGATATGTGATTCTTACTAAACTCGACCAGCATATCAATGAGATGATGACAACGGCAGGTAAGAAATTTCTGATTTTTTGATGGCCCCGTTTTCTTATAATCATGCAAAACGTTAACATGGTCACCAGTGGCAGTGCCAATGGCAATGCTAAGCCTATGGGAAACGTAACAGCAGGCTGATCCCTAGCCTAGGACCTAGACTGGCAAGAGTGTTGAATACTATAAAAACACAATTTGAAAATAACTTACGTAGAATTGTTGTTACTATAGAACACATTGCGTAAATGTGGCGTAAACAGTAAGATTTGTTAAATGCAAACATTTGAAACTGTAATAGACTTGTTGAATGAAGTAAATAAAGTACTTGGTCTTGGAAATTGTCTAGCCTAGCCCTAGGGCTAGGCCTAGGACCTGTTCAGCCTCCGAGTCCGAGTATACTTCGGACTCAGTAGAAAATTCCTTGAATCTAACTGACAAACCACAAGCCAGGTCTTCTTGGAGTTTAGTGGGGGTGTCTGTCAGCGATAAACGGGTAGGTTACATATGCATGTAGTATTCCCATTGCAATGATTGATTATTAAATATAAAAGCCAAAGTTAAAGGTATCGCTGCGTGTCCCGCGGCCAAGTTCGTGCGCCGCGCAATTCCGTGGCAATACGGTATTGTGTAATTTGTCCACTATCGGTTGATCACTGGAGGATAGTGTTTACGCTGAACTGACAGTAAATTTTCCACATCGCATCATACCAACATAATAGGAATTTATTTGCTAAAAGAATAGTTGGATGGTTATGTTTACCAATCGTTGCATTCTTCGGACTGGTCTGCCTCAGCCCAGGCTCTGTCTGATCGCTAATCAAACGATGACGTCATGCTCTTAGACTAAGATCTAACTATGAAATCGGTTACGTTTTGCCGGCCAAGTTCTCCTTGCATGTCTGAAACACCCAAACACATTTTATTGACTGAAAAATTAGCAATAACTTACATAGAATACGCATGATTTACCAGCACACCACGAATTTGGGGAATGCCGGTGATGGCGTTGCCATTGCCATTGGTGCGCGATCGCGTTAGCTTATAATGTAATTTTGACATAATAAATTGACAAACTTTTAAATAATTTGGTTGACATATTTCCAATGATGGTGAGTACACATTTTCATGGTGAAAACGATTTAGAATAACATTTAGGAATGTACAGTATATCATAGCGAAGCGCCTGGATGCACTATTGCCACTAAGTTGGAGTAAATTTCGTGCTTCCTATACCTAACATGTCATGGGGGTGCACCAATCCAAGGCATGGCTGATTTGGCCGTGAACCATTGTTTAACTTCCGAGGTTCGATGCGTATATTACAAAAAAAATTGTTATAATAATTTAAACACTTCTGTCTGATAAAGTATGTTATGCCATTGATCACCCTTTTTAATTTTTTGTCAATATATTTATTATTTGCGAAGTTATTCCACTTTTTGGTTTCAAAAACAAGGTCTGAGTCCATTTCTTGTGAACTTTCTGTTTGGTGGCTGCGCTACCACTGAACACAGGGGAACATGGCATAATATGTACTAATGAAAATATTGAGGTGGAATAAAAAGTTAGAAGAACGTAAGACGTTGACCTAAAAATATGTGACCTTGACTTGACCTTGCAATGACCCACTTGTTTGACATTAACCTACGATGGCCTATTTATATTGAAAAATTGCCTAATTAAATAATTATGTATGATATGTGGGACCAAGTAGGGATGTAAGGGAGGATTTATGTATACATTGACCTTAATACGCATTAATGGACTAATTTATTACAACTTAACCTTTGACCTAATTACATGACTTAATGGCCTATTTATTTTAAATTAAGTCTGGATTGGGATGCTATCAAGTAAATAGAGACTGTAATTGTTGACCATAATATTGACCTTAGTGACCTGATTATTTGACCTCCATTGACCTTTGACCGATTTATGTTGATCAGTTACCTATTTCAGCCATAAGTAATTGTGCATGAATTTTAAAGAACAATATATTGTTGCATGTTGAAATAATTTTTTTTAATCACAATGACATTGCATAAAAATAACACAACATTAAGAGAGCTTTGACATTTTCTGCATGCATAATGCAACAATATTTATAGTTCACTGTGTCAAAACTGGTTCACAGTATGCTGCAGGTTCGGCACGTCAACATTCATATTTCACTGTTTCATGAAATAATGTCCTGCACTTCAACACGAAGTAATGTTTATATGTTGTTCACAGTAACTGATAAAGAGACATGGAAAAGGACAACACACAATGCAATGCAGCAGTACAAGAACTAGTCGGCTTCACCCCATTATAAATGGAACTATAAGGAAGACCATATTGTACACTGCAGGCTCAGTACAGCAATGTTCACAGCTCACTGTTTTATAAATCCATGCCTGCGTATGTGTCAGTGTTCATAGGACAGTGCAGAAATGTCCATATTTCAATGTCTCATTAATTAATGTCTTGCACTTCAACATGAAGTAATGTTTATAATATTCACATGTTCACATCAGAGTATATTGTGGAATCCTACATGAAATATAAAAATACATATATATATATATATATATATATATATATATATATATATATATATATATATATATATATATATATATATATATATATATATATATATATATATATATATATGCAGCACTAAGGATACCCCAAATAACAGATGTTTGATTGATTGTATACATGCAGAAATATCAGCACATAACTGTAAAAGTGCAGATGGCATGGATTGAAATGCTGAAATATCATTACGTCAGACCAACTTAAAACTGCACCTAGGTCACGCACAAACCGGAAGTTACGAATACAGCTTTCAAATTGTGAAAATATCGCATTTTAGCAAGAGCTATCTTAATCATTATTAATGACATACACCATTGATGTATGTATATTACTTGTTCGCACTAAATCTAACAGCAGTTGGTTGCAAACACTTCGATTGCATGGATTTTGAATCGAGGAAGACGACTTGACCTAAATGACCCTGTGTCTGCAGCCGCGCAGCGATTAAATTTTAAACGCCAAACAGCGTGCGCATAGCTATTTTTCCGAACGACGCTGTACTCGGCCGAACAAACCCACAGTCATAATATGTACATCATTATAAAGCTGAAATACTGAAGATTTAATTTATTAATATGCTAAAGTTGTTCGATGATTATTTACCAATATTTTTAACTACTATTCACAAGACAAAAGTTTAGATGCGCTTACCTTGATCAAATTCAATCCAGGAAGGCCCGCAAAAAGTCCACATGCTTCGTTAGTCTTTCATTGGTTGATATATGTATCAATGAAGGTCATACGTTCATTTGCATACTATTTATGAATGATATTTGCGTCACAGATTCTGGGTCAAGTTTTACGCAACGAATTTTCCGCAGCGCCCCTAGCGGATTTTAATATACCGATGGCCAGTTGCCAGGGAATTGCCGCCACCAAATTCGAGGCCTGTATGCCCTGTAATGACATTGAGTAAAAAGATTACTGAAACCGTGGTTTAAGGTAGGAGGCTCGTCCGCAAATGGGTAATATTAAGTATATGTCAGTTTGAAATGTTATGCACAATATCCAGGTGACCACACCAATTTGCTTGGGAGAAAAACACTTCATTCTTTTTTCATAGCTGAAGCAGCATGTCAAGTTCAGAGACTGTGCCACTTACAAATAGTATTGTTATTTTTAGTGGTGTTGTGTGCATGTGTACATACACATTACACTATATATATATATATATATATATATATATATATATATATATAGATATAATTCTTAATCTGTTTCACAACTATTAATTTTCTTGATCAGTAAGTGATCATAAAATAACATTTCTTTACTTAATCTTAATTTTGATACAGATGTGAAAAATAATTTACAATTACATATTTAAATATGAAAATCACTTAACACTAATTTTGTTTAACTTATATGATTTATTTATTTTTCAGTTGAAGGCAAGCCTTCAGAAAAACGGACAAAAGGTAAAGGTGTCTAGTCATGTGTGTCAAGATTGTTTGCGTAACAAATTTGACACTAAAATGAAGAGGCTACTATGATCCTGTAATTGATAAAGAGATGATGTACACACTGATACAACTATTGTACACATGCACGCACACTGATACAACTCTTGTACACATGTACATACAGTGAAGACTGAACTTGTGGTGATAACTAAACTTCCAAATTTAGTATTTATGAATGTAAAAGTAAAAGCTAGGAATAAGCATTTAGTATAATATTGAGTCAGATTTCTGAGACTTCGTTTGGCTTTTTTTATGACTACAATGTCACCCATCATCACAATGTCACCCATCATCACAATGTCACCCGTCATCACAATATCACCCGTCATCACAATGTCACCCGTCATCACAAGTGCCTCAGTCACTTTGAGAATAGAAAAGGGTACCATTGTTAAAATTGTGTGTATACAATTTTTCTGTTTTAATGTTAGGACGACAATGTGAAGGGAGCGATGTATTGGCTGAACAAATTGGGAACACCAGTGCCAATGAGAGCTGGCATGCAAACAAACGATGTTTCAGGGTTCCCAACTTTTGAAGTAGATAGGAGAAATAAAAAGTAGTACGCCCATTGACTTGAGTGCCAAAAGTCATTGCGCAAGCTATTTAAATATTTGTGCATGTCAACATGCAGTTCCCACACCATCAATAAATTATTGGAATAAAAACAAATTGGTGCATGTTGTACAATATTTTATAATGTTCACAATTGAAAAAAGCTAGGCTAATGCTACCATATAAAGCTTGAAGCTTCTTGAAGACGAACATCATAAAAATGTCATTCTTCTTACGCATATTATTAAATGACAAATATTCATACGCATATTAATTCTGACCAGGGTAGTACATTTGAAGACTTATAGTATATATTGATACAATACAATCTAAATCGTCGACTTAAATTGAAACTGTTATGCATGGGTAATTCATATATTTGTGATTCCGGATGCACTACTTTATTCAGCGGATTGATTTTTTTTAATCAATAATGCTGAAGCCTTTGCTTCAACATTATTGATTTTGAAAATGACTATAACATGATAAAATCAAGAACTGATAAATTTGATAATTACAGACACATTCATTGTTATTATTCTGATTTTGCTTTGTGTCATAAGTGCAAAAAGGCTGTTGGACAACACCAAAGTTTGTGCATTTCTTGGTTACAAGGTAAAACAAATAATCAACGTACTGGCATTTGTCAAAATTTATTTGTATGGTACACGATTGAATGTCGGTTCAGCTAAGTACATTGTGACTAAATTGAAAGGTGATTTACAGACAGATCATTATGGTTAGCTATGATTACGCATAGCTCTTGAAAGTCGTTAGGTTTAATGCTAGCCTAGAGTAATATTAAGATTGGTATTCTGTGGGCGATAATAGAGGCTAAACCTATGTTAAAATACAGATGCTCCCGAATTCTTTACAACTTCACAACTGTCTGTTTAGGTTATTGATGTCTAACATTAGAGGCGATATGGCTATCGCTGTGGGACTGCCTTCCCTTTCATGATTCAGCCTTGCCAGGCGTTGCCTGTATTAAGAGGCTGCACGACTGTATTCGGTTGAGCAGCCACTCATTGAAAGTTATTCTGATTGCCTTATATTGTAAAACTAGCTATTGCTCATAGGTTCTCTACATTTTGTCTTATAAACTTGGATTTTTTTACAATTGTACAATTTTCCCATTCAGGTTGCTTTATATTGTAGAACTACCTATCACAAACACATTTCCTTCATGTGATATTACGTTTCATATTATGATTATTTACTGTTTTTTAACACACAGCAACTTTATTTCATAAGCAACACCTTAATATATATTGGTTAAAAATTAAAAAAGTTCAGCTTCACAGTCATAGTATGTTTTGTTTCAGGCTTAAAGACAGTGCCAGTGTTCTGAGCTTGCAGATCCCCAGTGGCCTCTGTCAGTCAGCGTAGGGATGCACAACATCCAAATATAGACATCAGTGACCAACTTGTCCATCCGGATCAATTCTTTGTCACCCATCACAGCAGAACCATCCCGCTCATGTCACAGAGGCATTGTTTACTAAAGGTGAGGTGCATTTAAATTTTATGTATGTATCTTGCTATGATCTTATTATAAGTTTATTAACTTTGTCTGTATGGCTGTAGGTATACGTGTCTGTAAGCCTACTCCTAGAAGGTTAGGATAAAGCCACAAACTTATCAGGGGTTTCTTGGAGACCCACTGGGCTGTCATAACGTTTTTTGTTTTTAGAAATTCGCCCCTGGGTGGAAGACTCATGGAGGTCAAAAAATGTATTATTCTGATTACTTTGTATTAGAGAACTAACTATTACAAACAATTTTGTTTTATTTATCTGAAATATTAATTTATTTTCTCTTTTTTAACATTATAACCGTTAAAATGCTATTGAAATTGTAAATGAAAAACAGTTAATTTTCCCTTTTTCTCAATCGAGTACTATTCTTATTGCTTTCTATAGTAAAACTTTCTATTATGCATAAGTTATCTTTATACTATGTCTTTGAAATTCAAATTTTTTGACACCTGTAAGTAAAAAAATATTGTAAAGTTACAGAAAATAATCTGTTTTCATCAATTCTAAACATATTCTCATTCTGATAGCTTTATATTGTAGAACTAACTAATACAAGCAAGTTTTCTTCATATGATCTGTTTCATATTTGATTCTTGACTGTTTTTTATGTGTTAACTTGAAAAATAGTACATTGTCTTAATTTTTTATTATTAGAGAAATTTACACATTTGGTAAGATTTGTGCCACTATATCATTTATGTTCTGCTTATTACTTACAGCAATTCGGAAGAACCACCTGCAGGAGTGTCCCAATGGCTGAGGAAGAGAAAAGCAGAAACCACATGTTTGGTGAAGTATTATGAACATAGTGTATTTGGCTTTTTCCAAAGTAACATTTCATAGGGCAGAGAACATGTGCAAGTGCCTAAATTTTTTTTACTATTTTTCAGTATTAATTAAATTAGATTGATATCACCAGTTGCATAGTGCAATTTTTAACCATTTATACGAGCTGTCAAATAAACAAGTAAAGTGAAAAATTATAAAACCAAATTCACCCAAAATAAATATATATGCTATATTGACATTCAGCAATGACCCAAACTGTCAATTATGTGTACTCGCTTTGCAATTTCAACGTGTTATGAAATAGAAGCTGTTGCTAGTTTTTATTATTCCAAATCGGTCTCACGTGACAAAATTTGTTCCACCTCAATCAAATGTCAATAAATATTGAAGACTAAAAATGGGGAACAAGAAAGCAGTCTCTCAAGACAGGTTTTCTCCCCAAAAAAGAAGTCTCCCAAGACAGGTCCTACTGTATCAGCTGACAAGCAAAAACAGTTATTTTCTAAAATTATCATTGCTTTCTTATTTCAATATCACTGTATTTGTTGTTTTTGTTAATTTCAGGTCGGATTAGGAGCTGCTACTACTAATGAGGAAGAAGGTGAGTGTGACTATGGCCCACTTGCTGGAGAAGATGCACATCATACCCAAATAGACAAGGGTTCTCCACTCATGCAAGCACTATGGGTTACTATGATGAGCAGAAAGCTTCTGCAGGAAATGTCATACTACAGACATTTCATGCACACATGCATGTTGGAGAGTTTCCACAACGAATTGCTGATCTACATCTCCAAACGGATTAGTTTTTCCCATGACGACACAGTATGCTGAGCACTTGCAGTGGTCATCGGCCACAACCATCACTTACACAGGCCAGTGCTACAAGATGGTCATCGGCCACAACCATCACTTACACAGGCCAGTGCTACAAGATAAAGAGGGGAAACTGTCGTTACACGGAAGTGCAGCAAACGCTCCAAGCGATGGGTGTCAGTGGTGGTAAAAAAGCAGACATGAGTACCTAGCTGACCTCGTTGGCTTCGTCCTCGCACTACGAAGAGCCAAAAAACGACCGTGGGATGCTAGAGCCACTGCCTACCAAGATGATCATCCAGCAAAGAGGTCCAAAAGCTGCGCTGACTATCCAGGACCCCCAGATGAATTGGCTCAGAACAGATTGTCTCGGTTTTGAAACCTGTACATTTGCAGAAATGTTATGTATGATGATCGTAGCATGCATTGCTAGCACAAAGGCCTGTATTTGTGATGTTACTAGGACATATACATTTTATCACAATTTTGATATAAAGATTATATACCTACAAGATACAAAATCTGATGATAGTTAATATGTAGCATTCATTGGTTAGTCATACAGAGTCCTGGTAGTATTTATGATATGAAATGTGCTTTAACAACTAATTATAGGCTTGCTTGTATGGTCTGGAGACAGTGGCATTGACAGAACAACAACAACAACAGAAGATGCAAGTGTGTGAGAACAACTGGGTTCGGCGAATAACAAGAACAAAGAGGGTGGACAGAAGAAGGATGGACGACCTGAGGAAAGAGGTTGGGATGCAATGCAGCCTAACAGGAAGGTTGGTGAGAAGCAGGCAAACTAGCAAAGAGAGCAGAGGTGGAAAAACATAAAGGACGCAGGAAAAGGGGAAGGCCACAGCTGAGATGGGAGGACTGCGTGAGGAGGGACATGAGAAGATCGGGGGAGGATGAAAGATGGAGAGAGGGAGCAGCCGATAGAAAACTATGGAAAGAAAGAACAGAAAGAGTGGCTCGACAGTATTTTACCTGACCCTCACCCCTGTACAGCAGGGAACAAGGAGGAAGAGTACACGATACACAATATTTTTTTTACCCTGTAGGGAACAGACCACAGTTATACGTCCTGTTGTGTTTCAAACGAACGTAGGACATAGTATTAGTAAATTGTAAATATATGCAATTTGAGAGATTTTTGGACATTACATAAGTGCATTAGAGCATGCGTAGTAGAAGGTCTGATGGTATTTGATTAAAATTGTGCATTTTTTAATGATTTCAATAGGCGTAGGTATTTTTGCTATTTTGTTTTCCCAGTAGGCACGTGGCCATAGCGATACATGGCTCTCTTGTAAATATTGGAGCTGGAGGTACGTAATTTTGACTAAACTTGCTCAGCATGTCAGTGACATGATGGTAGTGGCTGTGAAGAAGTTTCAGGGTGGTTCAGTTTTTTTATAATCGGACAAAACGTTAACGTAGCTGCCTATGGCAAAATCAACTGTGGTCTGAGGCCTGTATGTTAGATTTGTTGTGCCTTGCCTGTGTATGATACCATTTTGACAGATACCATTGTTTAATGGGTTAAATCAGTACTGAATAAAGCGATTCATCTAGCAGAATAGTTCAATTTTGGTATATTAACATATATATAGTCAATAGAGAGTTGCTGAGTACTGGATAAAACTGTAAATACACATGTCTAATTAGTCCGCTAGCAGAGATCTGTAATGAATGTGAAGATCTGTGTTATGAATGTGAAGAGGCCATAGTGAAATACATAAAATGTAGCGTTCGTTAGTTACATTCCTGGTAGTAATTATGAAATGTGCTTTTAATAGCTGCATGTGTGGTACCAATGCTGTCCTGTTTACTCCCAGCGTTTCATTAGCAGGACAGAAGCCAGTATACTTGTTGTCTGGTGCTGACCACTTGTCTCCTATCATCCACACAATGCAACTGGGAATGACAATTCTGAAGTTTTTTTCCAGCTGGCCATACTGCCACATGACAAACTGTCTACATTATCGTCTAAGTCATCGATATATATTAAGAATAATAAAGGTCCTAATACTAATCCTTGTGGTACCCCAATCCAAACTAATTTTCAGTTTGAAGCCTCCCCATCTATACGTTGTCTACTGTCAGTCAGCCATAGTTCTATCCAGTCAATTATGCCATCCACAATACCAAGGGCCTTTAGTTTAAGTAGTAATCTTTGATGTGGCACTTTGTCGAAAGCTTTATAAAAACTAAGTATCTAATATCTACAGGTGATCCTTCGTCTATCCACATAGTGATTTCTTCAAAAAAACATAATATTTGTTAAACATGACCTTGCTTTTAGGAATCCATGTTGAGATGGATTTAATAATTTATGCCTAACAAGGAAGTCCACCATAAAGTCTTTAATTAACCTTTCTAATAAATTACAGTCATCACTGATGTTAAACTCACTGGTCTGTGATTATCTGACTTATTTCTCGAGCCCTTTTTAAATAATGGTATGATGTTTACTTCTTTCCTTTCAGCAAGAACCACTCCCTCTTTTAATGACAAGTTGAACACTATTGCAAGTGGTATACTGATTTGTTCTACTGTTTCCATTAGTAGTTTTGGAGAAATTTCATTCACTTCAGGTGATTTATTGTCCTTCATTACCTTTATTTTCTGCAGTTACAATTAACTGCCCTAAAGTCTGATTTAGCCTCCTGAAATTTATCATCTAGAACTGGTAATGAACTAATATCCTCTCTCGTAAACACTGAACTGAAGTATGCATTTAGGTCTTCCGCCATTTAAAAACCTTGTAATATTATATTTCCAGCACTATATTCTAGTGATCTTTTCTCGTACGTTTTGTTTACTCTTGCTTTCAGTTTTTATTCTACAAACTAATTTTTTTCTCATAGCTTATTTTAGATTGTATAATTTCATTCGTAGCTGCATTAAGTAAGTTGTAATTTGTGTAGTCTTCATCCTTTCTGGTACGCCTATAAGCCATTTACATAGTTTGCTTGTATGCTATTTTTCTAATAGCTTCTTTTGACAACTATTTCTTTCTAGACCGTTTTCCTTGTTTTTTTCAAGGGAAAAAATGTATCAATGATACTCTCAATTACTTATTTAAGAATGTCCTAACATTCAACTGTGGTCTTATTCTTCAGCATTTTATTCCAATCTAGCTTTGCTAAGTATTTTACCATATCTTTATATTTACCTTTGTAGAAGTTTCTCCTGTAATTTTTATTTGTATTTTATGATTTTACTTTGATGTCAAAATGTATTTGATTATGATCACTGTTACATAATGGCTAATGTATTTTGACATTGGTCACTAATTCATTTTGTGAAGACAAAACTAAATCTAATAAATTTTCTCCCCTGATTGGTTCTAGCACGTGTTGAATAAGGAAGCTATCCTGAATTAAAAGTAGAAACTGTTGGTCCTCACCCCTGTACTCTAGAGATTTCTATTGTATATGTCCGTGGTTAAGATTCAGTCTCAGCAGAAGCGATAATCCGTAGTATGTTTTTAATATCTGAAGCGAGATCCGATATTTAAATAATTATTTCGGGGACAATTAATTGGGAAATTACATTTCTGACTCTTCAAGGTTGTCTGACACAGTTGTTCCTTCTGATCAACAAACATTGTGATTAGAATAAGTATTGTCTATTTAGAAGTTCTTATGATTGTAGAAACTAAGTAGTTTACTGTGTCATTATTTACAGTAATATTAAAATTTATACTGAAACATTTGTATTACATGAATTACGAAGATTCTGCTGTGACTGAATCTGGTGGGTTATAGTTACAGATGGAGACCACCATTATTTGAGTCCACAGTATATTAACAAGTCACAGCTGGTTTACCACGGCGATTTTGTGGACAACGTACAACAAACATTCATCGTGGAGCTGTAGCTAGTGGGACGGCAAAATCAAGGAAGGAAACTTCAATATGTGTGAACACCTAAACGCGGTGCTTTTGTTAGGATGAAAAACGGGACATAGAAACATGGCGCAACTTGTGCGGCGTACCTGCCCTTCAGGCAGAAGGAGTTTCACACACACACACTTCCCTGATCTGGGTGCGCTGGATTCGAATTGCATCCGTTAAGTGGACATATGCGATCTCGGCGTGCAGGAAGTTCGTGAACGACTCCATCGCACGCGATGCATTTAAAGCTCTTCCACTGACAAGGGTTTATCTAAGATGAGCGAATCGAATCCGTCTGTGGCCAATTAAAGTGCCCGTGAAAGTAATGTTTCTATTCACCTATCGCTGCGAGCAAGGATTCTCGGCGATGTTCTGCGTGAAAACTAAATTCCGTGCCCGACTGTGCATGAAGGATGACCTCCGTGTCTCCTTATCTAAAACTATTCACCGAATCGGGGTCCTGGTATTGAGCAGGCAAGCTCGAGACCAGCCCTCACATTGAAGTGGCTTCACGAATACCGGTTTCTTATCCTACCTCCATTCTGCGTGCAGTGTTGTTTACCTTGTTAATAAAATGTTTATCACTTAACTCAGTGTTTAATGTTCTTTCGTCTATAATTCTACGTCACAGTGATGGGATACCCGGTCGATCTTTCCATGTACGTGGGGAAAAAAGTTGGGAATCACTTCATTAAGTTCATCACTTCTGTACAATCAGTGAATTACAATGATCCACCGCATTAAATTACAGTAAAAAAACGTGACCCAATCTACCACAAGGTTACTTCATAGTAATATATAGCTCCTACTTGGCTGACTGGTTCACCTATGTCAAGGGGAGGAGGTTAGCACACAACGATTACCCGTTCAACAAATCTAGTTTAGGATTAACTCCAACAATTATATAGGAATAACAATTAACAATCGTAGTTGAAGAGAAAAGACTTTACAATGACCCACAATAAATTATTGTGATCGAGAAAGGTCGGATCTAGGCCACGCAGTTCTTAATAGTGTTATGTATCACTCCGCGAGTGGGAATAATTAGCCTAATACTCTCGCAACCATCGTTCGCATATAATCCCTGCTGCAACGCTTCGTATGGGCACGGACCACAGTCAGAATCCATCCGCCATTACATACATAAAGAGTCCCAAGGAAAAAATTCATTGTGCAGATAGGGTTTATTTGTGAGAGCAGAAATTGTGTGCATGAGTGAGAAGAAGTGATGTTTTTGTGCACAGTAGCATCTAAGCTTTGAAATGATGCCCTTTGTCAGTAGGTATACCGGTTGCGTAATGACACAGTGGCTGTTAGGCAGGATGTACTCATATTTAAGAAACCGGGGAATTTCATGGCAGAAATGCACGGGCCTCATGCTTTGAAGCAATTTGTGCGAAAAGGAGGTATGTCATTTTCACGAATTTCGCACACCAGGTGTCTTAGTGGGTCTGTCATTTTCTGTGAATTTTAAAAAAAAATTTTAGGATATATTTTCAATGTAGGCGCAAGAATGTTATAATGTCTATGGGAAAAGTGACTGTGGTCCGTGCCCGTATAACTTCTGCTACTGGCTATAAGTAATAACCGTATAAGGTCACATTTCGTGCCCTATTATCTAGCATAAAATCCTTTATGTGACAGTAAATTGATGTGTGCGCGTGCGTGCGTGCATGTTTGTGCTTCGTGGCCCGCTTATCTATTCCAAGTTACTGATTTAACCCTGCATTCAAAATGGTTGCCGACCCCTGCATTAAGGCGTTACATACGATAAATCACGTAAACTCTGTCTACGCACTTCACTGGCTGCCCTAGTAAGCGCAACCCCAGATGTGTACTGTGTTGGGGAGACGCAAAAACACATCAGGTCTAACATGTTTAAAATACCTGGAACGTGAGCACTGGAAAATCGCTTGTATCCAGTCGTTGTCTTAGATCAGCGTAAACAGCCACGCTGCCTCGTATTGACAGCCTAGCTTCAACCCACCTCGCATTGTGACTGTCTGGTTTTATGCACCAATGCACACGTTTTTCTGAAAGGCAATCTGACATGTTAGTAAGAAAAAACACTTGGTAACAGCAAACAAGTAGACAGCGACGGTGGCTATAAATAGTGTTCATTCGTGTCGTCGCCGCATTCATACGGTAAACTGATAGGCTTCTCTTTAGTTCAAACCCCTACACTGGAGCTGACGAAGGAAGAGACAGCGTCGTGGAGGCAAGAAATATTAACATGCATAAAAACCTCTGGATGGCATAATCGACGGGTCCCATGACGACCAGGATGTTTTTATTTCAGTGGTGAAAAGGAGCACAATTACATACAAAAATGCAATGTACTTACTGCTCAGAGTACTGCTATTTGGTAAAGTACCGCTGTTTGGTAAAGTACTGCTATTTGGTAAAGCAGTACAGATTTCGTTAAAGTAATTTAGCACAAACACATGAAAATAATGTGCACAAATGTCAGGGCTTTTGGTAGGACACATGTGGATACTGTATTATAGTACAATAGGCGAAGATTTTAATTTGTTAGATTGTGGTATGGACGCAACATAGGCGGATCGAGAGGGGGGTCCAGGGGGTCCGGGCCCCTCCCCTTTTTTGAGTACCAGAAATCCATTGGAATTGCATGTCAACGAGGGACAAAGGCATTGCCAAGACACAACACAAGGTCAAAATTGTCGCTTACAACGTACGATTTCTTTAGTAGCAGGCCGACGTTTTCATGCACTGATCTAGCACAGGCGATATTATACATGGCGTTTAGGGGATCCCCAAAGTTATTCTTAGAATTAACGGTGACGTCGTTCATAGACTCACGCGCGCACGCACACACACACTCGCGCGCACACACGCACACACACACCTTTGTAATCTTCGTAATAATGATGGTGTGGTATGAGTTATTAGTGTAGGAACATGCTATCGTGCAGAATGTTTAAAAAAATTCAGTTGATTTTGTATCGTTATGTTGTAAATGTTTAACAAAATTACACACACAACACCCGTGCACCCGCGCACACGCACGCGCGCACACACAACAGTTATTAAAACACAGCTGATACAAACAGAGTTTCTAATTGTTTCCAGCACCTGGCAAGGTTCTATTAACTGACTATAGTCTTTATAATTATATTGTGGTTAGAATGCTACGGCCTTTTGAGGTCTCATTAAACTAGTTAGCCTTTTCAGAACTTTATCGCCAAGCACCAAATGTACCGTGTCCGGTTTGCGTCTTGAATTCAGAACTATGACATGAAAGGCGGATGTGCTAATCACGACATTTACATTTTTGGGTTTTGTAATATAAGTACACAACGTCAATTAGTTATGTCACACTATTCCTCTTTCTATGGTGTATGCATTTTAATTTACATGGCGCAAAACGTTTTAATCTACCAGTTTGCACTCACTCTTATTATATGGTACTACTACTACTTTTAGCAGAATGTCTCAAGTGTAAATGAAACAAAATCCACTGCGTTTTGCCGAAACTCTAGACTCAAAAGTAGTTGCACCTCTTCTATTGTAAATTTTACATTCGAAGTTATACTTATGTGAAGAATACAAGAAAATGCATAGGACTACTTTATCACGATTTTTATATTTTCAGCAAATCCGTAATAAAACTCCCAGAAATCCGTATTGTATACGTACGATGTCGCCTGTCTGAAGTTTGGGTTGATTACATTAGGCCCTAACTCGATTAACACCAGATTATTGGTGTCCCAAATTCATAATTTAAAGTGGTTTGTCTAAAAAACGTCAACTGGGTAGGAAAAGTGATACTCCCCTACCACACACACCCCGAGGTAGGAAGGGGGATAATCCCCTACCACACACTCCCCGAGGTAGGAAGGGTGATACTCCCGTACCACACACTCCCCGAGGTAGGAAGGGTGATACTCCCCTACCACACACTCCCCGAGGTAGGAAGGGTGATACTCCCCTACCACACACACCCCGAGGTAGGAAGGGGGATACTCCTCTACCACACACTCCCCGAGGTAGGAAGGGGGATACTCCCCTACCACACACACCCCGAGGTAGGAAGGGGGATACTCCCCTACCACACACTCCCCGAGGTAGGAAGGGTGATACTTCCCTACCACACACTCCCCGAGGTAGGAAGGGGGATACTCCCCTACCACACACACCCCGAGGTAGGAAGGGGGATACTCCCCTACCACACACTCCCCGAGGTAGGAAGGGTGATACTCCCCTACCACACACACCCCGAGGTAGGAAGGGGGATACTCCCCTACCACACACTCCCCGAGGTAGGAAGGGTGATACTCCCCTACCACACACACCCCGAGGTAGGAAGGGGGATACTCCCCTACCACACACTCCCCGAGGTAGGAAGGGGGATACTCCCCTACCACACACACCCCGAGGTAGGAAGGGGGATACTCCCCTACCACACACTCCCCGAGGTAGGAAGGGTGATACTTCCCTACCACACACTCCCCGAGGCGCTTCACGCCTCGTTTCGCGCCTTCGGCGCTTCATACATTACCTTGAACCCCCTTTTTCTAAACCCTGGATGCGCAGTGTGCATCCATTGTTTGTAGTATGCGCATTAGTTATGCTATGTCAAACAGGCAGAACAAGAATGCTATATGTGACTCGGTAATTATTAACTTGAAAATACTTCCACCAACTCACTCGGTCTTCGTCAACATTGTTAAGGGTCATGTGACACGTCCATAGAGACGTCGTCGACGAAGTCCGAGCGAATCGCGAATAAAAAAATATAAGTTTAATTAGAGGTAACTACAACATCAAATATCTCACATTCCAAAAAAACATATTTTGTGCATATATATACTTTGTATTTACATAGCTACAGTCAGAGATGAACATATGTGTTCTTTTTTTTCGGAAAAAAGTTATTTGTTTGGCCTAATAACTTAATTTAATATAAATTTATAAGGTGGTTCTTCAAGAACAACTGTAGAAGTCTTAGATGGATATTTTTATCTTATTTTGCTATGTACTTGTATCCTTATTATACACCATGATTTATACCCATTAAACACTTCGTGCATTTCCTTTATTTATTATGGATATATGTATTATTTTAATTTGCCTGTATGTGGTCAAATGTAATAATTCTCATTATTCTATTCGTACGTTTTAGACTCGGCTTACCTCAGCGCCGGGCAGCAGTATTATGTATTTGAGTGCTTTTGTATTTAAGTGCAATTGTGTGAGTAGTGGCACTGGTACTTAAGCACATATGTCAAATAGAAAAATCAAAAGTACTTGTACTAATACGTAAGAAATTTCCCAAAAATACTTGTCAAGGAATGAAGAAACGATTTTTTTCTAATCACAACTATTGAGGTGTATTTACTCAAAGTCTCTGCTACCGTCGGAATCCTCCATCAGTGCGATAGCCGAAACGTTGATAAACGTAAATAAACGTAGTAGTAAAGGTATCTACGTTTACTAATACATTTATTTACGTTGTGATTACTGATTGTTACTTTATTAATCACTGCAAACTTGAAGAACATTTTCACGAATTGTTAAGTACTTTTTAGTACTTTCGAATTTACATTAGCACCAATTATTAAGGCTATAGACAACCCGCGTGAACTTCCGTCTTTTGTCAACTGCTAACAAGCCTAATAAAACCCTCACTGGCCACCGTAGGCAACTGTGCTTCTGTGTCCAGCAGTGACAATGTAAGCATTTAAGCTTTGATGCAGGACGTCACGCATCATTGCATTAAGCCTGGTTAATTGCTAGAGGCAATACATTTTGCTAGAGGCAATTAACACCTGTGCAGATGCACCAGCGAGCAGTTCAGTTGAGCCCATCTCGAACACAATCAATTTCGAATTTTAACAGAAACTTTGCACTCAAGGCGACCAGCTCTGGGCAAGCTATCAATCTTGTCGAGTACTTTCCTCACAAACAACAATATCCATACATGATTATTACACTAGAGACCAGGAGAGTAAGAGGAGACCAAATAGAAGTATTTAAAACAGTGAACGGTTATGAGGATGTTGATAAGAATATGTTCTTCAAACTTAAAGAAGGCAGTAGAACCAGAGGACACAAAGCAGCCTTAGTTAAGGAGCAGTGCAGGTTGGACATGAGAAAGTACTCTTTCTCACAGAGGGTGATAAATGAATGGAACAAACTGCCAAATGATTGTGTTAATGCTAGTAGTGTGAATATGTTTAAAAATAGAATTGACATATATTTGATAAGGGTGGGCTACATATAGATGAGAAATTGTTGGACTCTCGATAAGCCAATGGCTTCCTTGTCCACTTGCCATCTGGAACTTGTTGTTTGGGATTTAACAAGATTTGCCATCCAAGCCAAAGGCCCAGATGGCAAGTGGACAAGGAAGCCATTGGCTTATCGAGAGTCCAACAATGTTCACCTACTTATAACCCGCCCTCCTGAGATATGTGTTAACCTTGTTTTTAAACATATTCACGCTGCTAGCAGTTACACAATCTGTAGACAATTTGTTCCATTCATTTATTGTCCTCTGTGAGAACGAGTGCTTCCTGATGTCCAATCTACATTGATCCTTTACTAATTTTACATCATGTCCTCTAGTTCTGCTATCCTTCTTGAGTGAGAAAAACATATTTCTATCAATATTTTCATACCCATTCAATATCTTAAAAACTTCAATCTGATCTCCTCTTAACCTCCTTGTCTCTAGAGTTGTTAAACCACATTCTTTCAGGCGTTCTTCATAACTAAGGTCTCTAAGTTCTGGAATCATTTTAGTTGCTCTCCTTTGTATGCGTTCAAGCGTATCTATATCCTTCTTACGATATGGTCTTGCTTGTATACAGTATTCTAAATGAGGTCTAACTATTGCTTTATAAAGAGGTATAATTAACTTTTTTCCCTTGTATGTTATGTTTCTTCTAATCAATCCAAGAATTTGATTACCCTTTGAAGCTGCAATACCACACTGCTCTGAAACTTTTATATCAGCGCTTATTGTAACTCCTAAGTACTTTTCTTTTACAGTAGTACCCAGAACAGTATCTTCCATTTTATAGTTTACATTCAAGTTCCCATGTCCTGTATGTAGGCACTTACATATCGCAAAATTGAACAGCATCTGCCATTTCTCAGACCATTTCACTAATCTGTCTAGATCGTTTTGTAAATGTTGTTTATCACCAGCAGTATTAACCTATCTAAACAGTTTTGTGTCATCCGCAAATTTCAGTACGTTACTTGTTATACTGTCGTCCAAGTCATTGATATAAATTAAGAATAATATAGGTCCTAATACTGATCCTTGAGGTACCCCACTAAAAAACCGATTTCCAATTTGAAACTTCTCCATCTACTACAACTCGTTGTCTTCTGTCAGTCAGCCATTGTTCTATCCAGTCAGTTATGCTATCCCCGATACCATCGGCTTTTAATTTAAGTAGTAATCTTTGATGTGGCACTTTATCAAAAGCTTTCTGAAAATCTAAGTAGATAATATCTACTGGCGATCCCACGTCTATCCACTTAGTGATTTCTTCCAAAAAACAACATATTTGTTAAGCATGACCTCGCTTTAAGGAATCCATGTTGAGATGAATTTAATAATTTATGCTTAACGAGGAAGTCTTGGCAATCTTGTTAAATCTACGACGTTGGCAATCTTTTTAAATCTACGACGTTGTCCCTTCTCCCTAATGCAAATGGGTTAAGTTCACTAAAGTACTTGTATTTATTTGAGTGACTATTTTGTTAAAATCACAATAATTGCGATTACTTACTCTCAAACCACAAATATTGCGATCACTTACTCTCAAACCACAATGATTGCGATTACTTACTCTCAGCGTTTGTTGTTTGAATAAAATCGTTACTCATATATATATTTACCAGCTTGACGAACATTTTCACGAATATTGTACTTTGCATTTGTCAAATTATTAGTGTCCATGCCTGGTGTACCTACAGTGTTTCAAAAAAGGTATGACAAAACTCGTAAGAGTTCGTGACTGGCCTGAGGCGTGGGACAGAAAATTCGAATGATTCCAACGTCGAACTATTTTTGGATTCGCTATTACAATGACATACCCGTTGACACAGCACCGGTCAGTCAGTCGAACTTTTGACCGGTGTTCGCCTACATCCCACTGCACCCTCTGCACGTGACGAAAATGTGTTGACAATGACTGTTGTCATTCAGGCTATTAACTTGTGATTGGCTGCCTGCACTAACATCCACCGACCACAGAACACAGCAGCCTCTGAGGTATAGAGTGGTCAGTGTGCTCAGGCAGTTCTGCCATCCACATACAGGCTTCAGGTGAATGGTTGGAGTATTAGGACTGGACGTGTGACGTTGCGTGGAAGTTCTCGTTGTTGTTTATGTAAGTATGCAATTTATTGGTTTTGTAGCATTGAATGCATTTGTGTTATTTATCATGCCACAACAAATGCACCCTATGAGTGAGCACACGCATTGAACGCATACACAGGAGAGCAACTAAAATTATTCCAGAACTGAGATACCTTAGTTATGAAGAACGCCTGAAAGAATGTGGTTTAACAACTTTAGAGACAAGGAGGTTAAGAGGAGATCAAACTAAAGCCTTTAAGATATTGAATGGGTATGAAAATATTGATAGAAATACATTTTTCTCACTCAAGAAAGATAGTAGGATTAGAGGACATGAGGTAAAATTAGTAAAGGATCAGTGTATATTGGATACCAGGAAGTATTCGTTCTCACAGAGGACAATAAATGAATGGAACAAATTGTCTACGGATTGTGTAACTCCTAGCAGCGTGAATTTGTTAAAAAAAACAAGGTTGACACATATCTCAGGAGGGCGGGTTATAAGTAGGTGAACATTGTTGGACTCTCGATAAGCCAATGGCTTCCTTGTCCACTTGCCATCTGGGCCTTTGGCTTGGATGGCAAATCTTGTTAAATCGTGTTAAATGAGTAACACGTAAGTATATTGTGCACCCCACCCATTCTAACTGTGTTATCTTGTCCAAGTAACTTCCCAACCAGTTATGTTTTAGGCCAGAGTGCCACATTTTTCTAGCTTTCATCAACAAGTTGTGATTGACAGTACCATAAGGTACTGGTCGGGCAAATGATCGAAATGGCGATGAGATAACTGTTTCTGTCCACGGAGCCCGCTGGCACCAGTTGCACACGCGGTGGATTCAGCCCATGCGAACGAGAACACTTCACGGTTCACCGGTTGCGAAAACGGTTGGTTCAGCACATGGCCCGTTATGGGCCGAAACATCCGACATCCATTTTGCTTTTTTCGTTGTTGTTTGTGTAAAAAATTATTGGTTTTGAAAGGAATGAGTAACACACCAATCATTATTTTGTTATTGTGTTTTCAAATTCTGCTAATGAATTTTCAGTTGTGCACCCCCTCCCCCCATACTAGCTGTGCTCTCTTTTCCAAGTAACTGCCAAATTAGTCGTGTTCTACGCCACGAAGGCCACATTTTTCTTTATTTCCCCAGCACGTTACAGTTGACAGTATCGAAGGCTTTGTTCAAGTCTGTAAACACACCTACCGATAATACATTCTTATTCTTATTGTCAGTTAACAAAACCAACGGAGATGATAAGGTTTTTCGTAAGCCATACTTCATGATGTTCCATATATTTTTTTATCTACTGTCAAATGTTTTTTTTCTCCAAAAAATATAGACAACCGATTAAACAGGCCTATAATCGATAAATACGTTTCTACAATGCTAAGGTCAGCAGCATACATTATGAGCCTATGTTAACACATGCATTCTGACGAAAATTCCAGCTTTCGCCTACAGCTAGACTGTTCTGTCATAGCTTGCCCGTACTTGAGAGTCTACTTTCGCCTACAGCTAGACTGTTCTGTCATATCTTGCCCGTACTTGAGAGACTACTTTCGCCTACAACTAGACTGTTCTGTCATAGCTTGCCCGTACTTGAGAGTCTACTATCGCCTACAGTTAGACTGTTCTGTCATAGCTTGCCCGTACTTGATAGTCTACTCACGCTAACAATAAATACATGATACAACTTCTTGTATCGATAAATATGGCCTACATAACTATAACAAGGCCCGTGATTAAAAACAGGCCGAATTCACTGCTACACAGGCCGAAGTCACTGGCCGAGATCACTAAAACAGGCCGAGTTCACTCGGGCCGAGATCCCGACAGGCTGAGATCACCGGCAACGCTACTCACAATGCAGATACGAATAAATTAAGTCTGTCGCGGTCCCAGGTGTCTGCAGATTCGGTCGATACTAAATAGGTCAATGGAGACTGACTGGGTTGTAAAGTAAAGCCCGAATACTGTATTTTCCACATATCGAAGGTGCGGTACGTGTTATTCAGTCGTCATTTTAGAAATGTTGTCAACCAAGCACGTGACATTCAACAGGTAACATAACAAGCCATGTGAAGATAACGGACACGGTCCAGCGGTCGGCCGGCTCACGGTATTTGAGACCCGACCTCCGTTTAACACACCCTTCGTGCAGCAGAGGCACATAAATAGAACACTCGTTAGTTCATAGGTTGGGGGTGGGGGGTAGTAATGACATTCTGTGAGCAGGGAAGACCATGGCAGAGTGGCGCTACTGAGTCACTCCAGACGTTGCAAAACACGGAATTGACCCCTGCGACGTAAACCATTATCTAATCAAGACATAAGAATGCCAACTGCAACTGCATGAATGACAACCTTATACCTACCTTAAGATAGTTCTGATCGCAGGATTCTTGCGACTCCCCAGTAATCAGATCTTCATCGTCATCTATTAATAGTTTAAGAATTCCGGTTCCAAGTTTTAAAGTTGCTTCAAAATTATATAGAATTGCCTGATTCGACCCGAATTGGTCCAGGCGGTTTTTTAAATATGTGTGGATTTTGCCTGTATGACTGTTTCAGGGAGGGAATTCCAAGGCTCAGTCACTCTGAGAGGAAAAGCATGTTTTCTTATATTTGTATTTGATCTTTGAGTAAATAATTTTAGCGTATGCCCTCTATTCCCTGTCCTGAAAGACGCATCAGCCCGATTTATAAGTTTAGGTGAAGATTCAGTGTCGTATAAGTTGTGCATATTTTTAAAAACATCAATCATATCACCTCGTAAACGTATGTATGCTAATGAGTGTAGTTTCAGTGATTTTAATCTTTCTATATAAGTTTGGCTTCTCAAACCTGGTAATTCTTTTGTTACTCTTTTTTTGGACGTTTTCTATTGCAATAATGTGAGTTTTTTGTACGGATACCATACTGCTATGGCGTAGTCAAGATGCGTTCTTACCATTGTTTTATAAAACGGCAAGAACGCATCTTTGTCTAGAAATGGGAAAGTTCTGCGAATTAGTTTTTTCATCTTTGTTGGTTTGTTTACAACTTGATTAATGTTGTCACCAAATGACAGCTTTGTGTCTACAATAACCACTAAGTCGTTTTGTTTTTCACTTGTGTTGAGCGGATGTATGGTGCTATTAAGTGTCATAGAATATTCGATTTGTCCAACATTATTTATACCAATAATCATACGTTTGTATTTGTTAGAATGACATTTAATAACCACTTATCACTCCACTGCTCTAAGGCATTTTGGTCGTACTATAAGATGCTCTGGTCTGTTTTATCCGTAATAGTTCTAAATATCTTGATGTCATCTGCAAATAAAAATATGTCAGACTTAGTTAGTTCTGGCAGGTCATTTATATATAATACAAATAGTAATGGTCCTAAAACCGAACCCTGAGGTATCCCAGAAGTTACATTGTGCCATTTCGATCCTTTTCCAAATACATCCACCTTTTGTTTTCTATATGTGAGAAATGCTTCAATCTAATTTGTTATTTCCTTCCTATTGTTGAAGCTATCCAATTTATTTATTAGCCTCTTATGTGATGCAGTATCAAAAGCTTTTTGGAAGTCCACATAAATGACATCTGCATAATTTCCATTATCGAATCCCAAATTCCAATTATCTAAAACTTTTTTAAGTTGTAGGACTGTTGAACGCCCTGATATAAAACCATATTGATTTGGGCTAAATATACCATTTTCCTTCATATAGTCAATAATACGGTTTCTAATGATCCTTTCCATGCATTTATATATAATACGTGTACTGTTTACTGGGCGATAGTTACTTGCTAATGCCTTATTTCGTTTTTTTTTTAATTGCTGAAATGTTCCCTTCTTTCCAATCGTTCGGAATACTAGCTGTTTTTCTCGAAGTTTCAAATAGTGTACGTGATGGGTGACAGATTGATTTCGAAAGTTCTACCAGTAGCCTGGCTCCTATTTCATCTAGATCAGGGGATTTGTTTAGGTTTAGGTTTTTTAACGCCAATAGTAGTTTGCTTTCAGTTATTGTTAACTCTTCCATCATTGTATCAGTCTTCACTCCAGGTGCAATTGGTATTTCGGATCTTCGGTTGTAAATACTCTAGTGTAGAAGGTTGCAAGAATATTTGCTTTTTTCACATTATGTGTTGTAGTTTGGGATTTATTGGATCTACATTTAATTTTCCAACTCCTGGTTTGATTGTCGTTTTGGATTTATAAAATTGTCAGAAGGCTTTTGGGTTCTTTTTTGTTTTATTAGATAAGTTTCTTTCAAACTTCTTTGGTAGTTTTCGTGTTAAGGCTCTGACTTTGTTTCTAATTTTGCAATACCCTAGATATTTATTCCCATCTTTTGTTTCCATATAACTTTTTCCATAGTGTATTTTAACGTCTAATCAGTTTTCTAATGTTAGCATTCAGGGAAAGTTTCCCTTCCTGTGGTTAGACATTTCTTTTTGTGCTATGTATTTTATTCTAATATTTTAATTTTGTCTTAAAGATTTCCATTGTCTGTTTACGTTATTGTAAAAATCCTTAAATTTGGTTTTCCAATCTATATTTGAAAACTCAATCCTTATACTATAAACATCTTTCTTCATTTAGTGTAATTATATGTACTTTCATTGTACAACAAATTAAAAAAGTTAGTATACGCCATGACACCAAGGCCCGGGCGATATGTTATACACGATTTGCAATTCAACGTACACGCACGCACCCATGCACGCACGCACTCACATTAAAATATTGAAATAGTGTGTAAGTAAGCAACATATATAATATATTCCATGTATTCTAAAAGCAAACCTAACGTTAAACAACGTTGACCTGTGGTATGACGCGGTACGTTCCCAGTTTAACTTATACATACGCATTTGACAGTGCAGAGTAGTGCCAAACGATTATTATTTATCGGAGCGAATCGCACGGGCATTTATTCGCAGGAGGACTCTTGGATTTATTTTGAAAAGCGAACGTTATTATATATTCCTGCATCATTACCAGCAGCAATGTATGACTAGTGCGACAATCACATAGATAATTTAAATAAAGACGATTTTTTCACAGCTGTTTCCGTTGGCACCGCTTGTAACGAGACGCAACTGGTTCTTGTCACTTGACCAGAGCTACGCAAAGGATGATTAAGTTTCTAAACAGCAGCAGATGAGGTTGGCAGGCTCGCGTCATGCGCAGTAGATGTTTACATGTTAAGCTCCGCCTACTTGGTAAATTTTACGGGCTCTTGTCTAATCGCTGCATGCTATGAATTTATAGTGTTTTATATTGATACGTGGTTATACATTGATTTATTATTAAAAAGAACCGGATGATTAGATTTGAGATTACGGAATGAAAGCGGACGCGCCGACCCGATTTTCGTGCATGCGCGGAGCCTGCCAATTACGAACTGCCATTACCCAGAATTTAACAAGATTTAACAAGATTTGCCATCCAAGCCAAAGGCCCAGATGGCAAGTGGACAAGGAAGCCATTGGCTTATCGAGAGTCCAACAATGTTCACCTACTTATAACCCGCCCTTCTGATATATGTGTCAACCTTGTTTTTAAACATATTCACGCTGCTAGCAGTTACACAATCTGTAGACAGTTTGTTCCATTCATTTACTGTCCTCTGTGAGAACGAGTGCTTCCTGATGTCCAATCTACATTGATCCTTTACTAATTTTACCTCATGTCCTCTAGTTCTGCTATCCTTCTTGAGTGAGAAAAACATATTTCTATCAATATTTTCATACCCATTCAATATCTTAAAAACTTCAATCTGATCTCCTCTTAACCTCCTTGTCTCTAGAGTTGTTAAACCACATTCTTTCAGGCGTTCTTCATAACTAAGGTCTCTAAGTTCTGGAATCATTTTAGTTGCTCTCCTTTGTATGCGTTCAAGCGTATCTATATCCTTCTTACGATATGGTATCCATGCTTGTATACAGTATTCTAAATGAGGTCTAACTATTGCTTTATAAAGAGGTATAATTAACTTTTTTCCCTTGTATGTTATGTTTCTTCTAATCAATCCAAGAATTTGATTACCCTTTGAAGCTGCAATACCACACTGCTCTGAAACTTTCATATCAGCGCTTATTGTAACTCCTAAGTCCTTTTCTTTTACAGTAGTACCAAGAACAGTAGCTCCCATTTTATAGTTTACATTCAAGTTCCCATGTCCTGTATGTAGGCATTTACATTTCCCAAAATTGAACAGCATCTGCCATTTCTCAGACCATTTCACTAATCTGTCTAGATCGTTTTGTAAATGTTGTTTATCACCATCAGTATTAACCTTTCTAAACAGTTTTGTGTCGTCCGCAAATTTCAGTACGTTACTTGTTATACTGTCGTCCAAGTCATTGATATAAATTAAGAATAATATAGGTCCTAATACTGATCCTTGAGGTACCCCACTCAAAACCGATTTCCAATTTGAAACTTCGCCATCTACTACAACTCGTTGTCTTCTGTCAGTCAGCCATTGTTCTATCCAGTCAGTTATGCTATCCCCGATACCATGGGCTTTTAATTTAAGTAGCAATCTTTGATGTGGCACTTTGTCAAAAGCTTTCTGAAAATCTAAGTAGATAATATCTACTGGCGATCCCTCGTCTATCCACTTAGTGATTTCTTCCAAAAACATAACACATTTGTTAAGCATGACCTCGCTTTAAGGAATCCATGTTGAGATGAATTTAATAATTTATGCTTAACGAGGAAGTCCACCATATGGTCTTTAATTAACCTTTCTAATAATTTACAAATCACTGACGTTAAACTCACTGGTCTGTAATTCTCTGACTTATTTCTCGAACCCTTTTTAAATAATGGTATGATGTTTGCTTCTTTCCATTCAAACGGAACAACTCCCTCTTTTAATGACAAGTTGAATACTCTTGCAAGTGGTATACTGATTTGATCTACTGTTTCCATTAGTAATTTTGGAGGAATCCCATCCACTCCCGGTGATTTGTTATCCTTCATTGCCTTTATTTTCCTAGCTACCAATTCTGGAGTTACAACTAACGGTCCTAAATAGTCAGATTTAGTCCCCTGAAATTTAGCATCAGCAACTGGTAATGAACTAATATCTTCTTTTGTAAACACTGAACTGAAGTAACCATTTAGGTCTTCCGCCATTAAAAACCCCTGTGATATTATATTTCCAGCACTGTCTTCTAGAGGTCCAACCTTGTCTTGTACGTTTTGTTTACTCCTGACATATGCATAAAAACTCTTGCTGTCAGTTTTTATGTTACATGCCAGTTTTTGCTCATAGCTTCTTTTAGATTGTCTGATTTCAGTTGTAGCTGCATTAAGTGCCTCTTTGTATTTTGCATAGTCTTCTTCCTTTCTGGTACGCCTATAAACCCTCCACATAGTTTGTTTTAGCATTATTTTTCTAATTGCCTCTTTTGACACGTGTTTCTTTCTACACCGTTTTCCTTGTTTTCGGAAGGGAACAAATTTATCAATGATACTCTCAATTTCATATTTTAGAATATTCCAACATTCAATTGCAGTCTTATTCATCAGCATGTTATTCCAATCTAGCTGTGCTAAGTATTTTCTCATATCTTTGTAGTTACCTTTGTAGAAGTTTCTCTTGTACGTTTTCTTATTTTTACTTTCTGATTTTACATTGATGTCAAAATGTATTTGATTATGGTCACTATTACCCAATGGTTCAAATATTTTTACATTGTCCACTAATTCTTTTTGTGATGACAAAACTATATCTAATACATTTTCTCCCCTGGTTGGTTCTAGTACGTGCTGAGTAAGAAAGCTATCCTGGATTAAACATAGAAATTGTTGATCCTCAATCCCTGTGCTCTCTAGAGAATTCCATTGTATGTGTCCATGGTTAAAATCTCCCATTATGATACATTCCCCTTTACTAACTTCCTTTATAGCGTTTTTTATTTTTGTGTTGTCCTCTTCGTTTATGTTTGGACTTCGGTAAACTAATCCAACAGTTAATTTTGAATTGTGTCGATTTTAGTTCTAGTCTAAAGTTCTCCGCGTCAGCGTCACGCGGGATGACGTCACCCAGCAAAGCTGCTTAGAAAACAAGCGAACGTGGTGGTAACAGCCATCTTTATGACAAACTGATCATTTCGCACCAGTTGAGTTCTGTGGTCGGGATACGTCTCGCTCTTGTACAAATTAAGCGTTCGTTGTTGCCAATGCAACAGGTGAGTAAACCTTTTCTAAACTGGCGATGCCCTCAGTTTCAGTGAAACAGAACACCGGTGCTGCATTAATTAGGCGTGGCGCATAGGGCAGGGCAAATATTGGCTTTGTGCGCGTTCTGTTAATGTTGATAGACTATGGACATGTTACGAGTGTAGTTGAGATAATATTAATAAGCGGGCAGACCAGCTACAACAGGTGCGCACACAGGTGTGTCGTGGTTCTTGTGGAACAGTTTACCAGTTATGAGCCATGCGTTTTACCAACCAGCAATGTATGCTCAGTGATTATAGAGCGATAGATGTGGAAAATAATTACCATGCGTCTCCATTCTATTAATGGAAACTGAACACGGCAAGTCGTCGTTGACTAGGTCAGACCTTTGTTGTTGCTACGCTACCTGTACTGTCTGCATAAATCGATAAGAACTACGCCACTGTCCCCGTCGGCATCGTTCGTAGGCCTTTCGTGGCATCTGAACGGATGTGCCGCGTGTATGGAAGGCCGATATGGACAAAAACACGAATTCGTTTATAAGGCGTAAACGCGGGAAGTCCAGATAGGCTTGGGTCTGACAAATATTCGACCAAACCACAATGCGAAATTCGTTGTTCCTACAGCTGCTTATATCAGTCTTATGATGATGTCAGTTACTGTAAGATAATAGAATTGTGTGCAATGTGAAGAGCTGCTCCTCAAAACAACAAGAGGACAGGAACAAGAGAATATGAGCCAGTTATAATTTCCTGCGGATCTGATTTTGTCTCCGCGTGATTACGCACCCAAGCATGTGTCTGACGTTCCCTTGGAGCAATTAACAGTTCGTGATGGGATGAGGTATTTGCACTGACACTGACACCAACAAAGCCGCTTCTATAACAATTTATGACATCTGCATTTCAGTATGACTATGTTTATTATTTACGTAGAACCGTAAGTACTTGTAACGGAGGTTATAACTCTTTCTTGAGCACGTTTTCATGTTCAAGCCTCTATTCACACCCATTTCCAAATTCAGACATGGAGTTCATGCAATCGTGTTCTGGTTACCCCCGCCGTGTGATATTTAGCCTACCTGGCCTGCCATACACGTTGTTGCAGACCATGCGTATCACCGCGGATCGCGAATTGTATCGCGCATTCCATAATTGTCGAGTCAGAAACATGGTGCGTGCCTGAACTTCTTATTCATTTATCCGTTTTACTGCCGCAAACATTTAATTGGTAAGTATACAGTGATATCTTTCTGTGAGCCGTTAGATAGTGATTGCATGTGAGCTGGTTCACGCCACGCGAGGCCGGTTATTATAACAGCACGTCAGTCCGTAAGGAAACGAAATAAGTGTCGAAGCGCATTGTTGTCGCACGAGTTTAATGTCTCTTCGCACTCCCGCGGACTATGTATGCCACGGTAGGCCACGCGAATCAGTTTCGTTGATGTTCACATTTGTTGTGTGTGAATAGTTCATGGTTTTACAGGGGTGAGATTTAGCGGTCGCCCGGTCGCCAATGTCAATGACGCCCAAAATTTTTTGACTACAGGTGCCAATGGCCCACATGGCAACTCGAAATATTGACGGAGCTGCAATATTTTAGACGCAGCAAAAATAAACATAATGTTAATAAACATCTCAGAAGTGTTGTCCTGGCTATATCGCATTTATGTTAACCATAAATTGTGTGTTTGTGACACGTTTGACATTGCAATGCAAGAAATGTTACCAAACCGTAGCCGAAGCGATATCAATAGGGAGCATTCATTGTATTTGCTCAACATGTAACTGAACGGTAATTCTACACTGAAATAATAACCAGTCATGTTAATAGTCTTTTATACAGGTGTGTGTGTGTGTGTGTGTGTGTGTGTGTGTGTGTGTGTGTGTGTGTGTGTCTGTGTCTGTGTCTGTGTCTGTGTCTGTGTCTGTGTCTGTGTCTGTGTCTGTGTCTGTGTGTGTGTGTGTGTGTGTGTGTGTGTGTGTGTGTGTGTGTGTGTGTGTGTGTGTGTGTGTGTGTGTGTGTGAGGTGCATTAACCTGGCCGAAATTATTAACGCTATTAAATGATAATTTTATAATAATTTTTCGATGCTAATGTGTTCTTTGCATCACTCCCCATCGGATCAGGTACAAAACGGACGTATATTTGTAAACAAATATCATGTTTGAGCGCACTTTTAGTGCCCAAAGCAACGCTATACCGGTGATAGCCGGTGTTGTTAATATGGCGATAATCCGAAATGTTATGTAACTATATCACGGTGGCATCAGAACCGGAAAGGCGATTCCACTGTCAAATATTTCATACTGCATTATAAGAAAATACGAAAAATAGAAGAAAAAATGCAATTTAATGTTACGAAAAACTCTAAAAATCAACAATTTAATGTTAAAAAGCCGCGACAAATCAAACCGGACAGGTGATTTCACTGACAAATATCTTGTACGCAGTTTAAAAACCAAAAATAGAGTTCAATTTAATTTTGAAAATCCAAAAAAAATCCACCGACAAATATCTCGACAAAAATATAAGATAATGTAAAAAAAAAATTTTTAAATCGCACATATATCAAAAAATAATTAAAAGTTCACAGATCGTGCAAATATCTTTAAATCGTACTCATAAACAAGTGTTTGTTTGCCTAAATCACACAATTCAGTAATAACTAATTCTTCAGGGGACATTGAAGTGTTTACTTTTAACATTACTAATGTTTGGACCATATCATGAGGAAAATTGGATATTTCACTACAAAAAGATGTTGTCGTTTTGGAAACTGCAGCCATGGTGAATTTCAAGGACCACATTTATCGAGATATTTTCGTTAAATTGATATCTACAAAATAATTATTCAAACCTAGACATCGTTCACACCCAATGTGTCTTCTGGCGACTGCTGGGTGAAGTTCACTGTTAGTATGCATTTGTTCATGGGTATTGGTCTCGAATGCACACTAGCAGTGACGAGAGACGTCGTTGGCGGTTAATGTGCTGCTGCATCCACAGGAACTCTTGCAAGTAAGTGATGATCAGAAGTCGCGCGCCATCCCGAACTGTCTCCAGAGTTTCCTCTGCTCTCATCCACATGTTTTCTACATTCTGAGTATGGATCTCGGGATGTAGAGGATCAACGAAATTCTGCTCATGGATCACCACGTCGTGGAGATAGACGCCGCCATGGAGTTGGTCCAGGTTGTGGCATGCCGGCCACCCATCCGACATGGTGTGGGTGCTGGGTAGTAGTCACAGTCCGGCACCACCTGCATCCTGCAGAGGCTGCTCTCTCTCTCTCTATACTGCGCCGAAAACCCGTTCACCGATGTTAACTCTGCCGTGGTGATACTTCCGATGGTAGAAGTAGCTTTCGTCGATTTCGACAACAATCGGGCTTCCATTGTTGTCGAAACCACCAAGTGGCTGCGGGTGGTTCCTGACGTTGATGGCGCACACAACACCTGGAGCCGAATGTTTTGCTTCTCCCCGTAAAGTTGACACTTCCATCGGAACCCATCAGCGACATCTCGCTGATCTACGAGAGTGCAGTCAATCCCGCAACGAATACACTGGTGAGTGTTACGCAGCAGTCGTCGAGCCAGCCACTCAAGAAACTTAATGTTGTCCTGGAGCATCAAGCCGAGCTGGAGCGGACCCAACTCCTCCACTGACACCGGTTGAACCGTCAAAATCGTATTCGGCGGTACAAAGTGCGTAACGTTCGCTGGTCGACCGGCCATCGTGGAAGTGGCGAATCTCTCTGTATCTCGCTCTCTGTCTATCGTACTTGTACGTTCGCGGATCGCAGTCGAAAAATATACCTGAAATTATAACGCCGATGTAATTGATATACTCATTGCTTTGCACGCTACACAGCTTCCGCCGAATTAGTGCGGTTACATGTTCTCATTCCTGTGCACCGTTTTGGTGTCTTTTCGCAAACACGTGTGCGTGCCGAATGCGATATCGCGTTCCCGCCTGTGCTACTGTGAAGTCGGCAGCAGCAGCACAGGAACCGCCAACGACGTCTCTCGTCACTGCTAGTGTGCATTCATGACCAATACCCATGAACAAATGCATACTAACAGTGAACTTCGTCCAGCAGTCGCCAGAAGACACAAAACGGCTCTTTTCAGAGCCAACCACACTTTCACAAAAGAGTTGCTACATTGGGTGTGAACAATGTCTAGGTTTTAATAATTCTCTTGTAGATATCAATTTAACGAAAATATCTCGATAAATTTGGTCCTTGAAATTGGCTGCAGTTTCCAAAACGACAACATCTTTTTGTAGTGAAATGTCCAATTTTCCTCATGATACGGTCCAAACATTAGTAATGTCAAAAATAAACACTTCAGTGTCCCCTGAAGAATTAGTTATTACTGAATTGTATGATTTGGGCAAACAAGACACTTGTTTATGAGTAAGATTTAAAGATATTTGCACAATCTGTGAACTTTTAATTATTTTTTATATATGTGCGATGTCTTTGTTTTTTACATTACATTTACATTGACATTTGACAAACTGGTGGTAAGGGAGCGGCACGACGTGGCAAACCGTGATTAGATAACTAAGTACATGTTCAATATCTTGCTAAATCTTGTTGTGATCTCTTCATTTAACTATGGCGTCAGATACTCAACAAAACGGCGGGTTAACACTTACATATGATAAACTGCTTGATTATAACGAACACTGTTATGAACACGAAATAGATACTGAAAGTTTGTTGTATCACGATTTGCCTACACACTGCAGATATTACACCTCAGCACAATTTTCAACCAATTTTAGCAGTGCTAGCAACAACCGGCCAAACAAACTGAGTGTTATACACTTTAATGCCCGGAGTCTAAAAGCAAATTTGTCTAAGATAAAGGATACTATCCGAAGTATGGAGTATAAATTTCAAATCATTGCAATATCAGAAACTTGGCTTAATGAAAACAACTGGGATGGAAATGAAGTAACCTGCAATGAAGTCGCATTTTCAGGTTACAAACTGTATTGTAATTCCAGAAAAAACATGCAAGGTGGTGGTGTTGCCATATATGTGTGTGAATCTCTGCTTAACAATTGTCAGTCTTCTAATATTTGTCTAAGAAACATTTCATATGTGGATAATGACTGTTTTGAAAGCATCTTTATCGAGTTACAGATTAGTAAACACGAAAAAATCAATGTCGGTTGTATATATAGAGCACCGAATACCAGCATCAGCAAATTTAATGACAATCTCTCATTCATACTGGGAAATCTCACCAGTAAAATTGTATACATTTGTGGTGATTACAATATAGATCTATTGCACTGCGAAGAGCGAGCTGAAACAAAATATTTCCTTGATCAAATGTTTAGCTCTGGGTTATATCCCTTGATCACCAGGCCAACACGAATAACAGGCACGAGTGCTACTATAATAGATAACATTTTCTGTTCTGAGCTGTGTAGAAACAAAGTGTGCGGCATTGTTTTAAGCGATGCTACAGATCATATGCCAATTTTCGTTCTATGTGACAACAACACTAATGTGGTTAATCATGAAGATCCAACAGTTAAATATAAAAGAAAATTAGATGAAGATTCGTTAAACAGACTTGAGCACGACCTAAATGATATAAACTGGGAAATTGTAATGAACGAGTCAAACCCTAATTTAGCATTCTCGCGCTTTATGCAAGCACTAAGTAATACTTACAATGATGCCTGTCCTGTCAAAATAACCACGTATACAGGAAAAACAAAACGGATTGATAAACCTTGGTTAACAAGAGGGCTAAAAAATGCCTGCATAAAGAAAAATAACCTGTACTTAGCGTTTCTAAAAGATAGGTCAGAATTAACAGAAAGTCGGTACAAAAAGTACAAAAACAAGTTAACAAAACTGTTACGTCTAGAAAAGAAAAACTATTACAGGAAAAAGCTTGAAGATTGTAAAACTAATACAAGAGAGACTTGGAAAATTCTTAACAACATAATAGGTAAAAGAAAATCTGAAACAAAATATTCCAACGAATTTCAAGTTGGTGAAAAACGAGTTGTATTAGAAAGTAAAGAAATAGCTAACCATTTCAACAAATTCTTTGTTGACATAGGTACAAATTTATCAAGCCTTATAGAACCCTGCCCGGGAACAAAGCCCACTGACTTCGTAAAAAGTAATGTATCACAGTCAATGTATATACACCCAGTTACTGAGCAAGAAGTACTTGACATTGTGTCTGGGTGCAAAAGTAAAACTTCCTACTACGATGAGATCAGCATGAAAACAGTTAAGCATATAATAAAGCAAATTGTAAAACCGCTAACCCACATTTTTAACAGATCATTGATCTGCGGATCATTTCCGAATGATATGAAATTGGCAAAAATCATTCCTGTATTTAAGTCAGGTGATCGTTTTCAATTTTCTAATTATAGACCTATATCTCTTTTATCCCAATTTTCAAAAATACTTGAAAAAATATTTAACAAAAGGCTAACATCTTTCATTGAAGCACAACACATACTGTCAGACGGGCAGTATGGCTTCAGAAATAATCATTCGACCTCACTAGCTCTAACTGAATTTGTCGAAAAGGTTACTTCTGCAATGGATAAATCCCAAACTACGATTGGTGTCTTTATCGATCTAAGAAAAGCTTTCGACACCGTTGACCACAACATATTGCTAAGTAAATTGCAATGCTATAGAGTAAGGGGTTTAGCTCTGGAATGGATAAAAAGTTATTTATCCAACCAAATGCTACAATAATAGTAACTCAGAATTCAAGGAAATCAAGTGTGGAGTCCTGCAAGGATCCATCCTTGGCCCATTACTGTTTATCTTGTACATAAATGACATGTGTGATGTTTCCAAACTACTTCATATTATTCTATTTGCAGATGATACTAACATTTTTTACTCGGCTAATAATATTGATGATGTAACCAATGTAGTTAACAACGAACTAAAACAACTAGGCCTATGGTTCAGAGCAAACAAATTATCGCTCAATGTGAATAAAACAAATTTTATAATGTTTAACAATAAAAAAACAACCTAGAACAGATGTGCATATAGTTTTGAATGGAATAAACATTGAGCAGGTAACAAATACAAAATTCCTTGGAGTAACTATTGATGAAAACCTAACATGGAGAGAACATATAAAAATGGTTGAAACAAAAGTATCAAAAAGCATAGCAGTTTTGTATAAAACTATGCATGTTCTTGATTGTCAAGCGTTACACATATTATATCAATCACTTGTTGAACCACATATGTCATATTGCTGTGAGATATGGGGAAGTACGTATCAGTCGAGACTCGAGAAACTATTTCTGTTACAGAAGAAAGCTATACGGATTATTTATAACCTTAATTACCATGATCATACATCTGTATTTTTCCACAGCTCAAAAATACTTAAACTTCATGATTTAGTTACATACAAGTCTATGATTATGCTCTATAAAGCAAATAATCATTCTTTAAATGGTCGGGTTCAAGCATTCTTTAACCCAACCGAAGCTATACACATGTATGGTACCAGACAAAGCAAACTGTTTTATGTTAAAAAAACAAACACAACCCTCAGACTATTGTCACTCACTGTCAAAGGTATAAATACGTGGAACAGCTTAGCAAATGAAATAACTCAGCTACCAAATTTAAAACAATTTAAAAAAACATTCAAGTTGTCATTACTTACAGCATATTTATAAACTTATAATTGAAAGTTATGTCAATTAGTTAATTTATAATTAGCTCAAGCACTACAGTAATAAGTTTATAAGTGAATTGTGAATGCTATTTTGTATTTAATGTTTTACTTATATTGCATTTATTTTGTTTGAGAAGGGCATAGCACCTTATAAGTCGTATGACTTCAGCTATGTCCCTTCAGCAGCAGCAGCAGCACACCATACTATGCACCTGTATTATGTTGTTGTTGTTGTTGAATAAACTTTCACTTCACTTCACATTATCTTATATTTTTGTCGAGATATTTGTGGGTGGATTTTTCTTGGATTTTCAAAATTAAATTGAACTCTATTTTTTTCTTCTTAGACTGTGTACAAGATATTTGTCAGTGAAATCACCTGCCCGGTTCGAATTTTGGGGGCATTAAATTGTAGTTTTTTTTAGTTTTTCGTAACATTAAATTGCAATTTTTCGTATTTTTTTATGCTGCGGTACGAAATGTTTGACAGCGAAATTGTCTTTCCGTTTCTGATGCCACTGTGATATTGTTACAGCACATTTCGGATGATCGCCATATTAACAACACCGGCTATTGCCAGTATAGCGTTGTTTTGGGCACTAAAAGTGTGCTCAAACACAATATTTTTTACAAATATACGTCCGTTTTGTACCTGTAAAAATGTCATTTAATAGCGTTAATAATCTCAGCCAGGTTAATGCACCTTTACATATATTATATATATATATATATATATATATATATATATATATATATATATATATATGTAGACGAGCCAACAACACGATGTTCTGCCCTTCTTAGTTCTTTATTTGGCACGAGTAGACTAATCAAATATTAACCTAAAATCAACCCTAAGATAAAACCAAACCCTATAAACAGAGAAAGACACATACATGAAAATCTTGTGCTTCTGGCTGGTACATAAGATTACATGGATATTCTCTGTTACAATATTACCACATACAACAATGAAAGAAATACTTTAACATTTGTCCACTGTTAATCGGCTAATCGAATACTATTACCTCTAGACAATACAACGAACCCTAGATTGACACTAATGTATTAAGCTTAATTACCAATACTATGTATTAGTAGTATCTACCTTCCCTTGTAGTTGAACTTCTGATGACGTAATTCAGTCCGTGGCCATGATCACAACATTGACGGCTCTAGGTGGTTAAAATATAAATAAATGGTCACCTTTAGTTCTAAAATTCTAATATAAAGCAGTAGGATACATATTAGGCCGTTCATAACCATACATAAGATAAGCCTGCACTTTTAAAGACAACCTTGTGAAATCTAGTTCTATGCTGTGCCAGTATGTTGGTATCAATGTCACTCCACTACACTGCTGGAATCTGTCTGTCCAGCTAGGTGGCAACAGTGGACATCCATCTTTCTGCATTTCAACCTGTCATACACACTCTGTGCACAGCTAGCAGTTTCCACTGATATTGTACCTAATTAAACACATATACTAATACAAGCAAATAATACAACTGCTGAACCTTTGTTAAAACTGTACTTAGTCTAAACGCTTTGTAACCCTTTAGTCCAAGAACCATGCAGTGTCTTTCACTAAGGACCTTGGATTCCCTCGAGTGCTATTAAGGCCAAGCTGCATCCCCCACCTTCAGGACATAAGATCACAAGTTTGAGAAAACCAAAACTATTCATATAAATAAATATTACTAATATATTTGGACTAAAATCATGCACAAGAATACACAAACACTTCATAATTCATCATACTCAGACTTTAAACTGTAAACATGCTTTTGTTAGAGTTAACTAAACAGGGTTGAAAAATAGGTATAGGTGTTTATATTTATAAACTCTTTCAAACGTGTTCTATTCTAATCGATTTGGGTACTTATCTTAACAAAGGGTACATGATTTTTGCTTATATAAAAACATTAGACAATGTCCACAAGGCCTCACCCCCTGTAGCTGCATAATCTTTCTTGGAAAGGAAAGCATGCTGTGTGTCTGAGGCTGTAGCAGTGCTAATTATTGTTTGCTGAGAGGGTGGATTAGCATCTGAGCAGGGCTCTGTATACTCTGCACACTTGTACAGTATTAAACAATTGTAGCCCAGACTGTCTTACTTGAGTCAACATACTGAATTGGTAACAACTAGCACAAGCTCTAAGTGGACTTTAAATCAGGGCTTCTGACTTGAAAAGATAATTACTCTGGAAGACAAGTTTGTGTGACTTCACCACATTCAGAAAAAGGAATAGCTCAAACATACACAATGTCATAAAATATTAGACTGTCAGGCTATCTGGTGTCAATACAGCTACACAAGTGTGCGCACTTTGTGTTTTTGTATTAAAAAACATACAAAACTCGAAGTTTGTAAACAATTATTTGTGTTAAATTCATATAAATCAGCGATTAAAAAAATCGAAAGTAAAAAAATCATAAATCAATGATTTTTTTGGGAGTGATTTAAATCATGATTTAAATCAATCATTTAAATCAAATGATTTAAATCAAACAACCCTGCCGCTAAATGTAATTGGTCCCCAAACTGGCCAGTGCTAATTAACATTTAAACTATCCCTATTGTGTATGTAGCTAAATATAACAATACATGGTTATACTAATAGCCTTTAAAACTATCACTAAAAAAGTTAAAATACTGTATGACTTAAATCGCTGTCATCTGGTGTCCAGTAAAGTCATTACTGCCCAGCAATATCCACCAGCTTATATTATTATATATATATATATATATATATATATATATATATATATATATATATATATATATATATATATATATATATATATATCTGAGTTTACCTCAAAATATTACTAAAACCATGTGGATATATATATATATATATAAAACAAAGTGGCACCATATATATATATATATATATATATATATATATATATATATGGTGCCACTTTGTTTTATATATATACATATATATATATATATATATATATATATATATATATATATATATATATATATATATATATATATCCACATGGTTTTAGTAATATTTTGAGGTAAAGGTCAGGTCCTGTAAAGTGTTCAGTTCACAGGACCTGATGTCCTGTGACGCTTGGAGATTTTTCGCGTAGACTGATGGTGTACCATGCTATAAAAACAAAACAGTCTGTCACATGTGTACAATTGTATTACATTTTATTGAACCTGCCTTGAAAATAAATGTTTCAAAACTGTTTATTTTTTAAGTTTTATGTGTTGTTGATGTCGTTCATACATTCAAAGAATTTACTTTCTATCATCAAAGTATTGATTAGCAAGTGGGCTACCTAGGAAGCTGTCGGGCTACTTCACTTTGCAAGGTTGGTAGCCCAACTGGCTACCTTCCATGATTTGCTAAATCTCACCCCTGGGTTTATGAATTTGTACTTTGCTGAAATCATCGAAAGAACTGACTTTGATCGTTAAATCGGGTAACATGTAAAAGTGTGAATAGCCTTTTGTCATAGTACATGTATATATAAATATACAGAACCCATTTTCACCGATTTTTGTATTGGACCCGATCAAAAATAATTTCATACAATTTCATTGCCAAAACTAAATATAACATTTGTACAAATGAGTTAGCATGTCTTAGTGGATATTAGATAGGTTAAATTTTTGCGAAATGAGTGAAACAAGATGAGGCAAAAATCTAATTGATGAGGGACTGTTAAATTAACAGTTACCAGCACGCATGCGGGAGGTCTTGGTCCCATCGGGAAGAATGCATTTCCAACTTCCTTCACCTAGACCGTGTCTTTGGGTGGGTGGCTTAGTTTACCCATTGTTTTATTTGCCTATTGATCGCCACCTATTCTAACCCTGCACCACTGGAATGAACATCATACCATTGGCAGGAGACAAGTACCATGTCATTGGCAGGAGACAAGTACCATGTCATTGGCAGGAGACAAGTACCATGTCATTGTCAGGAGACAAGTACCTTGTCATTGTCAGGAGACAAGTACCATGTCATTGTCAGGAGACAAGTACCATGTCATTGGCAGGAGACAAGTACCATGTCATTGGCAGGAGACAAGTACCATGTCATTGTCAGGAGACAAGTACTATGTCATTGTCAGGAGACAAGCATCATACCATTGTCAGGAGACGGACACTATACCATTGTCAGGAGACGAACACCATACCATTGTCAGGAGACAAACCCCATACCATTGTAAGGAGTCGAAAACCATGCCATTGCCAAAAGACGAACATCATACCATATTATGAATATTAGCCCGAGTATGCACATATTGAGCACATGCACAGGGTTGAAAAAATCATGATTTTTTAAATACAAAAAAATTTTTTTATTTATTTGATTTTTTTAAAAATCTGGTATATAGACATTTATATAGATGTTTATATTTATAAACTCTTTCAAACGTGTTCTATTCAAATCAATTTGGGTACTTGTCTTAAAAGAAGGTACCTGATTTTTGCTTATATAAAGTTATATTATAACATAGTTTGATTTACAACAGCAACAAAACTTGTTTTAAAATACATGTATAATAATAATATATTTTATTTGATATAGCGGCAGATCCAATTTTAAATTGTTCATGGCACTCATTGGGACAAATCCACCCATTAGACAATGTCCACAAGGCCTCACCCCCTGTAGTTGCATAATCTGTCTTGGAAAGGAAAGCATGCTGGGTGTCTGTGACTGTAGTCCTGATAATTATTGTTTGCTGAGAGAGTGGCTTAATCAATCAATGTGAGTTTATTTGGTTACTCATTTACAATGTTGTTAATGTTGTGTGTCATAATTAATTTCATCTTGTAACTCAGGAGATTCTCTGGAAACCACAAGGGGCTTATTACAAGAACCACATATAATTAGGTAAAGTAATCATGTCATGGAATGATTCTACAAATTGGAGATTATGTTAATAATATTAGATGTGGTACAAATAAAAATTTACAATGATGTGTCATAATTCAGCATAATGGAGCACAATCTAACAACGTGAGGCAAAGTGATAATTGAATAATAAAGTGAATATTCATTGGTATCTGCAAAAAAGAAAAGAAAAATATTAGATGTGATGTAAATATGAGTTGTCATAATCTAGCACAATCTAACAATGTGAGGCAAAGTGATATTTTAACAATATAGTGAATATTCAGTAGTATTTACAATATAGTGAAATATGAATATGAAAAAAGTCTATGTGGGAAATTAGGACATGTTGCAGTATGTCGAGATCAGGCATTGTTTTAACTTTTATTTAAATTGGTTTTCTGTTGTAGAATTTTTTATGTGTTATGGTATGGAATTTCAGTACGAGGGCCCAGAGTATTTAATTGTGAACTTCCATGTGTTTGTCCGTGCTTCATGCATAAAGTAATCATTGTTGTTCCTAGTATTGTAATTGTGGATTTCCATATTGTTTAGATGCTGTTTGGAAGTACTTGACAGGTTTGCTTCTACATAATTAGCCCTAGTTGCAGTTTGTAAATATCTTCAATTTTTAGTAAATTATTCTGTTTAAATAGCTGTTCAGAGTGAGCAAGGTAATCAGATTTCTTAATGATCCTAATAGTTTTTTTTGCAGCATTCTGATCTTGTTGAGTTTTGTAGTGTATGTATCAGCCCATATTGGAGTACAATATTGTAGATGTGGTAGTACTAAAGAACAGTAAATCGTTTTTAAGATGTACGAGGGGAGGAAATGTTTAAGTTTGCAGAGTATGCCAATATTTTGTGCAAGTTTAGTTGCCAGTTTGTTCAAGTGCATTGACCAATTTAAGTGTTCGTCTATATATATACACCAAGAAATTTTGTGAAGTTAACTTGAGGGATGGCCGATCTGTTAATTTGAACTGCTTGAGATGAGATGGGATATTGTATTTTTCATTTACTGATGTGAATATAATGTAGTTCGGTTTTTTATATTTAGGGAAAGTTTTTGTGTGGATCCACTGTGAATTTTTTATTTTCTTTATTAACCTTATCTATGAGTGTAGTTAAATTTTTATGTGAATGATACATACTGATATCATCTGCAAAAAGAGATTCATTATAGTTAATGTGTTGCAAAGGTCGTTGATATAAAGTATAAATAATAGTGACCCTAGTATAGAGCCTTGTGGCACACCATTCATCACTGACACTGTCTTTGTTGTAAGTGACATATTGTGTCATTAGCACCTGTCCAGGGCTCTGTGTACTCCAATGGTGTCTAACAAGACTGCAAACTAGAACAGTATTAGACAATTACAGCCCAGACTGTCTCATTTGAGTCAATATACTGAATTGGTAACAACTAGCACAATCTCTAAGTGGACTTTAACTCAGGGCTTCTGACTTGAAAAGATGCTTCCTCTGGAAGACAAGTTTGTGTGGCTTCACTGCATTCAGAAAGGGAATAGTTCAAACATACACAATGAAAAGCAATTATCAAATGACATGTAAAAATAGCAAAGGTGGGGCGATCATTTATCATTTATGCATTATAGAGCACTGAATGTGTACATACAGTACATAATCATGATAACACGGTACGCAACACGAGAACGTTGGTGGTAGAAAGGGGAGGATGGTGGGAGGAAAAACGTCCAATGTATTGCTTCAAGAAAACACGACTTGCGTGAGCGAAGTTTGCAACACAAAGGGACAGGGTTTAACTTGTCACGTGATCACATGACGTTTTTGGACTAAAACCATTTCGCGTACTCCGGACTGTTTCTCGTGTTGCGGACCGCAACAAACATAGCAAAGTAGATTCTCGCCTCACATTATATAAATACTATTTTTACAAGTGTAAAAATATTCAGTTATACCCTGCTGAAGCTTAATGTTGATACCTTGCTGATGCGTAATGGCAGACACACATTTTTTTCGGTATTCAGCAGTTTGATATATAGTTTCCCTGCTTTTTCGATGCCAAGCTGAAAATTGGAAATAAAAAATCATAAATCTGATTTTTTTGAGTGATTTAAATCATGATTTAAATCAATTATTTAAATCAAACAACTCTGTACATATATCCTTTGTTAGATGTGCTAATTTGAGTATCTTCTTCTGTTAGGTAGGCCTAGCTAATTGAACAATCTAGAGAGATGAGTTGTTAATACTAAGTTGGCGTAATACAAAATTAATATGGTTGAAGTCAAATGTTGTACAAACAAATGTCCCATTCCTTACCTAAACAAGTTTTATTGTTGCTATAGTAAACCAATGCACTAATTCAGTTAGTAAATAACATATAAGGTGCCTCTCTTCGGGTCATTTAATCCTGTCATAATCTCCACTTGCATCTTTTAATTAGACCCACAGTTCGTGAAAAGTGTATGAAATATGTATCGAATATGCTAATGAATAACTCAGTGTTGTTATGTCAATGTTATGTAGCAGCCCGTTAGTTCACATTGTTACCGGATTCTATGATGTTTACAATCGTAGTTCACATAATTAAAAGTAAAAAATGCAATTTGACTACTAATTATTGTTAAGACAAGTACCAAAATAAATTTGAATAGAACACGTTTGAAAGAGTTTATAAATATAAACATGTATATAAATGTTTATATACCAGATTGAAAAAAAAATAATAATTTTTTTTAGTCTGATTTAAATAAAACAAATCCGATTTTTTTACATCATGATTTTTTTCAACCCTGAAACCGCGGTTATTTGTGTAGTGTCACGTGTCACTGCGGCGTGTCTTCAACGTCGCGGGGCTGCGACAGCTCGGCCATAGGCTTACAGCGGTGTGTCTTCATACTGTAATCAAGATCCCAAAACAAGCGTGCAGACTTCATTGTGCGTGTGGCCTGTTTGTGCCAGCTACCGTATGAATGCTTCGTTATCGGTCTGGGCATCGCACCGTACCTGCTGTAGGCTGTATCACCGTGGTTCTTCTCGTCAGGTACCACGTTTTGTGTTCGGCGTCTGTGTATACAGATAGCATACGGTTATTATGCGTGTGCATTCATAATTTTAGCATAGCTTGGGATTCAGGGTGCGGTTTCTCGGAGCAGACAACAGTTTCTTCCTACAACGTTCTGCCAACGCAATCGTCAGAATATATATATATATATATATATATATATATATACATATACATATACATATACATATATATATATATATATATATATATATATATATATATATATATATATATATATATATATAGAGTCTATTTTAAGTATGTTTTGATCGGATAATTAATAAAAACTAAAACAGGAAGTGTAATATTGTTGATTTAAAGAAATTTTTAGATCGAACAATTTGGAGATTTTGGACATTTTAATTATATGTAACTGTCATCTAGGTTCGTTAACCAAGTTAACCAAAGAAAATCGTTGTACATTCTTTTAAACTGAATATGCTGCTTAAGGCAATGGCGTGAATGTATCCTACTATATCCAGATTCTCAAAAATTTTCTAATTCAAATAATGAAAGCATTGTAAGCTATTCTAGATCATTTGTTTTATATAGTTTACTGGGTTTCACATACACGATTGTTGTATTCAGTGTAAATAAATCAAACTTAATATTATTGCGATCGTACCACTTAAACCTATGTAATTATTGGTTTATCTGTCGTCGGGAAATTACGTATTTTATTCAGTCAAATGTTTCCATCAGAAAAAGGTTTTGTCTTGGGACAGAAGTGGATTCACATAAATAAATTTATTCCCAGCCAAACAGCATGGTTAGGTTGTAGATCAAAACAAACCCAGTTTTGTGTATGACTTAGTGAATATCATGAAGGCACAACATATTTAACATACAAGCGTCAAATGTGTAAACAAAAACTGGCGCCTATAGATTAGTTGTGATATACAAACGCTTCCAAGCAGGTTATGTAAGGAGCACTAGGCAGATACAGAAATTTGAGGACATTGCTCTGTTCCTGTTTTTGTGAAGGTAAATTTTCAAGTGAATAGTGTGACCTATTTTTATATTTTTGTCGAGACGATTATTTTTCATATTGGTGTTTCCTAATGTTGTTGATATCCTGGGCAATTGTTGAGATTTACAAAACTTATTGGCATAGACGTGTTGGTGGGTCTGCAGGTGCGCGTGACTGGGGATCTGGTAGTGGGTGTACATGACTGATTGGTCTGGTGGTGGATGTACGTGAATGGTGGGTTTGCAAGTGTACGTGACATGTTTATTAACAAAATCATGTCTTAGTGTCAGAGTAAGTGGACCACAGGGTCTGTCATCTTTGACCATTTTCTGTATTAGAGCTGGCCACAACATGATTTACGGTCTATTTTGGAGAACTTCCCATGGGCAGCAAGAGTGAGTGGTTTTTCCCCAGTCATTACACTAACTTCGTTTTCCTAAATGCAGGATTCTTATATACCACAACTAAAATGTTGAACAAAACTATGCAAACACGCACATTGTCCATTGTGAAACTATCTGTATTTGTGATAAATAACACCAGACAAAACATACATTAACCGGTTAGTTTTCTAAAATTGTGTGACTTTTTGACTATTGAAATTTCCTGTTGGTGACTACGGCCCAGTGGGAATTCAATAAAACGGTATTTCGGAAAAACAACCGTTAACTAACCGCGAACTGGCATACATTGTGAATATGTTCAGTTATATTTATGTCTCCCCTTTTACAAATACGAATCGTTTCTAGTATGAATCGGCAACATTTTATAAGCCTCTTAAAAAGATAACTTAAGACAATTAATGGCAAATCCTAAATAGCAGCCAAGAAAATAAAGAAGGTGAAAGAAAATAAGTCACCTGCCGATGTCAGGATTCGACCAAAGCTGGTCGAAAAAAATAACAGACCAGAATAATATACCACTGGCAAAAGTTTGTTGGTGACACAAGGTGTAGTTCCAATATAATGGAAGCAAGCGTTACATTTTATTAACAACTTACTCGAGAAGCAGTTCATACATACAATTAGTGAGGTTCACATCAATAATTAGTTAGGTCATGAGGTAAATTTCTTTGTCACACATGAATTAATAAATCCGTGGAATCCCAAAAGCTAAGTCATGCCTAAGACGCCCGGATGTCATCAAGAGATAACTTGTAGACTATGACATTAGCTCTTTGCATTGGCAAACAGGTAACGCAGACAGTTGTACCTGGCGTGCCAGTTTTAATGACGTCGCAGCGCATCGAACTAACCAATAAATCAAGCATGCGCTGCGTCAAGGCAATGTGGCGGCACCAAGCGGCTAAACACTCATCATTCACGCGACAGAGGCTGGCCACTACAATTATTATAATTAACTGGACAACAAGGTGGTGATCTAGCAGCGGCGTACGTGGGTCCGTGCGTGTGTGCTTGTGGGTGCATGCGTGTGTGCGTCCACCCATGTGCGTTGTGTAAAAGATCAATTATATAGGTCAACATGTTACTGAACGATAGGGGCGCGATAGCATACAGGTTAGAATGCCGGACTCTCATTCCAGAGAAATGGGTTTCAAATCCTACTGCGGTCGCTTCGAATCTTTGGCAAGTTTGATCACCCCATGTTGCCACAGTTCATTCAGCTGTATAAATGAGTACCTGGCAGTACAGACAGTGGTGGATATGTGAACGAATAGTCTTCGCGCAGTAATTGCAGCGTGGCTGAATGCTTCCCAGAGAAGTTGAAATGGCCTTGGAATGAACAGGTCTGCCAGGGGGTGAAGTGTAAAGCGCATTAAGCAGTCCTCAGGTCTGGATACCTCGCTATAATAAGAACTTCTCTTTTGAGCGGATTGCGAGAGCTGTATTGGCGCCACCCAACGGATATAACCAAACTAAAACTGAAACACGAAAGAGCATTGACATTGTTCCGTTTATTTGTTCTTCCACTTTAAGAAAATCGGTAATACACGACAAGGATTGTATGTTGGTTATATATAAATTAATGCAAAAATAGCTTTTTTACGATAAATCCACCTCTTGAATGTTTCTAAGGTAACGTACAGATTATGTTAAAAAAATTAATTAAATGTCGTATATTGGACAACAAGATGGATTATTGTGTCACCATAGAAACAGACACGCCATGGGCAGGACACTCGAACACCGCCGCCGACGGTTTATAAGATTCGACCACATAAACGCAAACAAACAGACGCACGCACGCACGCACGCACGCACGCACACAAACTATCAAAAGTATAATATCCGTTATTTAGGGTATTCAAAATATATTAAATAATCATGCAGGTTAAGACACAATGAGCAATGAAAACAGTCGTTTTAATATATTTCTAATAAATAAGTTGTCGGTCATAATTTCTGTTAAAGACATTTCTTGCCATTCACTTCTCCCCCGTCGGCCACTGGGGTTGACTACTGTTGGCCCCGACCATTTGTATACGTACGTCTATCGTTCCATTTTCAGCTTCCCACGCTTCTCCAGTCCCTCATCTTAACTTAGACAGTCGAAGCATGCTAAGACTGGTCTGCCTGGCTTAGATTGCCACATTTGTTTCCGGTTCAGACGCCTTGACAACATTATAACGTTATCATTTCTCTGTTTCAGGTTGTTCGCATCTAGCAGATACTACATCACCAGAGTCTGAGACACGCCGAGCCATTTCCATTACGACGTGTTGAATGTACGCCTGCTCCCTTCGATCGGTGACACCATCTTGATCACGTGACAATGATGATTAACAAACGTGTCGCCAAAGTGCTCATAGTTTTTCTGGCATGCGTTGTAGTATTTCTTCTACTGCCAGCCAAATACAAAGCAGCAACTAAAACACCTGAAGAACTTTCTGACAGATACAGAAAACATCTGCAGAATATCGCCATACATTTATCGAAGGTCGTTGACTCGACGTGGCGCGTACCGGAAGCCCAGATAGAGGCTCGCAATGCGTTGGTGCTCACGCAGACCGCGTTATCGGAATACAACATTGAATTCCCGCCGAACAAAGCGAAAACGGGAGCGCGAGGAAAGAAAAATGGGATACATTTAGACGTGTGCCCCGAGAAGTATCTGGGAACCAAATTTGACTACCCGTGGTTCGAAAAAAGTCGTGTGGTGACTAATTGCACCAACGCGCCATCATTTCCAACTGTCATATCTATTCTGTTGAATGGTTTCGATTACGCCGACAAAAATCAAATCCTCGTTGTCCTTCGCGAGATTTACGCCACGTATCCCCGTCTCACGGTTCATTTGGCCGTCCGTGAAAAGATAGTCGTCCCGGAGGAGGTGAAGCTGAACGTTCTACAGCATATCTTCGGAAATTCGGCAGCAAATGACGTGTGGAATGGGCTGGTAGAAAAGGCAAACACAGATTACGTGTTGGTCGGGCGACGAATTGAACGTTTCCAGTGGTATGCCCTCTTAGAAAGAATGGTCCGAGTCGTGTCCGAATTGGGTGTCGACGCTGTAGGCGGTGCTCTCCGGACACCAGATGGACATTGGTCAATGGGCTGTCAACAGACGCGTCTCCGGAACTACACTCTCACATACAAAGACGGATACCACGTGTCGACAAATTCATGCGCCTACTGCGACTACATCCCTTCGCCGTTCGTGAGTAGAACGTCGACACTGCGAGCTGTTAAGTTCAAAATGGCGTCTCCTGACACGGTTTTTCACGACTACTTTCTGCGCCTCCAGAAAGACCGCAAACTGGTGATGTCATGTCCGGACGCCATGTTTTTTGTCCTCGCGAACAACGAAAGTGCGACCTTGCTGCAGAAACAATGGATCCCGATGGTACAGACTTATGCAGTAAACCATGTGAACTTTGCTGATGGCCAGCATTTGTCGTTCTCGTGCAGCGAGGCGAAAACCAAGTTCTCGTGGACAGGCGGCGTCATCGTTCCTGTCTGCGCGATTGAGTCGTTACTCAAGGGAACCATCGACGCGATGGACATTTGCCAAAAGATTGGTCTCTTTTGTCACCTGGACGGGGGAACGACATTAGGAGCAATGAAGTTCAAAGGCATTCTACCTTGGGAACGCGACGCAGACATATCATATGTAAACACAGAAAACGTTACTTTCTGGGACCACCGAAGCGAGTTCGAGAAACTTGGCTACAAGTTGTCGCTGAAGTATCCCGGAGAATGTAAGAAGTTCGACAGGAAGAACCATCGATGCGGTCACTATGATCTATCCATTCCGCATTGGCGCATTGAATTGTGGGGCGCTACCCCGGGACTGATGACAGATTACCTTCGTGAGAACAGAATCGTGTCGACCAAGCTGTTAATCGGGAACCGTTGGATGAACTCACCAACCAACCCCGCCTTGAATTCACGCAACCGCTACGGATATGAGCTACTGAAGCACGCCGAGCATTGGATTACCTTGGGTTACTCCACATCGTGGGTGCCGTACCACGGGGGAACGTATAAAAAGTGCCCCAAACCAGGAAGCCAAGTGTGCTTAGACAAACAGTATCCTGCAGACGGAAACATGGATTTCATCTACCAATAAATGTGTTTATTAATGTAGTTTCATCGGATATATCAGTCAGAGTCGCGTTTACGTAGGCGCTGTTCACGTAAAATAGGAAATAACTTGCAAACCACATCGTATGTAATTCAGAAAACAATTTAAAACCTGCTCAAAACCACTGTAAACGATTAATGCTAGTTTTGTCGTCATTGACAACATACTGCTTATTATCGTCTTCGAACGTTAACAGTTACGATTGTGATCACTGTCAATTCTTCAATGCGTATTTTGTATTGGCTCACTTTTTAGGCTGGTTCACTATATATAGCTAACTTTTTGGGCTGGTTCACTATATATAGCTAACTTTTTAGGCTGGTTCACTATATATAGCTAACTTTTTGGGCTGGTTCACTATATATAGCTAACTTTTTATATAGCTAACTTTTTGGGCTGGTTCACTATAGTTTGCACTTCACAACTTCAGTGTGCTTTGAACTAGTAGAAACTATATATATATATATATATATATATATATATATATATATATATATATATATATATATGCCGATATATGTGTGTGTGTGTGGGATTATATACTTATATGTATATAACTTCTGTTGCGCCACAAGCCACAAATGTTTGCATATAGGAATGTTTTGTGCACGTGTGTTTGTGGAAACAGTATAGAAACATTTCCAAGGTAGACATGTTGGTCAATGATAAGAACAACACCAACTTCTTTAGTGATACGTTTGAACGTGGCTATGCTTTATAAAAAGCACATGGACACACTTCAGAAAGCCTTTCGATGCTCATTTGACTAACTATTTTTTTTTGTGGAGACAAGGTCTAAACACAAGTGTATCTGTGTGATATTCTTCGTCCATCAGATGTACTGCTTAATGTAATTCGTATTGCATTTTACATTTTAAATGACTGTACCATGTTCAATAATATCGACCTATTGCTTATAATATACTAATGCTTTTTTTACGATACCATTAACACTTACGTGTGATTTATAATTTTGTTTTAGACAACAGTGCGATCAGTAAACAACACGGTCTGCTGTATTCGAAACTACTGATACATATGCACTCGCGCGTACTTTAGCATGCACGGATACACTCGAACACACGAATACATATTTTTGCATTCAAGTGTTATATAAAAAATACAGACTGCGTGTCGTTATTTGTGTTTTACATGTGCACACAATCTTGAGCACCTACTTATATGTGTATAAGTGTTTGTATATGTGTGTGAGTCAATCCACCATGTACGCACGCACACACGCATGCGCGCACAATGATTTAGGCTAACGCATGTCCCTCTTGCGACATGACTAGAGAAACAATATAGTAATCAGGGACCCCCTTCCTATGTATAATAATGGATTTGCCCAAGCCTCGTTCTGAAAGTTGTTGGTGTACTCTTTCTCCCTGCGGCTGGCACCAATCTCCTCTCCCCTTATCCCATGCTTTCGTTCTCCACTCCCCTCGAACTCTCTCAAAAAATGCCTTTAGGCAGTTCTCCAATCTCAGTATCGGTCTTCCTCTTCTCCTTTAGAAGTGCAAATTAGGCAGCTATGCTGCATAGTTGCCTGCATTGTAAGAACACGTAAGTAGTTAGTATGGTCATTACGACAAGCAAATGTGGCACGACTTGTATCCCGTCTATCTAGCGTACGCAACGCTGATTGGTTGATAATGGAAGGACTAATCACCAATTGCCTGGTGACTAAGAACGGAACTAACGTGGAGGGGTCGTGGTATAAAAAATATAGGGATAAATTAGTATGTTGAGGGGTCGTATAATAAACATAGGGCTAATGTTTTGTAATATATGTATCCTATGTTTCCACATGCACTACGTATGCTTAATAAAACACATCTGTCCATTATTATCATTATTTACGTCAGGGGTCGTCTCGATATAAAAGGGGTAGTCTGAAAACATAAGGATCGTCTCAAAAGATAAGGCGTCATTTCAAAATATAAGGGATCGCATCAAGCGAACAAGTAAAAGAAAAACACCATGAGTTTTAAAATGTGTTTATTGTGCAACAACCACCGTACAATGGGAGGGGCTTACGGGATCTCTCCCACGGCAGAGGTCCAGTATCCGAAATAAAGAATCGTAAAGTACATATATAGAGGCCGTAGGAGACCCTACGTTTAGGGTACATGTTGGAAGATCATAAGGGGTTGTCTACATATATCAACATATTCGAAATAAGGGGTCATATTCAAGTATTTGACATATAGGTCAAGTGAAGGGGTGTCTGGATTTCTTCCCTCTTTGCAATCAGGACACCTCCCCTTTCTTTTCCTGTCTATACTTTCTCATCACCTGATAGTAGTCTGGAAGAATTTCACTATTGCTGATGGAGCTGTTGAGCCAGGTTTCAGTTCCTATTAGAACACCAGGCTTGGCGCTCTCTACTAAATGCAAGATTTCCGCCCTCTTTCCCACCATTGATCAAATATTCAGATTTAGAAAACGGAGTGGGCGATTTAAGTTTAAGTTTTTCTAGTTAGCCTAGTGGGAGAATGTATTTAAAATGTATTTAAAATGATAGCCATTGCTGGAAAGCATTAGATACTACGACACACATTTCAAAATAATGTTCATATCGACGAAGAACATCCAGAAGCAAATCATTGAAATCTTGATCAAACGGTACAGATCAAGATCATAAAGTCACTGTGATTCAGAGAAAGAAAGAGAGAAGGAAAAATTAACCGTCTCATCGTTGGATGTTGAAGCGAGTCTAGTCATTATAGAAAGAGCGGGAGAATGCGCCAGCCGTGTTGGAAAAGCAATCACAGTCTCGATCGAAGAAAACGAACATGTTCTCTAAATTTTTTTTCGAGATGGCAGCACTTAGCAGTCCACATAGGTCTACAGTTGAGGTTCGCAGATAATGCTAGAAAAAATATGGAAGAATATAGGCCGAAAGAGAAGAAAACTTGGAATCTAGAGGACCCAAAACTAAAATAAAACCGACCGGAACCGGAAGCACACACCGACTCTTCAGGTGTGCTCAGTATATGATTGTTGGTATATATTGAACTAAGACTATGAAATCATAAGGAATAATAATAATTGTAGCAAGCAGTAAATCACAAGGAATAATAACAATAACGATGATGACGCGTGCCGCTGTGAAGATGGTCAAAGATGACGCAAGGTGTTGTCGACGCCTTCCGCTGGGAAGATTGGTTGCTGTCGCAAGGTGAGTGGACACATTTCAGGTGATCAATCCTCTGGGGGAATAGATGGCGCGTCACGACGAAGGAAGACCTACAGCATAGTGAGACACTGACTGTGTCACAGGAGGAAAAAATAAAGAAATAACACGTGCTGTGATATAATATTACTGCAGCAAAGCTGTGTGGCGAACTAGTGCGACAATGGCACTCGCTCGTGCTTGTGTATACATTTTATAAATAACCTAAAGCACTACAAGTGTTACACAGTGAACGTAATAGATTACATTTTATAAATAACCTAAATCACTACAAGCGTTACACAGTGAACGTAATAGATTACATTTTATAAATAACCTAAAGCACTACAAGCGTTACACAGTGAACGTAACAGATTAAACTGGACGACTAGACCAACATATTAGATGCTGGAGAATATGTGGATGCATGGATTTTAGGAAGGCTTTTGACTCGGTACCACACAAGAGGCTGCTTGCTAAGTCAGAAGGATGTGAAATTAAGAGAAAACTTCTGAAATGGATTTAAGCGTTTCTCACCTGTCGTCAACACCGTGTATTGGTCAATGGAGCTGCATCTTCGTGGTCGGAAGTAGTGAGTGGTGTACCACAGGGCAGTGTCATCGGGTGAGTGGTGTACCACAGGGCAGTGTCATCGGGTGAGTGGTGTACCACAGGGCAGTGTCATCGGGTGAGTGGTGTACCACAGGGCAGTGTCATCGGGTGAGTGGTGTACCACAGGGCAGTGTCATCGGGTGAGTGGTGTACCACAGGGCAGTGTCATCGGGTGAGTGGTGTACCACAGGGCAGTGTCATCGGGTGAGTGGTGTACCACAGGGCAGTGTCATCGGGTGAGTGGTGTACCACAGGGCAGTGTCATCGAACCTATTCTTTTTATATTGTATACCAATGATATAACTAATGTTGTAAGATGTGACATGAAGATTTTTGCAGATGATACAAAATATATCGCAAAACTTCAACGAGACAAGATTGCTTAAATCTGCAGAAAGACCTAGACGGATTACACGACTGGGCTGAGAAGTGGCAGTTACACTTTCATCCAGATAAATGTAAAGTTCTACGAATTGGACACAGGCCCCCAGAATTTATCTATACTTCGACAACATCAACATGTGCAAATCCTCTGGAGTGTAGTCGCGTAGAGGAAGACCCGGACACACAAGTTGATGATCAGTTAAAATCAGAGTTGTTTGATTTAAATCATGATTTAAATCACACAAAAAAATCATTGATATGATTTTTTTATTTCCGATTTTTTTAATCGCTGATTTATATGAATTTAACACAAATAATAGTATTGTTTACAAACACATTTAGTAAATACGTTGATTCTGTTCTGAATCCATTTAGTACAATAAAAGTATTGAAATAATATGTTGTTTCCTTATTTCCAGATTTGATTATTCCCAGTATTTAAAGTCAAATATTTTATGACATTGCATATGTTTGAGCTATTCCCTTTCTGAAAGCAGTGAAACCACGCAGACTTACCTTCCAGAGAAAATATATTTTCAAGTCAGAAGCCCTGAGTTAAAGGCTACTTAGAACTTGTGCTAGTTGCTACCAATTCAGTATGTTGACTCAAGTGAAACAGTCTGGGCTACAACTGTCTAATACTGTACCAGTTTGCAGTTTGGTTGGAGACTATTTGAGTACACAAAGCGCTGGGCAGGTGCTAATTCACCCTTTCAACAAACAATAATTAGCACGGCTACAACCACAGACACACAGCATGCTTTCCTTTCTAAGACATATTATACAACTTCACGGGGTGAGGCTTTGTGGACATTGTCTAATGGGTGGATTCATCCCAATGAGTGCCACGAAATGTTTTAATTTAGGTTTAATCTGGCGCTATATCAAATAAAACATATTATTATTCTACATGTATTTAAAACGACAGTTTTGATGCTGTTATAAGTCAAACGTTCTACATTTTCATATCATGCTTCAAATCATGTAAACCATGTCTTCGAACTCCACCAACTCCGTCACTACATGTATGCTGACGATACCCAACTGTATGTTGAATTTTCGCGTGATCAGCCAGCGCATGCTACAACTGCCATTGACCGTATATAGCGATGTACCGCCGATGTAAAGTCATGGATGGTGTCCCACAACCTTCTTCTTAACGAGTGTAAAACGGAAGCCGTCGTCATTTCCGCTGCGCACAATCGCAAACGTGTTCAGCCTCCAGTTGACCTAGTCATTGATGTATGTGGCTGCTTCGTCACGCCGAAACCATTTATCCGCGACATCGGTTTTTTATGATGACACAATGTCAATGGCGCCGTGTCTGCTAGGTGGCATACTGTCACATTCGCGGCATCGCAACTATCTGGAAATACCTTTCCACCACTGCTTGCAAAACAATTATTTATTCTTTAGTCATGTCGCGCTTGGACTACGGCAACGCTATGCTTTATGCACTGCCCGAGACGCATCTGCGAAAACTGCAGATGGTTCAAAACTCCGCTGCACGGCTAATTAATGGAACTCGCAGACAAGATTACATAACACCAGTTAAAAGTTAAACATTCAGTTTACATTGGTTGCCTGTTCGTCAGCGAATCAAATTCAAGCTTCTTTTACTTGTGTTTCACGCTGTGCATCATCTCTGCCCAGTGTATCTGTCGTCGCTAATCATTCCATACACACCCACCCGAACACTGAGATCCGCCGATCAACATCTATTGACTATAGCGGTACGGTCTCGAGCGGTACGGTCTCGAGCGGTACGGTCTCGAGCGGTACGGTCGTCGGCCCTTTTCTGCGGCAGGGCCGACACTGTGGAACGCCCTGCCTCCCGCAATTAGGCAAGCCAACTCCGTTGCGGTATTCAAGTCAATCCTCTTTCGCGAAGCCTTCCGAACACTCTGTTGACATTTTAATTACTTTAACATTTTACTTATTTAACTTATTATTTATTTAGTTGGTTTATTTAATTTATCTGATTAACTTATATTTCTATCTAATGTATCAACTTAATTGTAGTTGTTTATTTCAACTTTTTGTTATTTAATGTATTTATTTATTTAACTTCTTTATATAACTTATTTATTTCATTAATTTATTTAACTCTTAACCACATTTTATTTTAGTTTTTCAATTTATTTTAAATCATTTAGCATTATCTTGTTAGCGCCTTTGGGCAAATTTTTAACCCGGATACACGGCGCATTATAAATGTATAATAATAATAATAATAATAAAAATAATAATAATAATAATAATAAAAACCTAAACAGTTACATACCTATTTCTAACCTTACCATTATTTCTAAAATACTTGAAAGAGTTGTTTCAGGCCACCTAAGATCTCACATCAGGTTAAATGGTTTATTTAATCACAATCACAATCAGCATACAAACAGTTTCACTCTACAGAGATTGCTCTCTTAAAAGTACATAATGATGTAACCCTGAATATGGACAAATGGAAAGTAACAGCCCATACCCTGCTAGATCTAACTGCTGCCTTTGATACCATCGATCATACCATTCTTACCAAACGCTTGTCTTTGTGGTATGGTGCATCTGGCACAGCACTGAGCTGGTTTTCATCATATCTAACTGATAAACAGCAACGACTTAAAATAGCTGACTGCCTTTCAACATCACTTCCTAATTCATGTGTTATTCCTCAGGATTCTTTGACCATTTCTCTTCACTCTCTACACTACTCCGTTAAGCTCAGTAATCCAGCCATAGCTTGGATCACCACGTTGATGCATATGATACACAAATCTACATTTACGTGGCTACGCCTGACACTAATTATTCCCTTAATGAGAGATTGTCTCCAGCTCAGAGATTGTCTCCAGGACATCTTCCACAGGATGAATGACAGTAAATTAAGGCTAAATACGGATAAAACAGAATTTCTCATCAATGGTATATAGAGGCAGGGTGATAAAATTGAATGGTTTCCCCGACACCTATCCTTGACCAGAATTTCACACAGACAGCCTCAGCACGAAATTTAGGAATTATTTTGAAAAATGTAAATTTTAGGCAGCTTATATCTCAATTGTGCCGTCGTTGTTTTTATAGCATTCGTCATCTTCGACGTATCCGCCAATATTTGCATCTTTCTGTTGCGAAAATTTTTGCAACTTCTCTTGTTAGCAGTAGGCTTGGCTATTGCAATTCCCTATATCATAATATTGCTCTCAAGGATATCATGAAACTTCAGAGTATGCAAAAATTGTTTGTCAAGGGTAGTTACTAACTCGCCTCGTTTCTCACACTCGGTACCACTTTTAAAATATCTACATTGGCTATGGAATCGACATCCCATTATTTTTTAAGATTTGCAGTATTACCTTTCAAGCCCTTTCACCCGGACAACCGGCATATTTACATTCGTTGCTCACTCCCACAAGAAAAGTTACGCAGGTTCGATCATCTACTTCGCATTTACTTTTTATTGCCAGAATTAAGAAAAATATTGGAACTAGAGCTTTCTCAATTGCTCCACCTACTTTGTGGAACTCATTACCTGTCAGTCATGTGAAGATATATCAACATTTCGGCGTCATCTTAAACTCACTTGTGTGCTTTTAGCAACTTCTACTGAGTGCTAGTAAGGGTATAAACATAGTTTGTAAGATATTAATTTTGAGGTAGCATTGTACATGGTGAAATTATAGTCATGTAACATGACAAAAATGTCATTGAGTTATTTCTGCAATACATACAGAGTAAAGTCCTCTTAATAGGTATTGATACCTAGAGACTGAATGTGCTAAAGAAAAAAACAAACACCACGCATGCGCAGTGGTTGCGATGACATCAGCAATTATTTTAGTATTCGTGTTTCATTGGTAGTTTCGGTGACGTAACACGTATGTATAGGAATATCTCAAGTGCTATGAATAAAATAAATGAGGACGAAGTGATTGTGCAATAAATTTTTCGTAGGCACATAAAGAACAACCCATAGTGACAACAAAATATGAGGCAATTAACTTGAAACTGACTGAAGTAAGTAAAAATATTACTCAACATCATCGTTATTCAAATAGCAGCAGGGATAGAAGTCGACATTGCTGAGAGTTTTCCGAAAACCACGAAAGCCACGGCCCAGCGTTTCTGAATGAAGGTAAGGCGACAGTTAATTGTAACTCCAGAAGTGGTAGCTAAGAAAATAAAAGCATGAAAGACAATAAATCACCTGGACTGGATGGAATACCTCAAATATTACTAATGGAAACAGTAGAACAAATTAGTATACCACTTGCAAGGGTGGTCAACTCGTCATTAAAAGAAGGGGTGGATCTTGTTGCATGGAAAGAAGCAAACATCACACCATTATTTAACAAGATTTAACAAGATTTGCCAGAGGCAAGTGGACAAGGAAGCCATTGGCTTATCGAGAGTCTACCAATGTTCATCTACATGTAACCCGCCCTCCTGGGATATGTGTCAAACTTGTTTTTAAACATATTCACGCTGCTAGCAGTTATACAACCCGTAGACAATTTGTTCCATTCATTTATTTGTCCTCTGTGAGAACGAGCACTTCCTGATATCCAATCTACACTGATCCTTTACTAATGTTACCTCGTGTCCTCTAGTTATGCTATCCTTCTTGAGTGAGAAAAACATATTTCTATCAATATTTTCATACCCATTCAATATCTTAAAAATTTCAATCTGATTTCCTCTTAATCTCCTTGTATCTAGAGTTGTTAAACCACATTCTTTCAGGCGTTCTTCATAACTAAGGTTTCTCAGTTCTGGAATAATTTTAGTTACTCTCCTCTGTATGCGTTCAAGTGTATATATATATCCTTCTTACGATATGGTATCCATGCTTTTATACAATATTCTAAATGAGGTCTAACGACTGCTTTATACAGAGGTATAATTAGCTTTTTTCCTTGTATGTTATGTTTCTTCTAATCAACCCAATAGTTTGATTACCCTTTGAAGCTGCAATACCACACTGCTCTGAAACTTTCATATCAACGCTTATTGTAACTCCTAAGTCCTTTTCTTTTACAGTGGTACCCAGAACAGTATTTTCTAGTAGCTTCTTTTGACAAATGTTTCTTCCTAGACCATTTCCTTGTTTTTTCAAGGGAACACATTTATCGATGATACTCTCAATTTCATATTTTAGAATATTCCAACATTCAGTTGCGGTCTTATTCATCAGCATGTTATTCCAATTTAGCTTTGCTAAGTATTTTCTCATATCTTTATAGTTAACTTTGTGGAAATTTCTCCTGTACGTTTTTTATTTTTACTTTACTTTACATTGATGTCAAAATGTATTTGATTACGGTCACTGTTACCCAATGGTTCCAGTATTTTTACATTGTCCACTAATTCTTTCTGTGATGACAAAACTATATCTAATACATTTTCTCCCCTGGTTGGTTCTAGGACATGCTGAGTAAGGAAGCTATCCTGAATTAAAAATATAAATTGTTGGTCCTCACCCCCTGTACTCTCTAGAGATTTCCATTGTATGTGTCCGTGGTTAAAATCTCCCATTATGATACATTCCCCTTTACTAACTTCCTCTATAGCGTTTTGTATTTTTGTGTTATCCTCTTCGTTTATGTTTGGACTTCCGTAAACTGATCCAATAGTTAATTTTGAATTTCCTGAAACTATTTTGCACCAAACAGCTTCATCGCAATCTGCTTCCCTTTCTAGTTTTATTTCATCAGTCTGAATAGATTCTTTAACATATAAATAACTCCCCCTCCCCTTCTTCATATTCGATCACTCCTAATCATTACGTATCCTGTCAGTCCTAATTCAGCATCTGTTATGTCTATATTGGCTCATGATTCAGTTATACAAATTATGTGAGGGTTAATATCTTCTACCATAATGTTTAATTAGTTTTTCGTATTTACAATGCTCCTTGTATTTAAACACACGCATCTATAACCTGTTTCAGAGATGTTTGTCGGACGATGTGTAATTGGTTTATCTGTACTAGTGGGCTCTTTTTCTGCTTGAGGCACTTCTTAGTAACCCCCTTGCGCTTCTAGTTTAATCAATGTTTACTACCAAAATATTTGTCATTGTACCCATGCCACTATCTACTGCTGCTGAAAGTTCGTCCGCAAATACTGCGGCCCCCTTTCCACTTAGATGAAGCCCATCCTTAATGTACATATCAGCCCTCCCAACAAAACTTTAAAAAATCTTTTTTAAAGGGTTCAGGAAATAAGTAAACGAATTACAGACCAGTGAGTTTAAAATCAGTGATTTGTAAATTATTAGAAAGTTTAATTAAAGACCACATGGTGGACTTCCTTATTAGGCATAAATTATTAAATCCATCTCAACATGGATTCGTAAAAGAGAGGTCATGTTTAACAAATATGTTATGTTTTTTCGAAGAAATCACTAAGTGGATAGACGTGGGACCGCCAGTAGATATTATCTACTTAGATTTTCAGAAAGCTTCTGATAAAGTGTCACATCAAAGATTACTACTTAAATTAAAGGCCCTTGGTATTGTGGATGGCATAACTGACTGGATAGAACAATGGGTGATTGACAGATGACAGCGTGCTATAGTAGATGGGGAGGTTTCAAACTAGAATTCAGTTTTGAGTGGGGTACCACAAGGATTAGTATTAGGACCATTATTATTCTTAATATATATATATATATATATATATATATATATATATATATATATATATATATATATATATATATATATATATATATATATATATATAAATTACTTGGACAGTAATATAACAAGCAACGTACTGAAATTTGCGGATGACACAAAAGTGTTTAGAAAGGTTAATACTGAAGGCGATAAACAACATTTACAAAACGATCTAGACAGATTAATGAAATGGCAGATTTTTTTCAATTTGGGGAAATGTAAATGCCTACATACAGGACATGGGAACTTAGATGTAAACTATAAAATGAGAGATACTGTTCTGGGTACTACTGTAAAAGAAAAGAAGAGAAAGAAAAGAAAAGGAATAACAATAAGTGCTGATATGAAAGTTTCAGAGCAATGTTGTATTGCAGCTTCAAATGGTAATCAAATAATTCTTTGGTTGATTAGGAGAAATGTAACACACAAGACGAAAGAAATAATAAAAAAAAATTGTAGGATAAATTTTCCATGTAGGTATAAGAACGTTATAATGGTCGCCTATGGGGACACTGTCTGTTGTCCGGGCCCATATACCCAGTCCAGCTGTGTTTCAGTCGTTTCAGCCGCGCCGCGTTGACTAGCTGCCTAATCAATAGTTCGCCACACAGCTTTGCTGCAGTAATATTATATCACAGCACGTGTTATTTATCCTCCTGTGCCACAGTCAATGTCTCACTATGCTGTAGGTCTTCCTTCGTCGTGACGCGCCATCTATTCCCCCGACGATTGGTCACCTGAAATATGTCCACTCACCTTGCGACAACAACCCATCTTCCCAGCGGAAGGTGTCGACAACACCTTGCGTCATCTTTGACCATCTTCCCAGCGGAAGGTGTCGACAACACCTTGCGTCATCTTTGACCATCTTCCCAGCGGAAGGTGTCGACAACACCTTGCGTCATCTTTGACCATCTTCCCAGCGGAAGGTGTCGACAACGTCTTGCGTCATCTTTGACCATCTTCCCAGCGGAAGGTGTCGACAACACCTTGCGTCATCTTTGACCATCTTCCTGCGTCATTATTATTATTATTCCTTGTGATTTACTGTTTGCTACAATAATTATCATTATTCCTTGTGAATTAATAGTCTTCGTTCAATATATACCAACAATCATGCACTTTAGCATTTGAGTTGGACAGTGGGCGCAAACGAGTACGCCTGAGCACACCTAATACTCATATACTTAATTAATGAATGTGAACCTTGAAAGCATAAACTAATTCATTGTGATCATATGTGACCGAGAGGTCGATGCCGTTTTTGAAGGAAAAGACATTGACAGGTAATGTATCTTGTGCTGTCAGAGGAATTACCTGAAATAATGTTAAAAAGCCCAGTTTTATCCAGGCATGGGACAATTAACTTGGACATTTAATTAATTTAAAATCAGTTAACAATTATTGAAATAATACACACTATTTGTTCCTACAAAATACTGTTTACAAACAAGTCTTGGAAGCTGCTCAATGCACAGTTCTCTGAGGGATAGCAGCCCCCATTAAAAAAATATTAGTCAAGGGTCAACATCCCCGTGACACATACTTGCATATAGACCATCACGTGAGTTACCCATCTAGGGCACAATGACAAAATGTTCAAGTTAAATACTTTTACATATTAAACAGTACTACTCTATGTTATGGCGGTGACTGGAACTGTTTCTGTCATTCAACGAGACGCTGGCTGCTGGTCCACGTCTGCTTCTCGGCAGCTTGCTGGATTATCGCTCTAGTCGATAGGTTTCGCCGCCATGCTTATAAATATTTAAAAGCGCCTGGCAGCTCTGGCATTATAATACCAATTTTCCCATGTGTATCCGATACATTGAAATGCATTCAGTGGTGCATGTTTTTTCTCTACACAAGCACGCAGTTATGTTAGTCCTTATCTCCTTGTGTGCATCGTCAGCATATTTCTCTACACACAGCACAGCCCTCTGCTTCCTACTGCTAAAGCGTTTTTATAATTGCCAGTTGGCAGATCCGGTCCATGCCTGTATTGATTTGTTACGTAATACAAGGCGTGTACAATCGATAGACGTGGTGTTTGTTACGTAATGCAAGGCGTGTACAATCGATAGACGTGGTGTTTGTTACGTAATGCAAGGCGTGTACAATCGATAGACGTGGTGTTTGTTACGTAATGCAAGGCGTGTACAATCGATAGACGTGGTGTTTGTTACGTAATACAAGGCGTGTACAATCGATAGACTTGGTGTTTGTTACGTAATGCAAGGCGTGTACAATCGATAGACGTGGTGTTTGTTACGTAATGCAAAGCGTATACAATCGATAGACGTGGTATTTGTTACGTAATACAAGGCGTGTACAATCGATAGACGTGGTGTTTGTTACGTAATACAAGGCGTGTACAATCGATAGACGTGGTGTTTGTTACGTAATACAAGGCGTGTACAATCGATAGACGTGGTATTTGTTCTTTTCCTTCACACTCACGTCCCTCGTAATTCACACACACCCTAAGCTCGAGACATCTGGAATCCCAGTAAGCCCCTTCATTGCAGGAATCCCTAAGTCCTTTCGATAGGCGATAAGTGTGCATTCTGTCGTTATTTTGTTTCGATACGTTGTTGATTCTCACAGCTTGACATATGACCTAATTAATTTGGTATTTAATTCAATTACGTTAAAGAAAATGACAAAAAAATTTTACATATTTAAAGAAATGACGCACAGTTAAAGAAAATGATGGAGAAATGTCACACGGTTAAAGAAAATGACCGCAAAATATCATGCAGTTAGAGAAAATGAAAAAAAAAATTACACACAATTAAAGAAAATTCCTTACATGACACTAGACATGTGACCGTAAAAGTGGTGTCGGATATATGGAGACGACATTAATATTATTGAGACGACCCCATAAATTATGATCACACGTGACCCATATGTCACATACGTGAAATATATATATATATATATATATATATATATATATATATATATATATATATATATATATATATATATATATATATATATATATATCTTATATGACCCCTACTGAACACATATCGCCACATATGATTACACAATAAAAACATGTGTGTACAACCCGTGGTGTTTTTTCTTTCAAGTGTTTCCTCACAACCTAGGCATGCAGCCCTAAGAGTGGTGTTGGATACGACCCCATACGACACCACGTCAAATACATGAATACGATCCCTTATTTCCGATACGTTGATATTATTGAGACAACCCCTACTGTCCACCATGCCGTACATGACCTTATGTGACCCCTACTGACCATAATGACCAGTCTCACCTCTGCCGGCGTAAACACGCAATAAAAATGTGCACAACCCATGGTGTTTTTCTTTCACGTCCCACACACCCTTCACTTGATCTATATATCAACTACTTGGATACGACGCTTAATTTCGAATACGTAGATATTGTTGAGACAACCGCTTATGACCTCCCTACGTGTACACTAAACGTAGGGTCTGCTACGACCCTTATATGTGCCATACGGCCCCTTATTTCGTATACTGGGCCTCTGCCGTGGGAGAAATTCCCATAAGCCCCTCTCATTGTACGGTTCTTTTTACGCTATAAATTTTTTTTTACAACTAATGGCGTTTTCTTTCACGTGTTTGCTTGAGACGACCCCTTATATTTCGAGATGACCCTTATATATTTTGAGACGACCCTTGTATATTTTGAGATGACCCCTCACGTAAATGATGATGATAATAATAGACATGTGTATATATGTTTTATCAAGCATAATATGTAGTGCATGTGTAAGCCTATGATACATTATATATTACGAAACATTAGCCCTATATTTATTATACGACCCCTCAATAGACTAATTGAATATATCCGTATATTTTTTATACCATGAACCCTTCACGCTAGTTCCATTCTCATTTACCAGGTATTAACTACGACGTTAGTTCCGTTCTTAGCCACCAGGCAAGCACCACGGCTGGCTATTATTCCTTCCATTATCAACCAGTCAGCGTTGCGTACGCTACATAGACCGGATACTGTTGAATACCGGGACACAAAAGTCGTGCCACATCTGCTTGTCGTAATGCCCATACTAACTACTCACACACTGTCATAATTATGTTCACATGGATTGAAAGTGACACCTTCCAGCCAACATATGAGGACGGAAAGAGCTGCATTTGATGTCATAACTAAGGAAAGATTGCAAGTATTAATATTTGCCTTGTAACGGGCACGTATAACCTGTTACGGCAATGTTTCGAATAAGTTAAATGGACATAGCTGAACAAAATGATACCATCAATGAACACATACGTTAGTTATTAGGTGTCGAAATCCGCATTTCAATAGCCCAGTTCATCATGATATAAAACTGAAGTTATCCCTAGCTATAGGAAATTATAGTATGATAGCATTGGCAATGATCATGAACACATTTAACTGAAAACAAGCTATTATAGTTTCGTCACAGGACTGACGCTTGTGCTAGCACCAACAACTAAATTTTAAATTATACCATTTTAGCCTACAATTTTCAACAGTTCTGTCAGTCATAAGTACCATTTTTAGTATATAATTTTTTTTACATTATTCATAATTATATTTTCCTTAGATGCGTTGATGAAATATACACGAATTCTGACAATGGCTCATTATTAACGGTGGCCCATACCCGACGTCTCTGACGGATAGAGCTGCGTCGTTGCATCCCAGTCCACGTAACAAAGGCACATGCAACATGGCACTGATTGAACGACGCGCGCACACACACGCACACAAACACACACGCACACAAACGCACACAAACACACACGCACACACACACGCACACGCTCACGCACACGCACACGCACACACACACACACCCAACGTAGTACAGATGCAAACCGATTTTTAATTTGAAACCTTCCCACCTGCTACAACGTTTTGTCTTCTTTCTGCGAGTCTTAATACTATACGGACTTTTCATCATTGATTAATCTGATACTTCATCGTAAGCTTTCTGAAAAATCTAGTACATGGCTGTAAGCGTTTACACAGCGCTAGCGGATAGCGATATATATATATATATATATATATATATATATATATATATATATATATATATATATATATATATATCGATCAAAAGTTGCGTTTACGCCATAGGTGAAGGCAGTGTTAGTTGAGCCACTGGGTTAGTTGGGCCACCCACGTTTCCCAGGAAACTACAGCAACGACAGTCACATGGTACTACCCATTGACTGAACATTTTATTAGAACACGATTGACGTACAACAGGTTACAGTTGTCACAACGGCCAGAGCAGCTAAAACTGTTTTCTGATGTTTATCGAAACTTTTGGTAACTGTGACTAATGTCTGCTGGTGTGTAAACTATCAACGCACGTGACCAGACTTTGTTTGTGCACTTACAAATGACTTAGCTATGCACACAGAAGATTATGTACACCACTTCACGCATTAATGAGATGTTAATTAAATAAGCTTAATTGTCGAAACGGGGCTAGTTGAGCCAACCAAGACCCAAAGGAAGGTTAGTTGAGCAGTAGTTAAGTTCTTTACCCCAAAATAAATCAAGGAATTAAGTGTATTCACTTATTAATTAAGCGCGTATACATGTCAGAGACGTGCTATTCCCAATGGGTAGATGTGTTGGCTGAGTTGTTACAAATTGTTTGTACAAGGCCTACGTAAATTAAACAATTAAAGCATTTACCCAACTTACGCTACACTATGGCTCAACATATCCCACACCAAGTGTTAGTTGAGCAGTCTTACCAACCCTATTTGAATCAGCTATATATAACTATCTCTGCATGTTAGATATATTATCTTGGTATAAAATGATCTACTAATAATCATAGCTTATGTGGGTAAACACAATTTTGACTTGTGAATATGTTTGCGCCCAAGACATCAAAAAGAATGAAAAATGACTCAACTAACACCGCCTTCCCCTACTCCCAACAATGGCTCAACTAACACCGCCTTCCCCTACTCCCAACAATGGCTCAACTAACACCGCCTTCCCCTATTCCCAACAATGGCTCAACTAACACCGCCTTCCCCTACTCCCAACAATGGCTCAACTAACACCGCCTTCCCCTACTCCCAACAATGGCTCAACTAACACCGCCTTCCCCTACTCCCAACAATGGCTCAACTAACACTGCCTTCCCCTACTCCCAACAATGGCTCAACTAACACCGCCTTCCCCTACTCCCAACAATGGCTCAACTAACACTGCCTTCCCCTACTCCCAACAATGGCTCAACTAACACTGCCTTCCCCTACTCCCAACACTGGCTCCACTGTGTCTTCACTGCCACAACTTGATAATAATTCAAAACGAACATTTGCGGAGTTATATAAAGAAATGTTTGGCTGGACAGCGTCATTGCTTGTGACGTATGCAATACAAACATTCTCCACAATTGTATACTGAAGACCTGAGAGTTTGGTACTTAGCAGCACAGAAGGAGAATTACCCGGAAACAACCGAAGATGAAAAAGAGAAACGGGACGGACTGACAAAATTAACCATTGGACACATGGTAGACTCGAAGTGGCAATAGAGATTGCAAGGACACAACGGTTTAACTGAGGCTATGCCTACAGAACATCCTCGACGACTTGGCTAATATAAGTAAATTAACTGTTTAACGTCAGCTCACATTGTGTTACTCAGTGTGCTGTGCTTGAATGCTACTCTAGGCGAACTTCTTCACTGGTAAGCACGTTCACTGGTAGATGAAGTCCATATTTCCGTCAGCTGGATATTGTAGGTCCAAGCACATGTGACTTCCAGGTCTGGGACACTTCTGAAACGTTCCCCCGTGGTATGGCAGCCACGATGTAGAGTAACCCAAGGTAATCCAATGCTCAGCATGCTTCAGCAGTTCATAACCGTAGCGACTGCGCATACTCAATGCGGGATTGATAGGGACATTCAACCAGCGACCCCCGAATAACAACTTGGTCGACTCGATCCTGTTCTCACGAAGGACGTCTATCATTAGTCTCGGTCTAGCGCCATTCCACAATCCCATTCGCCAGTGGGGAATATCTAAGTCGCAGTGACCGCACTGGAAGTTATTCACGTCGAACTGACACTTTTCCGGATACTTCAACGACAGCTTGTAGCCGAGTTTTTTGAACTCGTATCGATGGTCTACAAGAGTAAAGTTTTTCGAGGGTTCATACGTTATGTCTGCGTCGTGTTCCCATGGTAGAATTCCGTTAAACTTTATCGCTCCTACTGTCGTTCCCCCGTCCAGGTAGCAAAATATACCTATCTTCTGACAAATGTCCATCGTATCGTGGATCGCTTTCAGCAACGTTTCAATGGCGCAGACCGGCTTGATTATACCACCAATCGACGAGACGATGGTCTTCGCCTCGCTGCACGTGAAGGACATCTGCCGGCCGTCAGCCAAGTTCACATGGTTTAGCGCATAAGTCTGTACCATCGGGATCCATTGTTTCTGCAGCAAGGTCGCACTTTCGTTGTTCGCGAGGACGTAAAACATGGCGTCCGGACATGACATGACCAGTTTGCGGTCTTTCTGGAGGCGCAGAAAGTAGTCGTGAAAAACGGTGTCAGGAGACGCCATCTTGAACTTAACAGTTCGTAGCGTCGACGTTCTACTCACGAACGGCGAAGGGATGTAGTCGCAATAGGCGCATGAATTTGTCGACACGTGGTATCCATCTTTGTATGTGAGAGTGTAGTTCCGGAGACGCGTCTGTTGACAGCCCATTGACCAATGTCCATCTGGTGTCCGGAGAGCACCGCCTACAGCGTCGACACCCAATTCGGACACGACTCGGACCATTCTTTCTAAGAGGGCATACCACTGGAAACGTTCAATTCGTCGCCCGACCAACACATAATCTGTGGTTGCCTTTTCTACTAGCCCATTCCAAACGTCATTTGCTGCTGACTTTCCGAAGATATGCTGTAGAACGTTCAGTGTTACCTCTTCTGGGATAACTATATTTTCATGGACGGCCAAATGAACCGTGAGAAGAGGATACGTGGCGTAAATCTCTCGCAGAACCACGAAGATTTGACGTTCGTCGGCGTAATCGAAACCATTCAGCAGAATAGATATGACTCTTGGAAATGGTCGCGCGTTGGTGCAATTGGTCAACACACGTCCTTTCTCGAACCACGGATAGTCGGCTATGGTTCCTAGATACTTCTCCGGGCATACTGCCAACGCGACCTTCTTTCGCTTTAAGATCGCCATTTTTTTCATGATATTAAATTGATTCTGCGGGATTTCAACGTGATAGTCTTCAAGTACGATCAGTATATCACTAAGTGCATTTTTTGCCTGTATTTGGGCCACTGGTGTTTGCCAAGTCAGGCTAACAACTTCCGTCAGCTCAGCGGCAACCTGCTTCAAACGTTTCTTGTTTCGTTCAACAACTTGACATCTCACGTGTATATTTACACACATGAATAGCAGTGCGAAACCTGACATGGCCACCACGATTTGGGGAAGTTTTCCATTTGGTCTACATAACATCATTGTCACAAATCGGTTACGCTCTCCACCAACAAACGTCTATTGTTTTTTGTTTGTTATCGTTCTTCGGTGTTGTTTAGGCTCTTCCGGGACAGCATCAGTTGAGTCAATCGTCTTATCTGAAAAGCATCAGACAATTGTTCATTTATTGAAATCACCTATCACAGTAAAGTTAGAATGTCAACATGTGTTTACATTTATTGAAATCACCTATCCCAGTAAAGTTAGAATGTCAACATGTGTTTACATTTATTGAAATCACCTATCCCAGTAAAGTTAGAATGTCAACATGTGTTTACATTTATTGAAATCACCTATCACAGTAAAGTTAGAATGTCAACATGTGTTTACATTTATTGAAATCACCTATCACAGTAAAGTTAGAATGTCAACATGTGTTTAAATTTATTGAAATCACCTATCACAGTAAAGTTAGAATGTCAACATGTGTTTACATTTATTGAAATCACTTATCACAGTAAAGTTAGAATTTCCACCATTTTGCAGTGATACTGGCCGATAGTTGTTTGGGTAATGCGTATCTTTTTTTTTGTGGCTGGGCATGACATTAGCTAAATGCCCTTATTACACACAACCACATGCACACGAACACAAACACACAAAACGCGCGCACGCACACACGCACGCACGCACAACCGTCAACGAATGTATGATTTTGAAAGTGACAATATTGTTTTGTGTCGACTTCGGACCACGGCTAAAGTATTATATAAGCAACACGAAACGTTGTTTTCATGTAATCGCTTATATGAAAACAAGTTTTCACAGAGAAGCCAGAAATTGTGTCCAGATGGAGGGAATATTTCAGCGAGCTACTGAATCGCCCAACGACTGCTACAGAAGAAGCACTTGCTACGATAGAACAACACCCAACACAGGAAGACATTGCAAATCCACCAACACTAGAGGAAATTGTGGCTGCCATCAAATCAACAAAGTCAGGAAAGACACCAGGACTGGATGGTTTACCTGCTGAAATATATAAATATGGAGGTGAACCGTTTTCATCCGCACTAGAACTGAAGGACAGTTATTCAACTTCGCTAGACTGAGAGCAAACACAAAAACTCGTGAACTTTGCATTCGTGAACTGCTGTTTGCAGATGATGCTGCTATTGTTGCGCACACACTAGAAGACATCAAAAAGATTTGTAAACATTTTTAAGAAGCGGCAACCTTATTTGGACTTACAATTAGTACAAAGAAAACTGTAACACTCCACCAACCTCCACCTGGACAAACTTCAACCAGTCCACAAATTGAAATCTATGGCACCCCACTAAAGTCAGTCAATAAATTCACATACTTGGGCAGCACGATTGCATCTGACAACACCATCGACATGGAAATTAACAACCGTATACATGCTGCCTCAGGAGCCTTTGGAGGACTTTGGAAGTGAGTATGGTCACAACATGGCATTGCAATCTCCACAAACTGCAAGGTGTACAAGGCGGTTGTACTGCCAACACTACTGTACTCAGCTGAGACGTATACTCTCTACCATCGCCACATCAGAAAACTTTCCCAAGTGCATCTCCAGCATTTACGACAAATCCTTCGGATATCATGGAAAGACCACATTTCAAATACAGACGCGTTGAGACAGGCCAACATGTCAAGTATAGAAGCCATTCTGACTGCATCCCAACTCCGCTGGACTGGACATGTCACCCGAATGAGCAGCGATAGACTCCCAAAGGCGGTGTTCTATGGGGAATTATCCAGCGGGAAACGCCTTCGAAGTGGACAACGTTTGAGATGCAAAAATGTGCTAAAAATACATCTCAAAACAACACACATCCCTGTAAACACCTGGGAATCTATCGTGCATGACAGACAAAAGTGGAGGCGGGCCATACATCAGGGAAAGATCCATATAGAAGATAAGTTAACTCAAAAATATCAACATGAGCACAATCGTCGGCATGGCCTTCTAGGTGCTTCTATACCTACCGTCTTCTGCGATGACTGCGGCAGAGGTTTTGTGGCACAAATAGACTTACATTCTCACCGAAGAGCAAAGCAAAAGGATACCTCCCTTCATTAATGTCATCATCGAAAACGATGGACAGCAAAGAGAGAGGTGGCAGCACACATCTCAACATCAACGTTTTTTAGAAACAATGCAGTAAGCGAGCAGTTCCCACGTAAAACCTCTTTTGCCTCTTCTAATCTATCGACATCCTGCAATTTTATATATGGACAGAGTCGTATGTTGATGCTATAGTAAAACTTATTTATTTGTTAAAACATTACTCATATTCCTAAGGAGTAAAGACTATATGAGTTATGAATAACAAATATGTAAAGACTATACTATAGACTTGGTAGAAGTACATTGTGAACAGAACACTAACAATAAAACTAGTCTAAGTTTATAGAGAGTAACAAGGCTGTGTATAACTTGTATCGCATTACAGCAAATCTACTTTTGTCACATTAGAGGAGGGTGGCAGAAAGTGGAAGGTGGAAAATGTATCTTAAAAATGGTGGGAGGTTAGCCTCTCAACAGTTGTGGGATGTGGGAGGTTGAGGTGGGATGTTGACACTACTGTCATACCCCCCTCATTACTACCTGGTTCTTATTTAGATGGGTTAAACCGGTTTTGACCCCTCCCCTAAAACTTGAATCATGTTGACAAATGACCTATAGTAAATCGTGTACATAGCAATATCAATCCAACATACAGAGAGCAGTGAAAAGTCATTGACCAGATAATTCAAATTGTGATTAGGATATGATAAAGTCCAGCTATTAATTCCCGGCACCCAGCCCGGGCAGAGCATGCCAGCAGCCAGGGCGGGAGTTTGAAGCATTACTTTGGTGTAACAAATAATGCAAAGGCTAAAGGTATATAGCCAGGAAGGGGTAACTTTTTTCTTCAATATTTTTTTTTATAATGAGAAAAAAGGTAAAATACATACACGATATACAATAATATAAACTTAAAGCATTTACAAATGGAAATGGGATAATATTGCATATATGTGACCCTTATTGTTACGGCTTTATGTTTCACTCTTACCTCATTTAATATATCCCAAAACGTCCATTATATCGTATTACATTGCTTTAGGTGCACAAATGGCACACGTGGTTGTCAAATGTTGTTTGACTATTGGTATGAATAGCAGCATTAGCTATGCGTTCGTTAGTTTTTCAACATGGCGCGTTTACAGAACGAGCACTAATAATAAGCCAGTAGCATCAAAACCACGAAGGCGATGCAACTAACTAAGGGGCCATATCACAATTTTCATACCAAAAACAACGAAGTAATATTTATTTTTCGATGCATGGAAATATTCCGGAAAATGTTACATCAAACACATTATTTGTTGAACACTAACGGGTACTTTTAAAATCAGATTTACGATAATTACAAGTGCATTTTCTTCACAAACACATGATGAAGAGAATTGAATTGAATATTTCCGAGCTGCAGAACGCCTTTGGTACAAGAAAAACATTCGGGTACATAGGGACTCACAAAATTGCACAAAATCTTGGGCGATGCAAGGCAGCAGCTCTCCCGCTATTTCACAGCTTCACTGGGTGTGACATTGTTTCAGCCTTCACGGACGGGGAAAGAAAACGTACTGGGACGTATGGAAAATATTCGAGCCACTAACAAAATCCCTTCTGAATCTTGCGGCAGCACTGGCCCAAGTCTACTTAGCTGAACTGCAAACCTTCCAGAGATTCACAGTTTTGCTGTATAGTAGAACGCGTGGACTGGAGAGTGTGAATGAAGCCAGGAAACATCTGTTCGCACAGGGCTCACGATCCCTAGAAAACATTCCTCTGACGGAGGCACCGCTGTTGGAACATTACAAACGAGCCACTGATCAAGGTGGACACATATGGGGTCAAACACTCAAGGTGGATACGTGTGGGGTCAAACACTCAAGGTGGACACATGTGGGGTCTGTAATATTCTGTATTACGCTGTCAACACATCCATTCTGTCCATACCCGAGTGTCCTACTCCAATAGTCGTCCCGGTAATATTTATTGAAACCTTACTATAGGTGGCAGCACCTGACGGTCACGATATTACATCCACCCCTTAATTAGAATTAAACTTCAACTAAAATATAATGGCGCTCTAAGCTAATATGACGCTCTAAGCTAATATGACGCTCTAAGCTAATATGGCACTCTAAGCTAAGAGTCCAAACTTAAACAAGTTTATAGTCGCGTTCGTTGACTTCATCGCGGCTACATCTGCTCGACCAGGCGACCAGGAGGCTTCGAGACACGTGACGATCTTCTCGGACCGGCCGTCTCGACAGGTCGCTGCTGAGTCGGCTCGTCGTTGAGCGGTACGACTGGAGCCGTGTCGGGAGCCGCCGTCTCCATCTCGCTGTCGGTGTCTTCTTCGACAGGCGGAAGATCTCTCTTTGATGCGTACGGCAGGTGGCGAAACATGGACACGTTGCGCGTCACTTTCGACCCGCACGAACGCCTCGCTGTGAGCATAGAGGCCTTGCGCTCGACCACCACTAGCGGACGTGGGTCGAACGGAGTGGAGAGCTTGTTGGTTCTCCGCTGCCTCACGAGGACAATGTCCCCTTTGCCGATCGTCGACTCGACTCGTACTCTCTTCTCGGCCTGTGCCTTCATGCGCAGCTTTGCGACTGAGTCGTTCTGCCGCACGATCTTCTCCTCGGCAGAGTGATGTCGCTTGACTTCTGGCAGCTTGGTTCGAGGATCTCGTGCGAAGAGCAGACGGTGTGGCGTGAACGCTGTCGTCACATGAGGTGTACAGCGATAGGCTCTTAGAAACTGTCGCATCTCCTTCCTCCAAGCTTTGCCACTGATGTTTGCTGATTTCAGAGCTTTCATTAGCGGTTTGTTGAATGCTTCTGCTTGAGCATTTGCCTGTGGCCAAAGTGGCGTTATCTTGCGATGTCTGACGTTGTTCTCTTGCATGTACGACTGCCATACGTGGCCGCTGAATGGCGGACCGTTGTCGGACTTCACTACTTCGGGGTAGCCCAACAGGCTAAAGACGCCGTCGACCACCGGGATCACTGTCTCTGCTGACGTGCTTCTCACCACCTCAACCACCGGGAAGCGTGAGAACTCATCGACCATCACGAGTAGGTACTCTCCCGTTGGAAGTGGACCGCAGAAGTCGATGCTAATCTCCAACCACGGACCTCTTGGTAACGCCGACATCGTCAGTGGCTGCGTGTCTCGACGTGTGCTGTTTGCTTGACATGGGATGCAGCTCCTTACCGCCTCTTCTACCGCCACGTCGACACCGGGGAACCACACCTTCGAGCGTAAAAGTGCCTTCGTCTTGGACATCCCCTGATGTCCGTCGTGTGCAAGCTCGACGACGCGTTTCTGTAGATTAGTGGGGATGACGATCTGGTAGTCTTTCATGACGAGATCGGAACTCTCGTTGACGGTTAAGGCATCTTTCACTCTGTTGAAGCTGCAGAGAGAGTCGTAGTCGACGCCTAGACCACCATACTGCGTCACGTCATGCCACTTGTTCTTCTGGATCAATTTGATTACAGCCTGCAGTGTTTCGTCTTTGGCTGTTTCTCGTTTCACCTCTTCAACAGACATTGCCATCGGTGTCGCGACCGATGCGAGGGCGTTCACGTAGTGTTCCGCCATCTGCTGTTCACGGCTCCGTTTGATGTTCAACCTGGCCGGGTGACGAGACATGTAGTCGGCAGGATTACTGGTACCTGGCCGATACTTGACGATCATGTTGTATGGTTGCAGACGTAGTCCCCATCGCTCGATCCGCAGAGGAGGTCTTGCCTTCTGCCAGATGGACTCCAATGGCTTGTGATCGCTGATGACCGTGAAGCGAGGTGCACCCTTGATGAATCGATTGAAGTGCTCACACGCCCAGACCACTGCTAGCGCCTCGCGTTCAGTCTGACTGTAGCGTGCCTCGACACCTGTCAGAGCTCTGCTGGCGTATGTGACAACACGTTCTTCTTGCACCAGCAGTGCCGCCAAGCCGACTGGACTTGCATCCACACGATCTCTACGTCCTTCTTCATGTCGAAGTACGCGTTTGTTGCAGACTCCTCGAGACTGGCTTTCACCTTTTGGAAGGATGCAGCCTCCTTCGCACCCCACCTCCACTCAGATGTTTGCTTCGTGAGATACCGCAATGGTTCGGTGATTGTTGCGAAGTTCTCGATGAATCTGGCACTGTATTGAGCCATGCCCAGGAATGAGCGAACTTCAGATGGATTCTGTGGCTCGTTGGCTGCGTGAAGGTCAGCTACCTTTTTCGGATCAGGCGAGACTCCCTCACTGGAGAACACGAGTCCAAAGAACTCGATTTTCTTCTTTGCAAACTCGCACTTCTCGAGATTAGCCGTCAGCCCAGCGTTCTGAAGTCTCTCGAGCACGCTCTTCAATGCTTCGTCGTGAGACGCCTTGTCGACTCCAAAGATTGCGATGTCATCGCTGATGTTGATGGCGCCTGAGACTCCTTGGATGACCGTCTGGATTTCATGTTGGAATACCTCGGCAGCTGCGTTTATTCCGAACGACAGCCTCTTGTACTGGTACAGTCCAACGTGCGTAGAGAATGTCGTGATGTAACGACTGGATGGGTGTAGGACCAGCTGATGATAGCCGGATCGCAGATCAATCTTACTGAAGATCGTTGCGCCGTTGAATTGTGTGATCAGCTCATCGAGGGTTGGCGTGACGTGTCGCGTGCGCAGAATGGCCTTGTTAGCCGCTCTCATGTCGACACACAGCCTGATTTCGTCCGGCTTCTTCGGCTTTGGTGGCGTGACGATTCTGGACACCCACTCCGTTGGACCCGACACCTTCTCTATTATATCTGCGGCTTCAAGCTTGTTGATTTCTTTCGCGACTTTCTGCTGTTGGTGGAACGGAACACGATTGTGCCGCACTGCGACAGGTGGCACTGACTTGTCAATGTGAAGTTTCACTTGCACACCCTTCAAACGACCAATGCCTGTCCACAGTTTCGGAAACTGATCGATTACCTTCTGGCCATAGTCATCGGAGCTGATGGCACGATTGACTCCGATTTGCAGAAGACCCAGCCACTCTGATGTGGCTTTGCCTAGCAGTGGAGTTGCTTCTCCCTCGACGATCAGGAACTCGCTGCGAGCTGTTCGCCCGTCATCTAGAGTGATGTCAGCCTTGACGGACTGTCGGACGTTAATTGGTGGTGAACTGTATGGATGAATCTTTCGACGACATTGGATTAGTCTGACACCCTGTTGCACCAGCTGTTCTTTGCAGGTTGAGTTTATGATGTCGCACGTCGATCCAGAATCGATTATCATCGTTGTCTTCACACCACCGATTGTCACCTCTACTGTCTCACCACGCGCAGTTGAGAACGTGTATTCATCTTCGTACTCCCCCTCAGAGCCACTCGCCGACTCACTGACGTGTCTGACAGCATGCTTCTGTGTACGACTCTCGTGACGTTGCGGTGCACGTGACTGTGCGTTATTGTTTCGGCAGACTTTGCTGAAATGCCCGATTCTTCCACACTTGAAACACTTTGCATTTGCAGTACATCGACAGGACTCAGCTGCGTGCCCACGTCGACCACACTTTGTACAGTTCTGTTGCTGAGATCTGTTGTCCGAGTGCACTGGTGGACGTCTCGTCTCCTTCTGCTGCATGTGTAGCTTGGGCCTGTTGCCCCTTCTCGGCTCCACAATCATGTAGGAACGTTCACCCCCTTCGGACATCTGTGCTGCTTGCCGCTCTGAGGCCTCCATTGCAGCTGCGAGGTCAAGGACGCGCTCTAGTTTCAAGTCTCTTTCTGCCAGCAACTTCGTCCGTAGACGCTTTGATTTGCAGTTGTCGATGACTTGATCTCGTATGAAGTCGTGAATCTGATCACCGAACTCGCACAGACTGGCCAGTTGACGCAATCGCGTTACGAATTGTCCTACGCTTTCACTGTCGCTTTGTACGGCCTTGCGGAACATATGACGGTTGTACGACGTGTTTTTGCGAGGCGTAAAATAATCTGTTACTTTAGCCTTAGCTGTTTCGTACGTTGTGCCGGTTTCTGACAGCGTATAGAAGATGTCTTGAACCCCTTCACCAGCGCAGTGTAGCAATAGCTGCCGTTTTTGGTTGTCATCTTGAACACCGGACGCGCCTACATACAATTCGAATGAACGAATCCAACGCTCCCAACGCTGACACAAACTGTTTGCGTCACCGTGTGCATCGAACGGTTGTACTGCACTTACGTTTAGTGACACTGCCATTGTTTGACCAGTGTTTTGTTCGTTTTACTCGTCGCCAATGTAATATTCTGTATTACGCTGTCAACACATCCATTCTGTCCATACCCGAGTGTCCTACTCCAATAGTCGTCCCGGTACTATTTATTGAAACCTTACTATAGGTGGCAGCACCTGACGGTCACGATATTACAGGGTCAAACATTCAAGGTGGACACATGTGGGGTCAAACACTCACGCTCAACCCAGTACTTCATAGTCCCATGTACTGGAGATGGAAGCTTGGGTGGCATCCATACTGGACAACAAGGGCTTGCCATGAGCTCATTCGTTGTGGGTGTACCAAAGCATGTAGGGCTATCTGCAAATGCAAAATGAACGAACTGAGCTGCACCGAGCTGTACGTGCCAAGGCTGTACGTGCCAAGGCGGCTGCGCACAATAAACAACTGACACTGAGTTAAATGTGTGACTGATAAATTGGAGATCGCAAAGAATGGAACAGAATTGGTAATGCAACAGTTTCATCGAGACAATTTGATTTAGATGTTTCTCTCAACTGTTATGATACAACTTTGTGAATACTTTGTGAGTTTCCAAATAGCTATACAAACTAAGAGTATACTCTACTGTGGTTACGTTTTTTTTACTATAAAGAATGATGATCAAGAATCTACCATTTAAAAACACTCAAACATGTTAATTATCAGTGGACATATGTCAAAGGTAGGTAAAGACGGGGATTACAATGCCCCTAAATTACGTATAAATCACATAGAAACTCTCAATTTATGTATAAAAACACGTTATACAGAAACACAAAAATGCCGAGAGTGGAAATGGAAGCTTGTCACCGCACCAAAACCCTGAACACTGTAAAGTGGGGTTTGCATACGGTGCAACAATATTCTAAGTGTGGGCGGGCTAGTGAAATGTTGGCTTGGTGTCGTAGCTTCTGGGAGGTTCCTCTAATATTGCGTCTGATTAGGCCCAGCATTTTGTTGGTGCGAGCTGTGATGCCGTTTATGTGATTTTGCCATGACATGGTGTTGGACATGGTTACGCCTAGATATGGTTATTGTAACACCATGGAAAGCGAATTTCCTCCTAGATTTTAGTTGGTATTGATCGTATTACGACGGGGGGTTATTCTCATGGTGAGGCATTTGTCGATCCTAAATTTCATTTGCCACATGTTGGACCATTTATGAAGTCTGTCCAGGTCTTCCTGGGGTGCTAGGCTATCGGCTGTGTTGGAGATAGATTTGTAAATGAGACAGTCATCTACAAAAAGGCGGAGATTGGATGTAATTCCTGTTGGCAGATCGTTAATGAATGTGAGAAAAAGTAATGGTCCCAGAACTGTTCCCTGAGATACTCCAGAAGTGATGGGAACCCAGTCAGATGACTTTCCGTCTACTACCACTCGCTGGGATCGGCGTGTTATAAATTTATTGATCACTTCAGTAATGTGCCACGGATTCCATAATTGTGAAGTTTTGGAAGTAATCGTTTGTGGGGGACTCGGTCGAATGCTTTTGAAAAGTCGAAGACCACGGAATCAACTTGCTCACGGTTATCGAGGAATTTGGCAAAATCTTGGGTCGTGGTAATTAGTGGGGATTGGCATGAATGGCCTGGTCTGTAACCATGCTGGACATCTGTAAGAATATTGTGTTCGTCGTAATGTTCCATGACTTGGCTGAATATTATATGTTCAATCAAATTACCGCAGATAATGTGATGGATAGAGGGCGATAATTGGATGGTGTGGATCTGCTACCTTTCTTGTGGATTTCTTGGGGAAATGTTTGTTAATCTTCAATCTGATGGGACTAGACATCTATCTAATGATTGTTGAAATATAGTAGCTAGTATTGGTGAAATTGCACGATGTTTAAGTATACGGGCAGGGATAGCGCCAGTCCAGTCGCCTTGTTAGTTTTAAATGACTGGAGAAGTTTGAGAACGCCACTTGGAGTTACTGATCTATGACGGGCTGGTGGATGGTCTGGTTAATTTATGACTGGAATGTTGCTTGTGTTTTCATCAGTGAAAACTGAACGAAACTGTTCATTGAAGGTGTCGAAATTAATTTACATCCATTTTTAGTGACGAGGTATTGGTGGAGTCCTGTTTCTTTGATTTAGGGAAGCGCCAGAAGGCTTTGTTGGATTTGTGATCAGGGTTTTGGAACATATTGTTTTGAAAAGACCAGTATTTGTGAAGCTGTTTCTTTTGAGTTAGCTTTTGGAAGTTTTTGTAGGATTTCCAATAATTGTTTGATGCTTGTGCTTTGTTATACAATCTTTGTTATACAATATTTGTTATACAATCTTTGTTATACAATCTTTCTTTCTCTTTGCACATTCTTCTTATCTCTTTACTGATCCAGGGATTTATGTGTTTGGAGCAAGTCATGTTTGGAGCAAGTCATCTTGGTTCACGAGGACCTTGATTTCCGAGTTGAGCATGTCCCAGTTTTCCTGGACAGTGTGGGAAAGTGGGTCACAGTTGAAGAAAGACTGTTGAAAATGTATCATGTAAGATTTCATGCTGGGTATGTCCGCTTAGCCAAATAGAAATATTTCCCTTGGTATCTTTTTATTTAGGTTTGGTTTGGAGTTAATGGAGGAGGTGATGACCTCATGGTCGCTTATGTCAGCAACAACCTTGCAACGAGCAACACAATTTAGATGAGTTGTAAAGACTAAGTCGAGGGTGTTTTAGTAGCGTCTTGAATCTGTGTAAGTTCCTTGACCATTTGGTCCAGGAAAAACTCATTACAGATATCTAATTTGAGGGTACACTTTGAAGACTCCGTAGCGTATGGTTTGACGATGTGGTTGTCCCAGTTTATGTCAGCTATATTGAAATTTCCTGCAATAACCAGGATGGCATTCTTGAACTTTGCCTGTATGTCTCTTAGAGAGGTGGGTAGCTGTTCTAAGTTGGACTGGCCTGAGTTTGGTGGCCTGTAGAAAGATCCTATGATCAGAGGCTCTTTCCAGCATCGTCCATACCCTCTCGATGATCTAGACACGTTTCAGTTCGTACACTTGCTTGCTTCTCAGAGTGGTCAGGTCGTCTTTCACGAAGACACTTCTGTAACCATTCAGCCCCATCAGGTTCTTCTTGCACCGCATGATGGTAGTCTTGGTGTCTCGCCGAACGAATGATGTTTAGGGTTATGATGGGCCTATGTTTCGTTCCCGCGTTTCTGTCTAAGGCGGTGGCTCACACTCAGGTCACTGTAACGATGACGCTGTTTGTGTTTTCATTTGTAGCCTCGGTAAATCCGTACACTCCGCCCCGCGGCTGAACTGTTGTAGCCTCGGTAATCCTGTACGACCAGCCCTACGGCTGAACTGTTGTAGCCTCGGTAAACCCGTACATTCAGCCCTGCGGCTGAACTGTTGTAGCCTCTGTAAACCCGTACTCTCAGCCCTGCGGCTGAACTGTTGTAGCCTCGGTAATCCCGTACACTCAGCCCTGCGGCTGAACTGGTGAAGCCTCGGTAAACCCGTACACTCAACCCTGCGGCTGAATTGTTGTAGCCTCGGTAATCCCGTACACCCGGATGTTGTCCGTGCGGCTGAACTGTTGTAGCCGGACTGCACCTGTGGCTGTGTCCGCAGTGTTTCCATCTCTTTCCGCATACACTGCACTGTCTGTAGATCACGTCATAGAACCAGCATGATTTGCTTGGAAGCAGCGGCCACTGGGGTTGTGACGGCAGCAGTTATGGCTTTCGCCAGCACTTGTTGTAGTGTTACTATCACTAGCGTAACGAGTTCCCCCATTATCGCCCACACCCTTTGTTGGGGTAAGACCACTGTTGACCTTCCTGTTTATTGTTTCAAACGAATGTGAATTTAAACAATTCATATGATGAATTGAGCAGGCATATTCACAGGTTTGCTTGTAGAAGCCATTGGCTGTGAAATGGTGCATTTTATGAGAGTTAAACAGGCGGAGCCGGAGGGATTTATTGGATTTTTTTCTGCTATGGGCAACGTGGGCGCATGAATACATGGCTATTTTTGTCAAAATTTACGTGCATCGCACGTCAGGGCATTTTGAAAGAGCTGGAGGTATGTGATTTTGACAAAACTAGGTCAGTATGTCAATGAGATAATGGCAGTTGTTGTAAAAAAAATTCTGAATTTGTGGTCACGTCTTCTTATAATCAAACAAAACGTTAACATGGCTACTGATGCAATTCTCTACTGTGCGTGGTCTTCGTTTTCGCAGATTTCGTGTTTCAAGTCTCAAGTCTCAAGTGGTTTACTCCAAACAGCCCAACCTTGGGCTAACGCAGGAGTTTGTGGTGGACTGTGCGCATGCGCTGTGGGTGGTACATTCGATTAAAAGACTAGTATCATTAATGTTGCTGAAATGGTTTTTATCTGATAGTTTTATTTATTTTATGTATAGGATGTTTAACGAAAATTTTTAATAGGTTGATTGTGTGTATGGATACTGTCGCTGCCTTGCCACATGCACACATAGACAGTCTCCATACCCACACAATGGATAAGTTTATGCTGAGCACTGTGTTTTAAAGGCAGTTTAGGTGAGGAGGTGTGGTGAAAGGGAGTTCCATAATAGCTTCTTGAAATGATTTTGGGTTTTTATGTTGGTAATTTTTGATGGAATCATATTCCATATGCGAATGGCTCGGGGATAAAATGAAAAGACCATTGCATTTATATGACACTTGGGGGCTATGTATTGTCCACGGGTTCGAGAGCGAGTTAGTAGGCCTGGAGGGGGGGGGGTGATCTCAATAATGTTGTTTAGAATTTTGTAGAAGGTAGTGGCTTGTTTGATAATGCGCCTTCGTTCGAGGGTTGGCCATCCAAGGGCAGTAATTAGATCTGCTGGATTTGTGTTCCGTCTGTAATCGTTTTTAACAAATCTGGCAGCAGAGTGTTGCACTCTTTCAAGGCTTTTAACTTGTTAAAAGGTGTGGGGATTCCATATGGGTGAAGAGTACTCAAGTTTTGGCCGGATTAGCATGTTGTAGGCTGTTTGCTTAACTTCGGGTTTACATGGGCCAAGAGTTCGTTTAATCATGCCTAAACATTTCGAAGATTTTGAAGTTATGTCAGTGACGTGATTTGTCCAGGTTAATTTGGAATCCAATTTTACTCCGAGGTATGAGTGGCTGGATACGGTGGATAATGGCTGGCCAGAAAGCGAGTACTTGTGTGTGCTGGGTTTAGTTTTGTTTGTTATTGGAAGGTGGACGCATTTAGATACATTAAATTCCATTTGCCATTTGTCTGACCATGTTTGGAGTTGGCTTAGGTCAGTTTGGAGAATTTCGTGTTTTGGAAGAAATTTTACGATATATAATACTATCATCTGCAAAAAGGCGTATAGAATATTTGATGTTCCCATTTATGTCATTTATGTAGAGTAAGAAGAGGACAGGTCCTAGGACTGAACCCTGTGGGACACCAGATGTGACATCTGTGATGTCCGACAGGGCACCGTTAACTGAGACTCTCTGTTTGCGGTTGGATAGAAAAGATTTGATCCAATTTTGAGTGTTTCCAGTGATTCCGTAGGAGGTCAGTTTTGATAGAAGACGTAGGTGAGGCACTTTGTCGAAGGCTTTAGCAAAGTCAAGCAGGATTGCGTCAATTTGGGTCTTGTTGTCCATAGCAGTCATCCAGTCGTGGACTGTCTCAATGAGTTGAGATTCACAAGACAGTCCCGACTGGAATCCGTGTTGGAAGTGGAGAATGATGTTATGCTTGTGCATATGGGTTCAAGCTTTTTAGTAGCTCCATTGTTGACTGCAGCTTGAACTGCATCAGCTATAGCTTTCTTAAACGCCATCTCTTCTTCAACATGTCGTTTTTCTACATTTTATCTACATTAAACTGATTTGTTATCGCCGCCATTTTGATTTGAATACTGATAGAAGGGGTGACGAGGAAAGCGAGGGTGTTTGTGGGGGACCTGATAGTTGCGAAAACTGACAAAGCGCTAAGGGGGGCGACGCGGTAGTTTGCTATATAGGGGCAGAAACAGAGGCTATCACAGACAGGTTGGAGAAAATCATGGCACCTGGCAAGGGAGGATCTATTTTAGTACACATAGGCACTAATACCGCAGAGAGGGAAGGTACAACTGTCATAGTTAGGAAATACAGGCAGTTAGTCAGAACCCCTAAGCACACACGGGTGGAGCCGATAGTTCTCTCACTGATTCTACCGGTAGTAGGCAGCAGGGGTCAGGTTTATCAAAATTGCCGGAGGATGGCAATTAACACGCTAATTCAGCAGGAATATGTTGGGAAGAGGAATGTGGATTTGTGGGGTTGTTTTGTTGGGAAGGCTGACATGTTGATGAGTTCATCTATGTGGAAAGGGTGCAGCAGTGTGTGTGGATGAACTCTCAGGAGCAGTCGACAGTAGTAATTTTAACAAACATTGTTTAAACTAAAAACGCAGGGGGTTACTTAGATGTGCCTCACACATGACAAGAGGCCACCAGTACACACAAACCTGTAAATTACAGACCAGTGAGTTTAACATCAGTGATTTGTAAAGACCTTATGGTGGACTTCCCTGATAGGCATTAATTATTAAATCCATCTCAACATGGATTCCTAAAAGCGAGATCAAAATTATATTATGTTTTATGGAAGAAATCACTAAGTGGATAGATGAGGGATCACCAGTAGATGTAATAAACTTTCGACGAAATACCACATCAAAGATTACTACTTAAATTAAAAGCCCATGACACCAGGGGTGGCATAATCGACTGGATATAAAATGACCGACTAACAGAATACAACGTGTTGAAGTAGATTGGGACGTTTCAAACTGGGGTACCACAAGGATCAGTATTAGGACCTATATTATACTTAATATATATATATATATATATATATATATATATATATATATATATATATATATATATATATATATATATATATATATATAAATGACCTGTGGACGATGAAGAATTGGTGCATGAATGTGCGTATGCTAATGGGCCTTGAATTTCGCTTAAATCAGTTCAATTATATTACCAATATTTATCAAATTACTGCATAATCCCATTCTGTTGTTCTTTTATGCGGAAGTATTACTGAGATGTGTTAATTTTATAATGCAGCCTATAGCTTTTTATTCAATTCAGGTGCCAACACGTTGCTTCAAATGCATTGTATTGCCTACATGGCCTGTTCTAGGTAGGACCAAGTTTTTTTTATTTTATGTTTTCAAGGTTTCAACACATGTGAGTGAAATTGTTTTAGGGTTATTGCATACAGACTGGGTAAATTTACAGAATTCTGCGTTACCTCTTACGCTAAGACACTGCATTTACCAGGTGTGTGTGTGCGTGCGTATACGTATAATTGTGTGTATGCGTGCGTGCGTGCGTGCGTGCGTGCGTGATTGATAACTACTCGAAACAAACAAGTCATGCATGTTTTGTTGTCGATATGCATCAGTACAGTGTACAGTGTACTTGAACAATCACATGTCGTTTTCCCCGGTCGTGCGTGCGTCTTGCACCTCCTGCGCACAAAACCGCTTGTTTTAGTGTGTATCTGCCCGCACTGGCAGTCACGGTCACGCATCGCTGAACAAAGACACCATACACGGCTGGTACACGTTATCGTATTATCGTATTTATTTAATCAATCCATAAACAAGGATGGGCGCCCGGGAATCACTACAATATTCCCGACAATATCAACAACATAATAGCAATACACTTCATTCTGTTCACAAAGATAAATGCGTCTAGTAACCGGTTTCTTTTGCATATGAAAGTCCGCACTCGGATGCGCACACATTACTTCCGGTGGAAAAGAGGTCGTTCCAGAACCGCTGGGATAAAAAAGAAACCACCACATGTCGTGTTGTTTGTAAAAGCCAGACCTAAGCAAGACATCCATATAAATGTCCAGCTGCTCGCTCGGACGAGCCGTTTGTAAGTGATGACCACCGACAGACGTACGGCAATCGCGGTTCCGGACCGACCCGGGCCGACCGAAGTTGTAGTTTAGTGGTCAACTGTACTCGCCGTCGCAGCTAATCTACGCCATTACGCAGACGCTGCTAAGACACACCTGTCGTCGCCGTATCAGCAAATGTCAGAAACTAAAACCGATGCCAGCATGAAGCAGGCCATTGTTTATATAAATGTGTCGCCCCGAATACGGTCCGCAGTGTTTCGTGTCCGTTTGTCAGGCAGACAGCCTACGTGTGATTTTCGCACTTTCTCGTATGTTTAGAACTTAAGTAATGTAATTATCGCAAATTACCTAATGAACTTTTGATTGAATCTATTGCGACACAAACTTCTCCAACACACAAACGGACACCATTTCGCTGCGGACACTATTTGACGTGACACCAGTACAATACCAACGTGCATGCGCCACGACCACGTGACAAGAACGATGTACAAACAATGCAAGAGTTGTCAAACAATCTGTCTGGATCAACAGTTCAGATGAGCTATGTCACACACAGAGGATATTTGTTGATAAGACGGCGACAGATGCCCTGGGGCAAAAATTAGCTCGCGGGACGGGCGCTTCGCCCGGGGAACAGCCCCGCCTAACTGCTGAACACAAACCATTCATTTATCATGAATAAAATACACACTGGGGCGTGGTAAGCTAACAGTGAACATGTGTGGAGATATGACGATCCGTACTATCGCTACAAGCTGCCCCCGATTGTTCAAACAAGTTGTCTTCATAGCTTATTCACACTGCAAATCTCCTCAACGACATGATCATAACATTCTGCACAAATTCTACATCAAAATACTTGTGATTTCTCGCCTACAATATAATAATAAATTTAACGACCTCGTTCACACATTGTCACTCGCCAGGGTGCGCGCAATCTGAAAACATGGCGCCACCCAACGGATAAATGTACAATTAAGAAACAACAAACACGCGTTCTTCCACACGATGAAACGTCGTCAGCCGTCGCGTTCAGCAGCTACGAATCGGCAGAATAACTTAGCTTAGCAAAATTAGATACTCCTTACATACCCTGTGATAAATATTCTCGTTTTAGTAAAATATAACGACTTTAGTCCGAGTTTCATCACCACAGACACAATAGCGCCGCCGACGACAGACCGACCGGTCACGCATACAAAACAATAATGCAAGTTTATCGCTCGTTCCGAGGCGTGGTTTTAGAAACAAACCGAATGTCAGTTTTTAAAACCAGCACAATTCAGGACTGCACATAACAAGGACCATAAAAGTGTATTTTTACAAGTGAAACAATGTGCAATCTAACGTGCATTATCTGCTAGTTTCAATCGGCCCACACTAAACGCCACCTATCCACTCGCGAGACTTGGATATCCAGTGTGTGCGCCACCTATCTATACCTGAGCACAAACACTGCCCTCTGACGACCAACCACGCAAGCATGCACACACAAAACTAACGACGGTGCGAGGTTCGGAACGGGGCGACGTCTGGTGACGGGAATGTCAGACTGAGAAACACTGCCTAGAGCGCGACACGCGAGAACATCCCTGCTGCGTATCAACACATGTACAATAATATTAGCGATACAGAACAGTGCGAGTCGCATACGCTTGGCGGGCGTGAAACGATCGAACCGCACGACAGAACCGAGACCAGATAGCCGCGTGCAACTGTATTTTGTCTTGGTAAATTGTTTTTCCAGATGGCAGCATGCAGACGGACCTTGATTTGTCCGCTTAAATCCATTTATTGTTTGGTAGAGAAGAACAATGCAGGACAACAGTTAACAGTCTGGATGTATGTTCACGAAAGAACACTGCGATAAAACAAGATTTTTCTTGGAAAATATGTTTTTGTATAAATTACATAACGTCTTTGACCCACGTACGCATAACATATTCCTATTTCGGTATTACAGACAGATGACATGATCGGCTTGTGTTGTGATTAGATCACGAGGTCTAACTACTGTCCTCTCCCACCCACAGTGCTGTCTCCTGTTCGCTGGACCGCGCCATGCAGTCCTCACTCATGGCTGCCTCTTTGGATGCTACATCCAACAGTGTAAGACACAAACATATACTATTCATGTAACTCTCGTTTACCGAATGTCTGCTACACTCTGCCCCTCAACAAAGCCGCGACGGCAAGACGACACCAACTCCTTTCCCAAAGCCACCTAGCAGCACCAAGGCCACTGGACAACGGATATGGTCACTGTATAAAAGAACCTGTGCTCAACAAAGATAATGTGACATTCAGAAATTACGCTGAGGTAGAATTCTCAGTGGTCGTGTGATATGAATTATGGAAGAAGTTTCTTCAAAACCTTTGTGAGTTTCAAGGCGTTACGGATGTAACGTTGTCTTGTGACAGTTCGCGCACAACGGTGACCAGAAGCAAAACGAGTTGGCCGACCTTCACCAATGCACAATGAAAGTGGCTGAGCATACAGACAGACAGACAACATGGAGGTAATGTTAAAACAATAGAGTGCTTCAACGTACGGCATGCAAACGACGTGTTGCATGCAAGCTGTTGTGCCTACGAGGTCTAGAGAATTAGCGATGTCCAGCCACGCGTGTCCCCTATTCCTGCTTTGACTCCTACGACCGTGTCTACCTACATTACTGGTGACACACTGCCTAACAATACATCTCAAGTGCCCAACACCGGTGGTCATTATGGCAATACATTATTGGTTGTCAAGGCAATGACGTTGCTGTGGCTGTTGTCATGGTAACACGCAACAGCGGACACAGAAGCACCAACCTACACAAAAATGAGGACAACAATAATTGTTACAGTGACGCAGTCACCTTCGTCATCAACACATGTGTGTAAATTTACATTATATGTACATAAATATGAATATACGCATATACATATTTAGACACATGCACGTATATTCATATACATGTTTATCCACATATACACACATACATATACATGTATAACTATGTGAGTGGGTATGGATTTATATGTGTAAATATATATTAACATGATTCTCGTACAAAAAGCAACACTTCGAAAGGTGGGCACATCAGAGAAGTTCGACACAGCAACCAAACCAAACTGAATATTCGTCACGAAGGGCGCTGTGCACCGAGCGACTGTACTTCCTGCCAGTAGAGGGCACTGCCCGGTCGGTTTCTCCTGGTGCTGCCATCTCGTGGCTGTGAGTTGTCATCATGCACGAAACGCGATGCAGTCAGTTGTGCTGTGTCTGCCGCTGTTTGGAGAGCGGGGGGGGAGGGGGGTGTGGCATTGGGCAACAACTGTAGTTGTCATGGCGATAAATGTCTTACATACAAACACCAACAATCCGCCCCGACCGACCGATTATACGAGATGACAGTCACTCCATCGACATGCCACCGCGATCAACCTGTCAACGACGACCAGTGTAAAGGCACTAACTTGCCCATGCCTCGCCGCCCACCCTCGCGCGTTTCGCCGCGGGGCTCTCAAAGTCACTCGATTTGGGGATTGGGGATGACGAGTTGCTGTGGGACATGGTGTTTGGTGATATGTGACCGCCTGGCATGCCCGGGTGGCCGGTGGAGGGCGGTCGCAGTGTCTGGTTCGACGGCGTGACGGAGTCTCGAGGCGGTGAGATCGGCTCACTCTTTATGCTCATGTGGTGCATCTGATGTGACGTAACCCCTGGCAATGACACCTGGATCACCGGGCCATTCCCACTCGTGTGCGCACTGCAGACACATAGAACGACAAATATTAATTGTGGCTCTATCTCAACTTGAGGTCCTATAGGCAATGCTTTCACACAGTCACAGAAATGATGTATACATCACTGGATACAGAGGTTTACACATATCTACAGTGCACGTGCACCCACGCAAACTCACACAAACTCGTATATGCATTGACCCCAACAGTAACTTATAAAATGACTAAGCTTGTATGCATGCATGGCTAAGATTAACATGTTATCACTATGGGCTTTAGAAATTCCAGTCTGTTAACATCACAGAAAATGCCCGGGTGGCCGGTGGAGGGCATACATTTCAAAAAATTTACTACCATTTACCAACCTAGTTGATGTATTTACATTTATGTTTATTAATTTAGTTATCAAGTACACTGTACTAACATACTAATATTATTTATTAGTATTATCACTGGTAAATGTGATTACAAAATAATACTGATTTATCAAATAAAAAAGGTCATTATATATTAAACTCCAATTTCATTCTCGTCTAACATAATGAAGCATTTCCCACGTAGTATTGTTAACAAAAGCTGCCAGAAAGCAACCAAAATATGAGGCATTAAACAAAACCTAGTATAAATTGAGTTGGTTACTTACCCTTGTTGCTGCTGATGTTGGCCGATTCCCGCAGTCTGTACGGCTGCGGACAGCGGCCCCTGACCCAGCCAATTGCCTGGGGTCAGCAGCTCCGGCCCAGAGAAGTTAGGCAGTCCGTGAAGACCAGCAGCTGAGTTGAGGTGGAAATCTACAGCGGCAACAAGGCCATCTCAATGTCACAAGGGTCATCTCATTGTCACAACAATGGCACCATGAAGGTTACCACAAACAGAACACATTGCATCAACGTATCAGTTTGCTTACTTAATTAGGTGCTAGTCAATAACATATATAGTGGAGGATATATTCACCAGTTGGTGACACCTTATCACCCGTCATGGATCCAGCCAAACAAAGCTGTAGTTTAGTTGGTAGCAAGTTTACAGGCAGCATTAAATAGGAAATAAGTATTTCCAGAAATAACAGTTATTCCCAGCTAACATTGTCAGATAGTGAGTCAGCTGCAGAAAGATCACTGATATTTATCCAAAGAAATGAGATGGTCACCCTACAAAGATGCGACTGTCATCCTCGTCCCATCACTAAATGAACAAGACAACTCACCACTGGGGAATGACGAGGGTATGCCGGATGGGAAATTGGGTGCTCCGGGCATACTGGGCGTTGCTAAGGCAACCACGGGTGTTGCTAGAGGTACGTTTGAAGTCCTCAGGTTGACCTGTGAGGACAAATCACTCGACATGCATACGATGACACAGGCAGTGTCACTGCATCGGAGACCGAAAGTGACATGATGGAGGATTGAAAATCATTCATTGCATAATCAATGAGCAGGGTCGAGCTCAGATACAAAGTCTCAATCAGTATTACAATGACTCCATGTGTAACAACATTTACATATAATCATCACACGTTTACCAAGCCATTTTTATTACAATTACATTAAAGCGAAACAAAAGTAAACCACTAGCGTGATATTCTTAATTGTAGTTACAAAATTGGTTATGTTTTAGTAACTCTTACAGGTGCATAGGCCAAACACCATGACTTTTGTTTCGTTTTAATATAAAGAATTTCTATCTGGGCTATGGTGGCTAGAATATATGGCTTCAAGTTTTAGTCAAGTTAAAATGTAATCATAAAAAATCATGTGGCTGTAGTGAATTACATAATTATGTTATTTCATCCATGACATAGTTTCCAACTGTAGAGCAGTGTAGTGTTTTCATTACAACATCTCTTGTAATCAATTACAACACACTAATATTACGACTGTAACTGAACCTGACCTTGTCAATGAGGGGCATCCAAAAGGAACGCATACAAAGTCACTTTCTAGTTGGACAGCGAGTGGGCCGTAACAGTAACCCAGAGACAACTGCAATCACAGTAGTTGTGCCCCGGAGAGAACTTATCAACACTGCGCGGGTGATCAGCAGTGCTCTTATATGATGGTCACCTCATCAATGTTCAGTTGTACAAAACTTAACCTTGCATCAAAGCACTACACTGCTCTATGAATCATGATGACACATGATGACACATGATGACACATGATGACACATGCTGTTAACTTTACAATTTCCTGAACAGTGAAAGCGCACCTTGTCATATAACCTAGAGATATAATACAGTATGCTTACAAGAGTCAATTTTATTTTAACTTCTTTACAAATAAACCAACAGGAAACTAGTCTTCATCTACACTGATCTAAAAACCCTGTGATACTGGAGAACAACAAAAAGTAGTATTTGACAACCTGAGACACTACTTCTAGGGTGAATTACTGAGTCTGGATAGAGCCATTGAAATGTACGCTAACAGGGCTGTTTAACTGAAGCTGACGCCCTGTGACAGACGGCAGTACTATGCGAGAACTCCTCCAGTTGCTATGCAATGCAGCGATGCGCATCTGCACTACGACTGTCAGTCGCAGTAACAGATCTACCCATGATGCAACAGGGCCAAAACGGTGCCCCCTTGAGGCCTTTACTGAACACAACCGTAGTGTCCTAGCGGTGCGGGTGTATGTTGCGGGGTAGGAAGGTCATTGGCATGCAAGAAATTAACAAGAATTCTCAAAAACAACAGGAGTGGCGGAACAGCAAGGAAGATATCAACATACGCGGTGGACCCACAACAAAATGAGAACGCACAACGAACATTGTGACAGCCACTCAGTCTCCTCAAGGTTTCATTACACAGAATCACACTGAATAACGCAAAGTGTCTCTCCAGATTCAGTTGAGAATTTGTTCATAAACAAAGCAAAATGAATGTAAAATTGCTTCACTTCAGCAACATTATGCTCAGTAGCTGGTCATGTCTCTTTCATCAATCTCTTTTGGTCCAAATTGATTTTACAAAGTCTTATTATGAGCAACTTGAAGTAATAACTTTTTTTATTATACTACATCACTTACAAATAAAGTGTAATGAACAAAGAACTACAGGTAAGGTAAGGTAAGGTAAGGTAAGGTAAGGTAAGGTAAGGTAAGGTAAGGTAAGGTAAGGTAAGGTAAGGTAAGGTAAGGATTACAATATTGGGTTTCACTCCACTACTGCTGACATCAACAACACGGAGCAGGACAAGGGGCACGCAGAGACAGCAGGCACCAAGACAAGGCAGGCACCAAGACAAGGCAGACTACATGGCAGGCACCAAGACAAAGCAGGAACCAAGACAGGGCAGGCTACACGACAGGCACCAAGACAAGGCAGACTACATGGCAGGCACCAAGACAAGGCAGGCTATATGGGCAGGCACCAAGACAAGGCAGGCTACATGGCAGTCACCAAGACAAGACTGACAGAAGCAAGCTCATGTGCAGTGCTTACAACGACTAGGAGAAGCTACAACTGAAGGTCGCACAACACGTTCCCGACACTCGACTAACCCCGTTCTGACTGAGGTGACAACCAGGAGACAACGTCAAACCAAGGGGTGTGTACTTTGGGGCACAAGCAGGCAGTGGGGGGCAACAAGAACCTTACGGTTATGCACGCAGATATTTCCACATATTTATTTCGATTCATTGAAACATTTATTCAAATTCACTTTTCACATTTCCAATTTTATCTTGGGAAATTGTTTTCTTTCCCTGCATCATCGCCATGGCAACAGCAAAGAGAAATGCTCACCGTACTCCTGTTCTCCCCATCGGCGTCAGATGGCCCCTCAGAGGCTGAACTCACCACTTCCCCACGGGAGTTTGGGATGACGACGCGGAGACTGGGACGAGAGACTGTCGAACTGGTTGCCGGGGGTGACCCCTTCGCCGCCTGCGCCACGTTGATGGGTGGACTTTGGTGTGGGTAGCCGTTTGTTGCGGCCGCATTCTGGCTCAAGTCCATCATGCCACCTGGTGGTCATACAAGGAACCAATCAGAATTTATGTCATAACATCTCTTGAATGATGCAGATGGTATGCATTTCTACGTTTTACCATCAGACTGCTTTTATGTTTGAATAATGTCAAACTATTTATTGAACACTATTAACAGATTACATTTTACATGGATAACAGAATGTGTGAAATAAAATGTTTGTCACTGTAGCTAATAATTTATGATAGCAAGTTTGGGTGTGCAACCAGCATTAGGAAGAGTGCTCTTGAAATCCCTGATTCACATACATTCTGAATTAAAAAGATACGCTGATAAAATAAAAAAATGTGTTAACTATCTTGGTTCTTCACTAAATATGCCACTGTGACAAACTATATGGTAGATGATGCTATTCAAAAAGATTTGTATCGCAAAAAATTTTTTTTGTCGGGACGTAAACAAAATGCTAAAAGTGGTGCCACTTGGCAGTATGAGTAAGTGTCACTCCACTGACCTGTAGAGATGGGGCGTGGACTCAGACACCCACCCGTGGAGCTTGGGCGTGGACTGAGGCACCCACCGCCTGGCTGGGGCGGGATCAGACCGGATGACGTGGGAATCGCTGGGTTCTGAGGCTGCTGCTGTTGGCGTTGTTGCTGTTGCTGGGCAACGGCTGCTGCTTGGTGCTGTTGCTGGGCAACGGCTGCCTGCTGCTGGGCGTGCAGCTCCGCATACGTCGAGTTATGCATGGGAACGGAGACAGGCATCGTTGTGTTCTGGTATGTAGCCACTGGCGGCATGCCCTGCGAGCAACGGCAATCACACATTAACGTCATAATTTTTTGTCTTTCAGGAAAGCCCTGAAAACCTTCCTGTTTGGTCAAGAATATTGTTTAAACAACTAACGTTTTAAAATTAGTTTTAGGCTTTAGCATTTAATTTGATTGCATTTTAGGTAAAATAATTGCATTTAGCTATACTGAGTTAGGTTTTACTTTTATTTTACTAATATTAATTACATATATTTAATTATTTTACCTTTAAATAATTTTTACTAGTATTTGTTGTTTATGCATTTATATATATTTCTTTAATGATTTTTTTGTAAAGTGCTTTGAGCTTTCTAAGGAAACTGCGCTGTACAAAAACTAAGTTATTACTATATTATCTCTAACTGACTGTATAGGAAACATGCAGGTAACTACAGAATCACTTTGAGCTAGAGCAACTTGATTCTATAAGCAGCTGATTCATTTTAATATAGTGGGAATAGGGGATGATTCCATTCGAGCCAATATATTTAATTCTATCCAGCAGCTGATTATGTCATGCATGATTCTGTTAAGTAGATTCCACTTTACGGCGACATGGCAACAGCATGTTATCTAGTATGGTGCTTTTTCAGTCAAAGGTTGTGTGTTTGACGTGGGTGAGAATTTCTGGAGGTCGTAGCCAAGCTGTTCACCATGAAACAAATGATGGACACATCCCGGTTGGCAATGATTTGTATTTGCACAGAAGGAACGGAATCTGTGAAGCATGGTAACAAACTATCCTCCCTGATGGAATACAGTCGAGCCTCGTTATAACGCGGTGGTCGGGGTCGACGACTTCGGACTGCGCTGTACGCGAGGCACGTTAGGTGTTCCGATATCTGCCACCAGGGAGCTACTAAACAACAGCCCTGTGTGCTTGCAGTACTGTCTTATACGCCAGCATGCAGTTTATGGAACTTATTAAACTTATACTAGCATCAACGTGTATTAGTTTTACAAAGTCACACCCTGTTGATTCTTGAACTGAATAAAACACATGTACATATACCGTTATGGAATAGATCTACTACGATGATGATGTACTGGACCAATAGGCCTACGAATCGAAAATGATAACCTGGATCTGAGCAGCCGAAAACGTATATGATTTGACAAACGTAGCATGTAAGCTGATAAAACACACAAACCGACAATAAGTAGAATTAATAATTGTTTCACTTCATCATTCAACTGATCTCGACCGAAGCATAAATTGATTACGCACTACTTTACATCGATTCATCGTTTCATATGCAGATGACAAATTCGTATTTTCGCGCACCGGTAGAGCCTTGGGTTAGGAAGTTGGTATGTTGGTTTCGCGTCGTAAAAACGATTAAATTTACGATGTAATGGAAGCATGTCATTTCACCCAAGTGTTATGTTGGTATTGCATGCTAAATGCATTTAAAACTGTTTATCTAATTCTTACGCGAGGCGTATTTGTGAATCTCGATTTCAATTTATAAACCTTCAAAGCGAAGCCAACGACAGCGATTGATGTCGGCGGCAGCGCAAAACAAACAACACATTGATACTCGTTCATTGACATTGTTCGTCTAATGTTTCTTAAGAAATGTCAAAGCAATTCTACGTAGGTTTAAGCAGGGCCATTTGGCATTTTACCCTGGCAGCAGAAAATCGGGGTCCACGACCAACTGCGTTATATCCGAATCCGCATAATAATGGGGCGTGTGATAACGAGGCGCGACTGTAACTATGAACATAATTGGTCCAGGGCCGTAAGAACGTAAATTTACCTAATAATCTATGGCGTTTACAAAGGTCACTACAATTATTTTCTCTTCTAAATATTTCAAAAATTTTACGGAAATCTGTATACCATTTTTTATGAGGGCCCACAGAAAAGACAGAAGGAAATGTAGAGATTCGATGCAACTAAATAATAGCTTTGTAAAACGTTTTTACAATGCTAGTAACCTATAATGTTATTCGCAACAACATTACCAACAATAATGTATCCTGCATAAAAACAACAACCATACAATATATCAATAGATACCTAGAGCACACTAATTACAGGGAGTGGCCAAGGTGCAGTTACAGAGGAAGGTGTCGAATCTCATTACTGACATATTAAAACATGTCACTAGCAGCTGGCAATAACAGGTTTATCACAAGTGACAGAATAAATATCTATTCTGCTTACATCGAACGTGACAAACTGTGTCTATGACATTATATACATAATGATAAATTACTGTTTCATGGAAATAACATGTTTTATTTGAACCACAAATGAATTAGAATTGCGCACGTGGGGGGGGGAAGTAGGATGTATTCTTTTTATAACCGCATACTTTTTGAACCCTGCATGATGGAGTAGGTCACGTGACAACTACTTACTCTGTTGTTCAACATATTTCGTTGCATCATCAAGTCAAACTCCTGGTTAATCTTCTGGTACTTCTCCTCGGTGCGTGGGGTCAGGGCATACGCCTGGTCAGTCTCTGTGTCAGGGCTCTCACAACCCACCTTGTGCTCCTTCCGGTTCAGGGCCTAAAACGTAGAAACCCAACTTTGAAGTTTGAACTGCACAGACAAACTAAGCATGTTTCTCTCAGCTGTGATAACTGATGTTGGTGGGAGTATGCTCCATACAAACCCCGGGTATGGTAATCTACGCTCCATACAAACCCCGGGTATGGTAATCTACGCTCCATACAAACCCCAGGTAATCTACGCTCCATACAAACCCCGCATATGGTAATCTACGCTCCATACAAACCCCGGGTATGGTAATCTACGCTCCATACAAACCCCGGGTATGGTAATCTACGCTCCATACAAACCCCGCGTATGGTAATCTACGCTCCATACAAACCCCGGGTATGGTAATCTATGCTCTATACAAACCCCAGGTATGGTAATCTACGCTCCATACAAACCCCGGGTATGGTAATCTATGCTCCATACAAACCCCGGGTATGGTAATCTACGCTCCATACAAACCCCGGGTATGGTATAATCTACGCTCCATACAAACCCCGGGTATGGTAATCTACGCTCCATACAAACCCCGGGTATGGTAATCTACGCTCCATACAAACCCCGGGTATGGTAATCTACGCTCCATACAAACCCTGGGTATGGTAATCTACGCTCCATACAAACCCCGGGTATGGTAATCTACGCTCCATACAAACCCCAGGTATGGTAATTTAAGTACAACATTGACAAATCAAATATTGTCACTCTTATTACAACAAGTACAACTAAACTAAATATGCATAACTCTTTCATTTTGGTGCATCACTGTGCTCGGGTTTCGGGTATTTAGGTGCAATAAACTTTTTGTATAATTATTATTAAAAAAATTCTTTAAACCAACATAATATAGAGAACAATGAGTGTAGAACATAACATATGGGGTATATCTAGGAAGACAAAACCTTCGGCAACGTATTTTTTACCCTAAGGTCGGTTGCCATTTTCTTTACAAATAAGCAAGAATGTGTGAACAAGAATGATGAATGGCCATTATTTATTATCGTTCCTACATGTGTCAGGCTGAACTATGAACACCATCAATGTGCTACTACAAACGTGTTACTGGTCTGTTACTTCCTGACATTCAATCACAATGCTTGATATATGAAACCCACGACACACAAGGATTTAGTGCAACAATTAGTGTCATTGTGAAAAAAATTCACGAGTTTAATTAATTATATACAAAATGTCAAGAGCTAAAAATGTTTTGTACTTTTTTACAGGGTTGTTTGATTTAAATCATTTCATTTAAATCATGATTTAAATCGCTCAAAAAAAAAATCATTGATTTATGATTGTCTTTATTTTTTTTATTCCATTTTTTAATCGCTGATTTATCTGAATTTAACACAAATAATTGTTTACAAGCATCGAGATCAACAAAGTTTTGCGTGTTTTTTAATACAAAAGCACAAAGTGCGCACACTTGTGTAGCTGTATTGACACCAGATAGCCTGATAGTCAAATATTTTATGGCATTGTGTATACCAGATTTAAAAAAAATCAAATAAATAAAAAATCAAATAAATAAAAAAATCCGATTTCAATAAAAAAATCTGATTAAATTTTTTTAATGATGATTTTTTTCAACCCTGCTCTTTTATGAATATTAATAAAGCACCTAAACAACAGACCAGACCAGAACAAATTATAAATATGTGCAGCCAATGTGAATTGAAACAGCACTTGTGAAAATGTCATTCTGAAGAGGTTAATCAGACTTGTGGTTGCAATCCTATACATATTTTGTAGGGCTACAGAGATACACTAAGCCATGATATGATACGTATTACGATATTTGTGTCACGATACGATACGTATTGCGATATCTGTGTCATGATACGATATGTATTGCGATATTTGTGTCACGATATGACATGAATTGCAATATTTGTGTCACGATACGATACGTATTGCGATATTTGTGTCATGATACGATACGTATTGCAATACATAACAATGCATAAGTTTAACAGAACACATTTATTAGGTGCACATTTTACAATTCAGCTTGTCTACTGAAAACATACTTTTCATGAACAAATTAAAATCAAATCAAAAACTAAAATATCAAGACCCTTGACTTGGGCAAATATGATGAAACATCCCTTGTGAAATTACTTTAAAACTATGAGTGGTACTGTGAACTACTGTCTGCAAGTGATACACATATTTGATATATATGTATACTTAGTGCAATATCTTAATGATGTACTGTGACACAGCCGTATAATGATTAAGACAAACGAGTGAACTTTTACTGTACAATATGGTGCTATATTTTACCATTTTTACGTTGAGCCTCCGACTACAACTACTACGCATGTTACGGGATTATGTCATGCGGCTATAGGTTAGTATTTGTAGTCTTGAAGTTGAAACAGGTTCTAAGAGGTGTTTAGAGGTTGTTCAACAAGATGATACTGTGAATGAAAAGTGTTTATGTATCGTACATTTATCACAATTCTTGTAAAATATATCGAGTATCGTATCATGAAACAGATCGTTTTGTTTATATTGTGACATTTAAGATGTCACACCCACAACAAAGATGAAAAACCATCAATGTATTGGATTACATAATTCAGTAGGAAATGGCGCTTTGTTAATCATCACAGGAATCATAGTGTTAGCCACAGGTCATTTTGACAGGTAGTTTTGATTTTGGACGGGGGGAAATCACACTGGACGGGTTTAATATCAGTCCATAAATCAACACTTGTGATATATGATCGGTCGTTCGAATGTTTCCTGACTTCGACAGCGTATAAACTGATAAATCGTTACAGCAAATATCTGAATACGAACTCGGCTGTTTTCCTCCTAGACAAAAAAATCCCATACAAAATACCCCAAGGGTTTTTTCGTAATTCATGAGACATTGACTATTTCACTGTCAGTACTTTTGAGTGGCCCTTCTGTTCACGCGTGTGATGATTCATATGGTCCATCGAGCAGTCTATCGTATCAAGAGAATTCACAAGAGAGTTTCACTAGTTCACCTGGTGACCTAATAAAAGGTGAACAGCCGGGTTTTTTTTGCGCGTCTGTCTGCTGTCTGCCTGTTTTTGCGTTCATTAGTCGTCACGCTTGAAGAACATGAAGGTGCAGAAGACTTCAAACTTCTTCAAACCAGCAACAGCGACAAGGGAACAGCAGTTGCCCGCTAAATCTACCAGCACAGGAAAAAAAGTAGTTCCTTTTCATGGTCGTGTTTTAAATTAAAATTGCACCAAAATTAAGGTTAAATACATCGATTGGACGACAAAGGTGTATTTCTATCATAAATTTTGTAGATGAAACTATATGATTCCCCATTTTTGATATCAGGGGCATTTTCTAGAGTGTCCAATTTTGATTCTTGGAGTTGGACAGTGAGATTGATTTATCCAAAATCATGCCTTATTTACACTTCTATGAAATGAATTCGTTACAAAGCCATTAGTTACAAAGCTATTCGTTACAAAGCCAATGCAATATTTGTATTGCAAAACAAATTTTATTAATGGTTATTAGTATAATATGTTTATGTACTTTTTAATTTCCTTGTTACTATATCAAATAGTATATGGACCTAATGTATATAGCATGTACTCTTCTGTCTGAAGTGAAAGACAGATTGATTGATTTTGATTAAACTTGTTGGGCTGGCTGTGCTAAATTACTAGAATAATGACATTGTTGTGTAATAAAAATTTACCCTGAAAACTAACACTATGACAAGAATGACACATTTCCGACACTGTCGGTAGGCGAATGTTACAACTGTAATCTAACATTACACATGTGGCGCCTCCTAGTGAATGAGTACACTACTTTGTACCACTTCAATTTTAACTCGTGGAAAACTCTGTTTGTAGTTACAAAACGAATTGAACTGAGCAATTAAAATAAATTGAACAATTATAACATTATTTTTCACAAATCCCAAAATTTTTAACCGACAGTCAACCCGAGTGAGTCTAAAATAAAAAATTACTATTCACTTGCTTGCAACCTGAAATGGTACTTGATATGTAGCAATATTAATTGTGGCACTTGACAATTTACAATATTCAGTTGTCAGTCACTGCCACTGGATATTTACTGTATAATATGTTAAGTTGTAGCTGTGCAAGCAAGCGATGTCTTCAAATTGTGATTAATTTTCTACAAATATAGATATTGCTGATATATATATATATATATATATATATATATATATATATATATATATATAGATATGCAAAAGAAGTCCAGCAAATTGATGCAGGAAGCAGAACAGACAGGCTTGGAAATAAACATACAGACAATCAGACATACAAAACTACTAAAGGTGAACAGTACACAACAAGCTAAGGTACAGCTGAAGGGAGACGATATAGAGGAGGACAAATTCACCTATCTGGGAAGTGTAGTGACAGACAAAGGAGAAACAGATGGAAATGTCAAAAACAGGATTGGAAAGACCAGGCAAGCATTCAGTATTTTAAAGGCAGTGTGGAACACACCATCTTCCTCAACACGAAATAAGATCAGAATCTTCAACACAAAAGTGAAAAGTGTGCTGCTATACGGCTCCGAGACATGGAGAGTAACCAAGACAACAACCCAAATGCTACAAACATTCATTAACAAATGTCTGAGATATATCTTGAAAACCAAATGGCGAAATAAAACCACAAACAAAGAAATCTGGAGGAGGACAGACCAACACAGCATCAGGAGAGAGATTGCAAGAAGAAAATGGACACGGATAGGACCACACCCTCCGACAGGAATCCACAAGGATAAAAAAAAAACAGGCAGACCCAAAACTACTTGGAGGAGATCAATAGCCGAGGAAGTAAAGAAACATTGAACCACCTGGAAAGAAAAAAAAAAAACCAGCAAATAACAGAGTACGTTGGAAAAGTGTCGTTTCAGCCCTAGCTCTACCTTGAGAGAAGAGGACTAAGTTAGTGAGTGAAGTGATAGATATTGCTGAAAATGATACGTTTGATTCTAGTCGTAAACAGCGACACAATAATATAAATGTGTAAAACTAAAAAGACTACATGCATCAATGAAGATTATTTTTGTAGGCAAGGTAGTCACATCAGTCACGTTTTGTGAACTGTGAATATGTGATTTTTATTCTCTGTTAACGATAAACTACAGCTTTAATATCTCATAAACTGTAAAACCATTAATGAAACATGATGACATGGCAAACTTCAATGTACACTAATTCCGAGCCGAGATGCACCAAACAGTGTGGTTTAATTCCAGTCTGTATCCAATAAATCAGCCACATTAACAGCCATGAGGTGTAAAATTATATGGTTAATTGTTAGCTGTTAGTGCACAATGCCTCAACAGTTCTTTGACAGTGAAGTAACACGGCAAGGTAGCAATAAATTAAATGTCAACACATTGGTCAGGTGTACCTACTGCACTCTCACAACTTCGCCATGTCCATGACACCTAATTCACACTCGGCGCATCAAGTCACCAGTCATGATGGTGACAGTTGTACTATATTATTTCTCTACTAAAAATAATCATTTTGGAAAGAGAACGGAGCAGATGTCATGTGCACAAGTACGCGAGATGACTTGTCAAAAGGTATACACCTTTATTCCAGGTGTATTTTACCCCACTTTACCCTACAGTAACTGTTGCATTACACAACACACATTTGTATCTATATTTATACTATTGTAGAACATGTATTGATTTTTTTCAAAATGTTCAACTGAATATATAAAGAACATATGCCTAGATATGAAAGGTCATCTTCCATTGAGTGCAATTTTTTATGGAGTTGATTTAATGAATCAAACAGAAACCTCTCTAGCAATTAACCTTTCTGTGTAAAACAGGTTTTGCACCTTGTGTACCGCCGAATGACGCACCACACCGTAAACAGTGACGTCAACCTGTAGATCATTTCAATAATGGAACATAACATAGTGTATATACATCACTTGAAGTCTTTCTGAAATAGATTACACTTATGTTAAATCATGAACCATTAACCTATTAACAACACGATACAGAAATATGCTAATCCCCTCATAAATAATTTTAAATGCTGACCCTCTTAGCTGTGAGAAAGCAATGTGCAGCTGGTGTTAAATGGTCCACTACAAGGTCCATGACCAGTTAAGTACCAGCAGTTGGGTGGTCACCTACTTAATGGTCAACTACCATTAAACTGTATGCTCAATGCACTGGTCACCTCAAATGACAATGACACGTTTACTGTCTCCACTGACTGACCAACACTCACAGGTCTTTAACCCATTAGACACCACAACGGCCGCGGCCAGCCGCTCTGTGCAGTCCTGGAACGGCCACCACTGGCCGCATACAGGACCCACTAATAAAAAACAATCCTAACTACTGAACTAAACGCTACCAAATTTTGCCACACCCTAGCAGATACATTTTGCAACAACAGCTCGTTACATGCATATGTTGCCCTTTCGGAAATCTTGATTTTCATCAGTTTTGTTCACACTATCTCGAAAATTTTTATTTCTATATTTGTCATGATAAAATATGGTGTAACCTGAAAAATAACCGTCAGAATTTTATAATGTTTTCATTGGTGCAAAGCTAACACATATAGCTACATTTTCTTCGCTGAGTTGCATAGGGTTATAGCATGGGATCATTGTCAAATGTCAGTCGCAACTTTCAATGTTTTAACAAATGTACTATTTTGTCTTTGCAAATTGTGATCAAATGTGAACATTTTATTAATATATCCTATTTCGATGTATACATGCATGTGGAGAAATTACTACTCTTCAAAATAAACACAACTTGTAATTGTCAATATTGAATAGTTTTTTCCTACTGATTTTTGAACACAAGGAGGTAAAATCGCTCGAAATTTGCCAGAAATCCTGGGAACATGGTGGCATGTTTTAATAAAATCCTGGGGCCTAATGGGTTAATGTCTAGCGTTTCATTACTTTTGGATGACCTTCTAAGCACTAAGTAGTCTTCTAACTACAGGTCAAACACCCAGTCGTATAGGGAGCTAGTGTCTCATCCTATAGAAATGCCACGCTGGCATTGTTTGGTAGAATGCACGAACGTAATATTACATAATTTTGTAGTCTTATGTTTGATTTAGCTATAAGTAAGTAGTAACAATTATCTGATGCATCAATTGGTCTGGCCAAATATTCTTAAAAAGCTATGTCTTATTCTTGAAATGCTACAACATTTGTCTCATATGTTTAATAATTTATTTATGCTTCCAATCATAAGACTGAATAAAAAGACTATCAGCCCAAAGGAACATTCATGCAGTTTCCTAAACTACCTATCTTTTTGTTTTGGAGTCGTACCGAATTAACTTAAGAAGTTTGTAATTCTTTCGGGAATAAGGGCACAGCTTTGTTAGTTCTACGTATTGTCTACCATCTCATTCTCTGTATATGACAGTCACTGGCCCTTTTATTTTGTCTCCACTATCACCTTGCAGGCACCTGAAGCCACCAATTACCTGCTCACACACTCCCGAGCCATCCAACGACCTCTCTATTCAAATGCCACCTTTATTACAGATTGTCACGTAAGTGGTAACCTTTCCCGAGATTTTCCACTGCCTTCACACACAGATTTCACCTTCAAGAAGCTGCCCGCAAAATGCCTTTGCTACACCAATTACGAGACGAATGCAGGGAGCCGAACAGGTTGCTACGGCATCAGTCTAACAAATCAATGGCATGTTGGACAACAACAGTTCTGGCAACATTCAATGGACGACAAGAAATATTGGTTAAACATTTCTGAAAACAAACGTGTAATACACGGCCACACAACGTTGACATATTTTCTTTACTTTGATAATTTATGCATTGGCTTGGCGCTGACATTTCTTGTCAACCTTTGAATATTACCTGAAAATAGTGGCACCAGCGAAGCACTGACGTCATAAACGGCTATCCTCAATTCAACAAGTTTTTCGCTAGTGTCATTTCAAATTCATTATGCGAAAAATCAAATCTACCTAGTATCCGCTGCAAAACGCTATCTCGTTTGTACAATTTGGTGTGTAGTTTTTTTGTGAAATCATGATATTAAATTACTTAATGTTTAATCAAACATTAACTGAAGTGAACATTTAAATGCTGTAAACTCAAAAATTTCAACCTTGGTGAAACTGCGTAACATCGACTGGCAAGAGGCTGGGATTGTGACATTGAGACACAGTGTAACATGACATAAGCTGCACTGTGATATTCCTTTTGTAATAAAAATAATTTGCTTAATTTAATTTGTACTTGAGAAGAATGACAATAAACTATGTGATTTATCATCTGATATGTCACTCAAGTGTGTAGACATGCATGTGTGCGATGTGCGTGCAGAAAGGCCACATTACAACACCTGCAGTGACAGCTTTATGACGCACTGTCCGCATGGCGCGAACAACTCAAGATTAAATTTATATCCTACTTACAGCCATATAATCTACGTCATTTCCCAAATTGTTATTTTACCAAATAAGTGCCTGGCTGTCCTAAATTTAACGGTTTCAGTGCCGGCGAGCCGAAATTGCCGATCGTATATTTTACAATGAAATGAATGCCATGTAGCCAAATCTGCTGATTCTGTTTTGCAACGTCTATTGTTAATGGCTGGAAGCTACGTCACTGACGAAAATTAGCCAATGAGGACAAGCGTTAAAAAACAGACGCGTTCGGTTGTTGTTATGTCAACGATGCGTAGATATACATGCTTTTGATTGCAAAATAAAACTGGAGGTCGTAGCCTAAAACCAAAATGTTGTATGTTCACGAGCTGAAACACATGACATTCAAAGCGTACATGTCAGTACAAGTGAGTCATGTTGCGTTACCTGACTATTACATATGTGAAATTAAATAGAAAAGTGTCTCCCCTTTTTCAAAACTTATAATTTACCTGGTGAAACGTGCTCACTAAATAAATAAAAACAACTTTAAAACAACAGGTCGTTTAAAAAAAGGCCTGGCACTTCTTGGACGTTATCGCAATTTTGGCTGGCACTGAAACGATTAAAATTTACATGAATCATATCAGCTTGTAATGATATTTCACTGGTTAGCCTCCACGAAAACAGTGGTTCGTAAAGGTAATTCATAATTTTTGGTAACCACAATTCCACAGAGGTAATTGGTAATTTGACATCCACCAAAAACTTCACCTAAAAAGGTGATAGTGTTACGGCTTGCCACTTTGGAGAAGATGCACTCAAGATAAGGAAACTATTTCCGTTGTTAAGCGTAATTTTAACCACATGAAAACATTGGTTTCTCTAAACAACCCCTCACACCCACTGCTCCCTGCCCCCCCTCGTCCTGCCCCAATGGTCGGGCTATCACAATGGGTTTAAAAAATCTGTTGAAATGACACGCCTCGAGCAGTCCTTGATATATCTCGAGCCTTCTAAAAATAGCCGCCACCTGTTTACCAGTGCTGTTTTTAGCCACCGCACAATAAGATCGGGTTTCGGGGGCACAATGGCGAGGTCAACTAGTGCCCCTGAAGATAAGGCAAGCACCACTGAATGCAAGCATTGTCAACCCAGCTGTAAGGCATACACCAGTGACAGATAACACGGGAGAAAAATTGTAAAAATGTACAGCATTTCACCTGCAACATCGGGTAACATTCTCAGTGAAATCTACTTTCTGAATCAGAAATGTGTTTTCCAGTCGCCAAGTCGACAAAGCCGGTTAAATAATGGCATGGCGAAATGAAATCAGTGATTATTTCTCCAGAAGCAGATTTCACGGTCAAGTTCAGCCGGTGTTATTTGATGATGCACTTGGTCTGATTCGTTGGCAAGCGATGCATCTTGTTCGAACACTTGACCCGTTTATCAACTCCAGTAACACTAGTCCCTGTCTCGAGCCCACCTACACCAACCAGGTCCACATTCATATATACCTACAAGTACACATTCATATATACCTACAAGTACAATGATCAGAATGCCCCATGCACACATAAAATCAACTAGGAACAGGACTTTTTGTCTCGAACCGTGAATGCTTTGAATGAAAATATGAATGCTCTGAACAAAACTTGTTTACACTTCGAATGCTCTGAACAAAACTTGTTTACACTTTGAATGCTCTGAACAAAACTATTTTATACTTCGAATGCTCTGAACAAAACTTGTTTACACTTCAAATGCTCTGAACAAAACTTGTTTACACTTCAAATGCTCTGAACAAAACTTGTTTACACTTCGAATGAAACTCATCAACACTTTGATTGAAACTCGCTCATGCTGCCAAAATCTTATATCATCAATTTCACATCGTTCATTTAATCTGCCGCAGCATTCTCAGGTGGGTATTTGGAAGTTGTTGCCGCCCTGAGAATGCCCTGGGCACTGTGCAAACTGTGACCAGTAGAACGACAGTACTTCAGTTGAACAAGGGCCTACCTGGCTGATTGTGTTTGCTCAAAGCCCCCGGGAATGGACAAGTATCTGTGTATACAGCCACTGACCGGTCACTCTGAACACCCCAGAAGTTGCCACACAACACCAGTCTAGCGCCTTTTAAGGAATCCAGTATTTGATGAAGCCCCAGTTTTCTACCAGATGATCTACATCAGTTATTACATTTAGAAAATATTCACCAGTATAACTGAATGTCCAATTACAGTGGTGACATGGATTAAAAGTGGGGATATAATTTTTTATTTATTTCATCGTCTGGTTCAGGAAGTTTATTTGCCTGAATGACAACAAAATCATTAATAAGAATCCTTCATTATACAACTTTTGTGAAGTGTAAAACAATTAACAAATAAACTTAAAATAATGTTTTGAGCAGCATAAAATAAAACATTAATGTTCAATATTAACTATAGGATGGGAGATTCCTACTAATTAATACATACATTAATTCTTATTTGTTCCAATAAAACAAAATCATGTTCCTTTCAAGAATTGGTGTCAACAACCAGTTACAGACCATTAGTTTATTGTGTATTAGTTTATTCTTATTACATTATTATTCGTTTTGTACACCAGAATATTTAAGGTTGCTTGCTAGTCAACATGTTCTGCTATTAATAAACCCACATCACATAACTTACGACATATTTTCAGTTTAATATAATCAAACATTTTATTATACGTGACAGGTCAGGGGGCCATTTCAAAATGGTAATTTCAGCTCTTCAGTTCACTTCATCTTTCACATTAATTATCAAGTTTTCAAGTTGTTTTTACAGTGTTCTTAACCTCCTCCTAAACAACAGTAACTATTCCCCCATATTCTTGGAGCGGACTTTCCATCATGGAAGATTCCCGTAAAGAGAGCAATACTTGGTGAAGAGCCCATCGACTGCAATGATACTTGTGTGCTGACCTTGACTGATTTCTGTGTTTTTAAACCCCGTAACCTTTCGATGCATTATCTCGATGAGTGCATACATGACGTTGAACTCTGACCTACCTCGATGATGTCCTTGTTGGTGCGACTCTCGTGGGGCTCGTTGTACTCTGTGTACTTGAGCAGAACCTTGTCCATGTCTGTGCTGGCGTACTGGAACAACTTGTTGGTCGAGTTGAAGATGATGAGGGCAATCTCGCAGTCACACAACACGCTCAGCTCGTACGCCTTCTTCATCAGGCCAAACTTACGTTTTGTGAACGTCACCTATCAACACAAGATGACACAATCAGTGCTCACCATCAGTGTTCACATTCTTCTCATAAACAACCTACACTTCGGTCATTCTATGTGAACTCAATCAAAATGTCTCACATTAATTTTTTTTAAATATGAATAATTTTATTTATTTTTAAAATGCGATCACAAAGTCCTAAATTTCAAACTGCCATAGCTCAAAAAAAAAACTGGGGCTAGGACGCTCAGATTATGGTTACAAATTTATCTTACCCAAGGCTTTCACCAAAATAATTCATTCGAAACAGTAACCAGTGCAACACCCATTGAGTTGAATTCACCAGCATTATAATTATCATGTTTTGTACATATATAGTGAACCAGCTTATACTTATATATAATATATTTATATATATATATATTATATTATATATATATATATATAAATAATAGTACAGTTTTAAACTTACACAATAATGACCCTGCTTTAATACTAATAATACAATCACTTGTGCCTAAATTCACAGAAACCCGAGCTGAGAGGCACATCAACAAAATAGGGTTAACCAGTTTTATACTTATATTATAATGATCCAGTTGCATGAATTTAAAGTTACACAATATATAGGTAATGACCCAACTTTATCCCTATGTGATCAACCAGTTATATCATATAATAATAATATAATAATGATCCAGTTTTATACTTACAAGATAATGTACCTAGAACCATTTTATTTTGTACCTGTGTAATAAACTAGTTTTATATAAGCTTATATTATAATCATCAAATTGTATACATTTAAACCTATGCAGTATGCAAATGATCTAGTTTTGCTACATTTAACACAATGCAATATGCTACAATAACATCTTTATAAACAACAAATTCACAAATTACGTCCAAGTATTTCTTACGAGAACATCACTTTAACTTAAAGTTTAAGGATGCCAGACGTGTTAAAATGTGAGATAACCACTTTCAAAAAGATACATAAAACGTGTTTCTCCAATTTTCGTGCAGCCAGTATACCCATTTGAAACAAGTTGTATGTCAATTTAATTTCTGATGCCTCTTGACCTCTTGACATGTGCTGTTGTGACAATGTCCATAAATTGGCTCAAACCTTCACTAGACAATTAGCTGCTTATAAAATATGCAATGGTGGCATATATCGATTAGCGTCCTACAAATTACAGTGCTGTAAAAATGTTTATTGGCTAATCATTAGATGCAAAAATACAAAGGCTGTTGCAGGTTTATCATGTTGCTCTCATGGACATGTTTTAGTTAACATAATTATTATAGATATAAAAGCATATTTAATATTGTATATACACATGGTATATATCGATATATATCATCACGGTATCACTGGCATTAGTCTATCTTGAGAGGTAATTGAGCTGCACCATGGGTGAATTTTTTTACATTATGCGATATTGTAATGACCAACTTGCATGTGTAAGTAACTGAAATAGAGTTCTATCCATCTACGCCGAGTGGCTGCCATGCTAGCAACACACAAACATGTGACCTTATCAGTTTAAATGAAACTGAAAATCCGTTTTGTGCAATTATTTTTTGTTGAAATAAATAATAAGTGTGAGCCACAGCCCGCAGTGAGACAGAGTGTACCGCTGTATATCATAATATATGGTTCTATAGTGACTGACTTGGGTGCCTGCATCATTATTTATGACTGAGGATGGAACCATTTCATAGATATTTCAGAGACATCGGGTCATTTTACAAACTCTGGTCCAGTTTCAGGAAACACGATGAATTTCTGCATCATTCTACACATAAAGTACACCCTTCAAAGATACATTCCTCTTTTCCACCCCTGGGAGTAGTACTTCAACAATTACTCGTCCACATCACACACATCCCCATGAAATTTTTTTTTCTCCAATTCAAAAAGTTCCGGAAAAAAATGTCTCCTTTCTAATACAAAAAAAGTCATCAACACACTATGCCTGTTAAACATGTGACATCAGCACACTATGCCTGTCAAACATGTGACATCAGCACACTATGCCTGTCAAACATGTGACATCAGCACACTATGCCTGTCAAACATGTAACATCAGCACATTATGCCTGTCAAACATGTAACATCAGCACATTATGCCTGTCAAACATGTAACATCAGCACATTATGCCTGTCAAACATGTGACATGATCATGATCCCGGATCAATGTATGTTTATATCGACTAAATACTGGACAGTTCTGATAACACAGCCTCTGGCAAGTATTACAGTGACAAGTAAACGCACTAGATGACCCATAGGGAGATTACACCAGGTAATGGATTGACAAATCCCTGGCCAGGATTTATCACTCTTCTGATGAATACTATCTCAGATGAGGATATCAAGGTTAAATCGAGCTGGACAGGTGGATGTTTTCAAAGGTATTATAATTGTTATGTGCGTGTCACATCAGTGGAATGATGTGTCACATCAGTGGCATGATGTGTCACATCAGCAGGATTATTTACCATCAGTAAAGCTTCCTTTACACACGACAAAAACATACTGACATTTCAACAACTAGAAGGTGGCCTAAATTCTTGGTTTTTCCAACTATCAACTCTTCTCATTTCTGACACGTATTTCATAGCTGTGCTTTCTCATCACCAGCGAAACTTAATATTCTGAAAAGATTATTTTTATAATTTTCCAGGGTGACTGATGAAAATCAAGAATTCCGAAAGGGCAACATATGCACGTAACGAGCTGTTGTTGCAAAATGTATCCACTAGGGTGTGGGAAAATTTGATAGCGTTTAGCTCAGTAGTTATTCGCCAGGATTTTTTTTAATAGAGGGTCCTGTATGCGGCCGGCGGCAGCCGTTCCAGGACTGCACAGAGTGGCCGGCCGCTGCCATTGTGGGGTCTAATGGGTTAAACAAAAAAGGAGAGATATGGGTTTTCTACAATCACTTCAGTCTAGAATGCACCAAAAACAACATGGTGAAAGTTTGGACAGGATTTTGCTATAATCAAGAGAGAATCGAAAAGGAATGTTTGTACAAAATTGTAGTTATAAAAAGGTTTTAAAAAATTAGGCCAAATCCTGGAATAGGACAGAGGCAGAAAGACACTACAGTGTCAGACATTGTCCGTCATGAAGATTACTCATAATACACATACTTTCACTTTCACATGACTTAAATCCAGCTGATATCAGCAGCCCGGCATTTCCTCCCTGTCTCTGACACCCTCTCCTTTCTCCCCATGGCCATCACCAGCAGCTCCTTTCTCCCCATGGCATGGCCATCACTAGCAGCTCCTTTCTCCCCATGGCATGGCCATCACTAGCAGCTCCTTTCTCCCCATGGCATGGCCATCACTAGCAGCTCCTTTCTCCCCATGGCATGGCCATCACCAGCAGCTCCTTTCTCCCCATGGCATGGCCATCACTAGCAGCTCCTTTCTCCCCATGGCACGGCCATCACTAGCAGCGCCTTTGTCCCCATTGCACGGCCATCACTAGCAGCTCCTTTCTCCCCATGGCACGGCCATCACTAGCAGCTCCTTTCTCCCCATGGCATGGCCATCACCAGCAGCTCCTTTCTCCCCATGGCATGGCCATCACTAGCAGCTCCTTTCTCCCCATGGCATGGCCATCACTAGCAGCTCCTTTCTCCCCATGGCATGGCCATCACTAGCAGCTCCTTTCTCCCCATGGCATGGCCATCACCAGCAGCTCCTTTCTCCCCATGGCACGGCCATCACCAGCAGCTCCTTTCTCCCCATGGCATGGCCATCACCAGCAGCTCCTTTCTCCCCATGGCATGGCCATCACCAGCAGCTCCTTTCTTCCCATGGCACGGCCATCACTAGCAGCTCCTTTCTCTCCATGGCACGGCCATCACTAGCAGCTCCTTTCTCCCCATGGCACGGCCATCACCAGCAGCTCCTTTCTCCCTATGGCATGGCCATCACTAGCAGCTCCTTTCTCCCCATGGCATGGCCATCACCAGCAGCTCCTTTCTCCCCATGGCATGGCCATCACTAGCAGCTCCTTTCTCCCCATGGCCATCACCAGCAGCTCCTTTCTCCCCATGGCATGGCCATCACTAGCAGCTCCTTTCTCCCCATGGCATGGCCATCACTAGCAGCTCCTTTCTCCCCATGGCATGGCCATCACTAGCAGCTCCTTTCTCCCCATGGCATGGCCATCACCAGCAGCTCCTTTCTCCCCATGGCACGGCCATCACTAGCAGCTCCTTTCTCCCCATGGCACGGCCATCACTAGCAGCGCCTTTGTCCCCATTGCACGGCCATCACTAGCAGCTCCTTTCTCCCCATGGCACGGCCATCACTAGCAGCTCCTTTCTCCCCATGGCATGGCCATCACCAGCAGCTCCTTTCTCCCCATGGCATGGCCATCACTAGCAGCTCCTTTCTCCCCATGGCATGGCCATCTCTAGCAGCTCCTTTCTCCCCATGGCACGGCCATCACTAGCAGCTCCTTTCTCCCCATGGCATGGCCATCTCTAGCAGCTCCTTTCTCCCCATGGCATGGCCATCTCTAGCAGCTCCTTTCTCCCCATGGCATGGCCATCACTAGCAGCGACACTTCATCCTCCACCCACCCACATCCACTGAAAACAACTTTTTACTATCAGCTGTGTTACTACTCTAGATTGGGGCCATCTTTGACACTTTAAAGGCAGCATCTAAGGTCCAAAGACCACCAACGGACTAACTGAAAAACATACACAATTCTACGATTTATAACACACAGGGTAAAAAAAAAACAAGGACTGGTGTGGAAGTTAATGCAAGTCTTGTATCTTGTGATGAGACACTGACCCAGAAGGGCAGCTGTTAATTGGAACATCACATTGATTGCGCGATGAAGAAACATCTTGTCAGCAGCCAGGAGGACATTCTGACCACCTTATAATATAATTCAATTTTACATTTTAATAATAAAATGTATGTCTGATTGTAAATTTATAATGGTTAACAAGGTCAGGTCGATTATAATTACTTCACAGTGTAATCAATTATTGTAATGATTGTAACTGATTGAAATAATTTATAGAACATAAACTGTGATTAACATGTGAAAAATGAAATGAAGTTCTCCAAGCTAACACAGTTTTTTAGTTAACTTCCCCTAAAACCAAAACAAAGGCAGCAGTACACAACAACATCTACTGCTTGAAGGGGTCAACTGACAGTAACAACTTATGAATAATACTAACATAATTTCATGATTAAGCTAACCCTGTGAACACGAAAAAATCCATTGGAGGAGACGATAACATTAGCATGACAACCAAATCAGAGAACTTACAACATCATCGCACTAATCTGATCATTGACAAACTAAAGGAATTAATTAGCACAGCACACACGATCCTTGGGTCTGAATTCAATAGTGGACGTCATCGAGTCTCCATTCCCCGGTGGGATCACTTCATCAATGTGCGTCATTTCTTTGTCAGCCATCCATCTGTATTATGACACCTCTGGTCATCTCAGAACTGTCTCAAATAATAATTACTGCTCCCCCTCACTTGACTACTGCTCCCCACAGTGGGTCCACAGAAGTCACACACACAGATAGTCCGTGATATTTATTAATTACACTGTCACAATGTCTACTATTTTGTTATGTTGAAGTGCCACTGCAACATCACAATCCACAGGGCGAAACCCCTTTATTTTGTTATGTTGAAGTGCCACTGCAACATCACAATCCACAGGGCGAAACCCCTTTATTTTGTTATGTTGAAGTGCCACTGCAACATCACAATCCACAGGGCGAAACCCCTTTATTTTGTTATGTTGAAGTGCCACTGCAACATCGCAATCCACAGGGCGAAACCCCTTTATTTTGTTATGTTGAAGTGCCACTGCAACATCACAATCCACAGGGCGAAACCCCTTTATTTTGTTATGTTGAAGTGCCACTGCAACATCACAATCCACAGGGTGAAACCCCTTTATTTTGAACCTCCTTTCATATATTTCTGAGTTGCAAATACAGTTGAGGACTAAGTACAATCCTTCAAAAGCTAAAGTTTGCTGATGAATGCATTGTCTCAGCAAGCGTAAGAGGACTGTATTTTGTTGCATAAGAAGACTATTTTGCCGCATACAAGGACTGTATTTTGTTGCATAAGAAGAATGTATTTTGTCGCATAAGGATTGTACTGTGTGGCATAAGAGGACTGTATTTTGTTGCATTTATAAGAGTCTTGACTCTATTTTGTCGCATTTATAAGAGTCTTGACTGTATTTGATCACATAAGAGGACTGCATTTTGTCCCAGCAAGCCTAAGAGGGCGGATGGCCAGGTTTTTACCTTGATGTGACACCATTTAATTTCAGATTATATAGCAATAGCAACATTTATTTATAAAACATTATTATTTGTGTTTTAATTGATTCATGTTGACAAAATCAATTACATATTTGCCATGTTGTTCATGCCAAAGTTTATTTTTGTCTAATTTATAAATAGAATAACCTTTAATCAAGCGAAATAGGGGAGAACCTCTGAGACAGCCCTTGAAAGAGACTGCGACATTATAACTGCATCCATAGTCCAATTTTATCTTATATAAACATGTAACTTAAAGGTGCTTACTCATTTTGATTTTTTGCTAGTCTCATTTCAAATTAATTTTAATTAATTAAAAAAAAGCCTAGTATCCACTGCAACATGCTAGCTCGTTTGTGCAACTTTTGTACGTAGTTTTTGTGAAATCATCAGACAAACTGTTGCATTGGTTAATGCTTGTTCCAGGTGTGAGATTTAGCAAGTCATTGAAGGTAGCCAGTCGGGCTACCAACCTTGCAAAGGGAAGTAGCCCAACAGTTTCTTAGGTAGCCCACTTGCTAATCAATACTTTGATGACAGAAAATAAAAACTTTGAAGATAGAATGCATGAACGACATCAACAACAAATAAAAACATCAAAAACACAGTTTTCAAAAAACAAACAGTTCTGAAACATTTATTTTTAATGCATGATCAATACAATGTAATACATAATACTGAATAAAATACAGTATACAAATCGTACACATGTGACAGTTTGTTTTGATAACATGGTACACCAACAGTCTGCACGAAAAATCTCCAAGTGTCACAGGACATCAGGTCCTGTGAACTGAACAGTTTACAGGACCTGTTGATTTTTCACAGGACCTGATTTTACCTCCAAATATTACTAAAACGGTGAATGTACATAGAAGTGGCACCATGTGGTGCTAGCCTAGATAAATTTTAACCAGGTTCCCGATTAATTCACCAGAAGCACTCCGCGCATCGTGTGTGTGTGTGTGTGTGCGTGCGTGGCGCCAAGACTGTTAACATGACCAGTTACTATTTCAATGTAGAATGACCGTTCAGTTACATGTTGAGCGTCGATGTGGTTGATTAAAAATATAATGAATGCTTCCTATTGGTATTGCTTCGGCTAAGGTTTGGCAACATTTCTTGCAATGTCAAACGTGTCACAAACACACGATTTATGGCTAACATAAATGCGATATAGCCAGGACAACACTTAATATGAGATGTTTATTAACATTCCATTTATTTTTGCTGCATCCAAAATATTGCAGCTCCATAAATATTTTGAGTCGCCATGCGGGCCACTGTAGTAAAAAATTTGTCACCCGAAGCCATTTTTGGGCGACAATGGCAACCAGGTGACCGCTAAATCTCACCCCTGTTGTTCAAGCATTAACTAATGTAATAAGTGAAAATAGAATTGCAAAAAATTCCCGATTTTTTTCCTTGGTGAAATTTTGCCATGTGATTGGTGAGAGGATGGAAATCACACCCGTGATCAGCATTGACCCACACTATGTTTACCATTTTGGATATCCACTATTTTGATCTTTACCAGATGTAACGACTAAAGTAAATTCTTTCGATGATTTAAAAAAGGCATTTTTTTATTAAATCGACTGCAAATGTTATATAAACTATTCACACACTACATATTTGGACACCACTGAACTGGATTTGTGATAGGCTAAATCAGTTGAGGAAGCAGTTTTACGTAAGCTTGACGGTATCAAACCCATCCAGGAATATTAGTGTGATTAATCTATATATCTATCATGGAAATGTAAGCGCAGACACCTGCTGGCCCCACATCCGCAGCAATATGAGCGGGGATCACAGGCGACGCTCGCTCTGGTGGCCATGTAAACCACAAAGGCGGCCACTCCACAGGTTGAGATAACAAGAAACCCTCAAGCTATTTCATGATCAGGCATGACGTCAATGCGGCGACTAACGAGGTCTGGCGAAAGACAATGCAGGCAATGACACCTTGTCATCACCGACGCAGACCCCTCCATCTGCGTCGAGCCCGGACCGCGGCGCTAACTGCGTGGCCTGACGACCTGTCCCCAAGGCATCGCAGACACTCGTGACGTCAATGACAAGAATAATCCAGCGGTGAGCGTGCCCATAAAAACACTGCCGCCTCCGCGCACGTGACATCCGTCAGTGACACTTGTTATGAACACCAGGAGAGACACGAGGAAACCAGATTCACCAGGTAGCAGGCCAGTTACACATCCTTCTCACTCACTGGTCAGTTGGCTTTTTCTGCTCACACCAATCAAGATAAATTGTTTGAAGCCAACAAAGATCTGGTAAAAAAGTCATCTAGTTAGACATTAATAATAATGGCATCATGTTTTTGGGTTGAATATTAGCACAGCCAGTAAAGCCTCATCACAATCACGAAAGTGCATGCAGATATTCTGCTACATGTTGCACCCAAGTATTTTGAGCCCTGAAACATTCTCCAAACCCCAACTCCCCTCCACCAACATCAACCTTAGTTCCTACCTGTCTGTTCCTCTCATCGCCGATGCGAGATATCTGGATTTTCTTCCGACCCATGTCTGATGCTAGTAAATGCCTTCCTTGCTCCTAGATGTGCTCCCGCTTCCTCTTCCTGCTCTGTTGCCGCGGCGACGCTATGCAGTGGCAGTTTCCAGCGTTAATTTGTCACTCTGAAAGCACAAAGGATAAAACGGTGAAACTGTGCTCACGAGTCTTGTTAATATCTTACACCCAACCCCATAGCAATAATTATTATGACATCGCCAATGTCCAACATCGACAATGACACAGACAGTGACATCAACAATGACACGGACAATGACACGTACAATGACAGCATCCTCTGACAAGCCTCAGATTACATATATTTCCTGACATTAACTCTGTTAGGTTTAGTTTTTTTCTAAATGCCATCCTTTGTGAAAAACCTGTGAAAAACTTCTAACCAGCAGACTTCGCCATCCAGTGTGCAATGTGTCGTGGTTTATCCCTCCAATGACAAGAAGCCATCAGAGAAACATGCTGTTGACAATAAGCATTTAGCCAGTCAACAGGCCAACGTAACATGACAAATAACATTTGACCATTGACACAGCATCTGCTGACAGGCAAAGTCAAAACTCAACAAACTCAGCACTGACTAGTGACATGCCAGACATCCCTCAGTCCTTGAGAGCACTCCACTCCCCCTTCACATGAGATCTTTATGAGGTGCAGGACAATATTGAATCAGCACAGAAAATTAATAAACTTTGAGTTGTTTTGCAAACGCTACTTCGGTCGACTCAACAACAACGTATCAGTGTATGTAAAGCCACGTTACAATCCCAAGTGTCTACCCACCACTTCTAATGATACCTGTTGACTACAATTATATTTAACTATCCCATTTCTTCTATGCAGTTTATATTGGCAACGGCAATCAAAATAGCATATAACAACATCTGATAAGGGTCTCATTGCGGATATGGAAGATTTCTCCAGCATTTTCTATCCATATAGTTACATGGTCATTTACAGGTAATAAATAATATGTGCAGCAAAGTTTCCTGAAAATACACTTTCAAAATTCAGTAAGGTCTACTGAAGAGTAATTTGAACAAAACTTTAAGACTGACTAACCACTCAACCACCCACCAGGACAACGACAATAGTACCCCTATGCAGTATCTAGCTTCACCTGGGGGGGAGCAGTGTGGTAAGGTCATGGTTAAAGAACACCGTCCACTCCCCCCACCAATCCTTGACAACCGTCTCTGGGCAGATTGCAATCTTGCTCAACCTGCGGTGAGATAAACATAACAATGCTGGACGGAGAGTGAGCGCGGCCAGCCGATCGACCACTGCTGACATTTAGGTCAGCCGCCACAAACACGTTCCGACCGCAGGATTGGCGTTTACTGATTCCAGTGGTCAGGCTGCTACAATGGCTGGTGCATGGAAAACATTGCTGTGCTCTGGCTGAATGACTGAACATTGGGCTAGATGACTGACTGACTGGCAACAACACAGCCCACTGCTCTTCATCCAAACGGGCTACTCAGACCAATGTCTCGTGCAATTCCCTTGAGAAACTGCCCAATAGAACCATCAAGTGATCAACTACTGGTCATCAATACTGGTCAAAGGACACGCAGCCAACTGTAGCCACAAAGAATGAACCACACACCTGTTCAAAATCAGTAATCCTTTGTCTCCGTGCAATCTAACTTTATGCATAGACCTACTGTTTATTACAATTCAGAGCTAAAAATTATTTACTTTTAACTGATAAACAATGAACGCTGTCCTCGTCATCTGGAGACATGTATAGGAACACAAAACTTACAGCGTCAGCAGGTTATCCTACAATATCTTATCCTACAGTATCTTGTGATATCTACAGATAAGTTTTTTACTTACCCTCCCTGTCAATTGGATCAATTAACTGCTTCTCCCTGACAAAATCTTGCCAACTTCTTCTGCCATCCACCAACAATCAATTATCCCGTACAAGGGAGCTGTGTACCTGAATGAGGCCCTCTGGTGACTGCCCCATCAATCACTGTCACTCGGCAAAGAAACGCCAGCGAGCAAACTGTACAGGAACAATTAGGGCCGAAGGCTACACAAGAGAATCAATGAAGCGACTGTTTTGATGGGAGAAACATCGGGCTGGCTCTCAGGTCCACGTCGCTTACATCCCCACAAAACAATCTGACAAAAAATGAGGCGCTTTGATGTAAAACAGTGATCCAGTAACAACGACAAAATCCCCAAGAACGAGTGAAGGTGACTGTTCTCGTCTATTGTGTTGTACCACCAAATCAATCACTGCACGTGAGATAATCAATATATATCCATCGTTCTGCTTTATTGTTCTCGATTACTGATGGTGCTAAAATCATATAAAAATATCCCATCTTTATTACGAAATTACACTCATTGTTTCTTAAATTTTATTTAGTGCAGCTGCCAGTGACACAATCATCCATTTATATGTACAACTCTTCGGAATTCACTGCATCAGGTCAGTAAAAACAATACAAATTTGCCACCATCCAAGGACTGACCAGTGCGTACCCCCTTTAGCTACGTAGCACATACATCCACTGTTCACAACTTCAACCAACAAAGCAAGTGTGCAACTCTTCGTTTTGATGCAGCACTGAGCTCGTGCTTCCAGGGATTTATGCGCGATATAAGTTTTCATATTATTATTATTCTTACATGAATATTCAATGCAGAAGAAAAAACGTTGCCAAGCGTAAGAATATCATATACAGCGTACCATGCACAGGAGACAGCCACATGAACAGCTAACACAGCACTTGAGACACAGTCGCACAACTCAAATTACAACAGTCTAACCGGTCCTGGAAAGAGTTCAGTCATAATTCACAATAACTTGCCTCATGTCTGTGCCTATTTCTCCCAACAACATATCAAGATGTATATGAATGTTAAATCATCAGAACCAACTGGCCCTATCGCATCAAGTTTTAAACATAACTCCCACACAAGTCTAATAAATCCCTGTCCTAACTTAATAGACTTTATGTCGTGCAGCATTTGGCCACGTGTGTGATGCTGAGATGCTTAGGACACAATAAATCAAGTCCGTTTACTAAGTGCACAGTGTTCACTAGCTGTGCAGCCGCTACGGACATTAAATCCTACAAAGTTGCTTTTTACCAACATAAATCTTGCTAAATAAAAGCGTAATGATTTTGCAGGCAATTCTGTCTCGTCCTCCATTTTATGACCTGCACAGTCGTTTCTCTGCATCACGTGGCAGCAGAATCACCAATCACCACTGTTCGACCTCATAGGAATGCATAACTCATTCACGTTTTATATCAAGGGTACATCATGAAAATGTAGTAAATTTCGCCTGCCTGATCCGCAGTCACAACTGGTGCTTTAAATGGAACTGTAAACCAGAAATAGCCATCTATTCTCGAGTCCGTTGATGGATTGTCAATTGCAACTGTTGCCATTTCCGATGGATGCCATTGATGTGGAGAAATATTGAGCAGTTATGGGCAGTGATCCCCGCTCATTCATTGTCTGGCTCGTTCACCTGCATAGATCTCTCTCATAGACCCTACACTAGCATAATGTGTATGTGTACTAGGGTTGGGCCGTTCACCTGCATAGATCTCTCTCATAGCCCCTTCACCAGCATAATGTGTATGTGTACTAGGGTTGGGCCGTTCACCTGCATAGATCTCTCTCATAGCCCCTTCACCAGCATAATGTGTATGTGTACTAGGGTTGGGCCGTTCACCTGCATAGATCTCTCTTATAGCCCCTTCACCAGCATAATGTGTATGTGTACTAGGGTTGGCCCGTTCACCTGCATAGATCTCTCTCATAGCCCCTTCACCAGCATAATGTGTATGTGTACTAGGGTTGGGCCGTTCACCTGCATAGATCTCTCTTATAGCCCCTTCACCAGCATAATGTGTATGTGTACTAGGGTTGGGTCGTTCACCTGCATAGATCTCTCTTATAGCCCCTTCACCAGCCTAATGTGTATGTGTACTAGGGTTGGGCCGTTCACCTGCATAGATCTCTCTTATAGCCTCTTCACCAGCGTAACGTGTATGTATACTAGGGTTGGGCCGTTCACCTGCATAGATCTCTCATAGCCCCTTCGCCAGCATAATGCATGTGTGTACTAGGGTTGGGACGCTCTGTTACCCTGATCTCTCTCTCATACACCCGCAATCTATGTACTAGAGTTGACGTCATATACTGGGGGCCTGTGTGTTTAACAGTACTAAATCCTAAGGACTGCCCATATTCAAGAAAAGACAACATTTATGTTGCACTGAGGAACACAATCAACCAATGAATGTCTTCGGAAGAAGTCCTTTCCACCTGGTGTCCATGCCAGGGGGAGTAAAAGGTCTCACACAGGGAAATGGAAAAACCTGTTGTAGTCTCAATTAGTAATAAAAAACACCTCAGTATGGGTGAGTTTAGCTGCGACCAGCTGTTTAGGGAGTACCACTGCCATGAAAGAAAGGAGGCAAACAGAGAACAGATGACTTACCCTTACTCTGATGAGCACCATTTTCATAAAACTTAAACTGTTCATAGTTTCTATTCACATGATTGAGTCTGATTGTATCTAGTGCATGAATCACCAGTGCCAAAACTTGATCACTTGCATTAGGTGAGATGGCTCAACGGTCATTCGCTAAAGAAATAAAATATCTACAGCCACAACATAATTCACCTTTCACACAAACTTCACACATACAGCATAGTGAATAAGCTGTAAATCAAATCCTCTGGCCTACCTCACATTCACAAACGTCTGAATCAGGACCATCACTTGGCACCAGATGCAGCACAATATTGCATTAGTGCCCCCTGGTGGATTTCAATCAAACTTGATTAACGGAAAACGAATTCATCAGCAAACCTGCAGATATTGATCACTTAAAACATTTGGGAAACCCAACAGACACACACTGGTTGGTTGGAAGGTAACTCTGACTGACTAGAACAGGTGGTTAAGATGATCCACAGCAGCCAAAGAACAGGAGAAATCCATCACTGGCTGTCATACATCAGCAGGTGGCTGGTCCATTCATTACAGGTACATTCTAGAGGCTGCTATGCATAAACAAGATGCTGTCAACCCCGAGAGCATCTTCTGGGAGACAAGCAACGTAATGCGGTCAGCGGGTCCCGGTCAGGAGGTCTGAGGCTCTAAATAACCTGACAGTGGAAGGTTAGCAAGGTGCACTCGGGAGTATCAATAAGACAAACCGAGGCTGGGACACCTGTCGCACCTATACCTTACTTACTCTCTGACGCAGATCTGCCTTACATCAGACTGCCTGCCTCCCTGCCTCCCTGCTTCTGTACCTCCCACGTGGGAGACACCTGACACGTACTCCATCCTAGCAACTCCATCATAAGAAGTGGACACTTCAGCTATAGCTCAAAATCAGATAGGTTTGTGTAAATTATTTATTAAATTACCTAATAAAAACCATGTGCTGTACTGTACCAACTTCCACCATATTTTTTCAAAATTGCTTTTCCACCTTAAATCCTTTTTGGTACTTTGATTTGATGATGTTTGCACATCCTTGTTCATATCAGGCTTAACAATTCTGGTTTGTTGAACTTTTAGCTCAGGTTCCCGAGAGTTTAGCTGATGTACAAGTTTATCAATATTACCAATCACTGATTGCAATAAAACAGGAACACAGTTTCTGATGAGCACTAAAAATGTAGTTTGGCTGATATTATTGCCAGTCTTGAAGGTCTTACATAACCCATACTAGGAACACTGCATGGCCACCAGCGAGAGACCTCTGAACACAGTGCCCGTACTTAGGCCTCAGCTCACAGACAATCCAACAAGTATATGTAACAGATGAAACAGGCAAAGCACAAAGTGCTAATTGGCAGCACAAACACACAGCTGGGTCAGTATTGGTACTTTGCCTTCTGTAAGCGTGTTAACTCTGTAGCCCACCAGTCAGCAAGATGGAGGATTAAAGTGTTACCTCTGCAGCCCACCAGTCAGCAAGATGGAGGATTAAAGTGTTAACTATGCAGCCCACCAGTCAGCAAGATGGAGGATTAAAGTGTTAACTCTGCAGCCCACCAGTCAGCAAGATGGGGGATTAAAGCGTTAACTCTGCAGCCCACCAGTCAGCAAGATGGAGGATTAAAGTGTTAACTCTGCGACCCACCAGTCAGCAAGATGGAGGATTAAAGTGTTAACTCTGCAGCCCACCAGTCAGCAAGATGGAGGATTAAAGTGTTAACTCTGCGGCCCACCAGTCAGCAAGATGGAGGATTAAAGTGTTAACTCTGCTGCCCACCAGTCAGCAAGATGGGGGATTAAAGTGTTAACTCTGCAGCCTACCAGTCAGCAAGATGGAGGATTAAAGTGTTAACTCTGCAGCCCACCAGTCAGCAAGATGTAGGATTAAAGTGTTAACTCTGCAGCCCACCAGCCAGCAAGATGCAGCTTTAAAGTGTTAACCGAGCCACATGAAATAACTGGGTATTTGTTCACATCATCTGCAAAGACTGATGAACGTGTTTGTGTTCCATGCTGGTGTACATACTGAACAGCAACCCAGGTAATTAGTCAGAGTCATTGTGAAGCCCAGCCATAGGTGTGCTCTACATCTAAGTCTTCCACTTCACCATAGCAGGCACACAGCAACACACTACCAAAAAGTAATAGGACCCTATTCACCCCTAAGTTGGGAGCTGAATTCCTGGGGGTGTTCCAAATTCAAAAAGTTCATAACCAGCCTCCAACAATGAAGAACAACGCCAAACGGATCGGAAACAAGCCTGTTTCCTTGTTACACCCACAGGTGCGACACTGCAGAGTTCCCTCGAATTAGCCTTCATTTGGCAGAATGGCGAGTGCACAGAAGTGAACCTGTAGCCTCGTACCTGAGAAACAACATTTGATGTGAATCAACTCATGTATGATTCATTGAGGCTGATCACTGCTGTGGGCTGTCACGTCCACCCACCGCCAGGGCAAATACTGACCAGAATTCAGTCCACATTCAACAATGAGGAGCCAGCATGGGAACAGTTCTCCCTCATCCCCTCAGCTGCCCTGTTTGGGAACACCTGTCCAGCAATCTCAGCCCGTGCAGTGGTAGGTGATGGTTTCACTGGCTGTGGCATAGAAACATGGCTGATATATTCAATATCAATTATTACAAAAGTATTATGTATGCCAGAAAATGCCAGTCTAAAATGAGTCCAGAGACATTAATATGTTCTGTCTAGTGTAAATGGGCAATGAATGATTGCCATGTTAATCTACATTAAACAAAACATTAATAGTATGTGAACATATGGGTAGGGATTGAGACCTGCATAATTTAGAAAGTAGTTATAATTATCAATTATCTTTAATTTCAATAGTGTGTATTTCATTTATTCTTGTCTGGGTGAAATAAATATTAGAGGCTAACAATTAATAATTTACTGTTTCTTGATGCTTCATTACTAAGTATTCTTCCATCAATATGGACGAACTTCGAAAATAAGTTTGTATTCGGGGGGTTTCTACCAAAATAAGTTTGTATTTGGGGGGGTTTCTACCAAAATGTCCGAAAAGCTGGCCACATGGCAGGCAACTGGTACACTTGCAAGAGCAGCTTCACAGAGCTCCCTAGATGCTACCAGTGACCTTGACCCAGCTATGGAGGGAGCCAACAGCAGCTGTCACTGAGCAGCTATTTACTTCAAGCAGGGTTGTGACCACAAAACTCTATGGTTGTGACAGATGAAAAGACAGGAGTCAGCTGAAGGACTCATATCATCATCACATGGCTCACTTCATAATGTCTATCTAACATGGTTTCATACTCTTTCTCTTTTCTTATTGTTGTGGCAAACACAGTCTATGACTGAAATCATTACTTATCTCAACAGTCTCTGACAGTTTGAGAACATTTCATTGAAGTAACATTTATTGTTTTACACAAATAAGGCTTATTGTACGGTGGAACTATGGTTTAGTACTCTGCTGAACTAAAATGTATTGCTTTACTGAACTAAAGTTAATTGCTTTATTGAACTAGCATTTACAGTTTACCAAACTGACAGGTACATTAAGTCATGCATATATTTGATGTAATTAAAAACTATTAAATACATGATATACAGGTATCATACAGAAATACATTAGTCAAACAGAGTGCACAAACAGCAAATCATACTAGTAAGAATCCCTTGAATTTGGTTATGTTTCTTGATGTTTCACCAGAGTTTTAGCGATATTCCCTTATTATCACCCATCTGTACCACAGACCATTGGACTTCACTAATCTGCTGCAGCAACTCTTGTCTATAAGTACCCAGGAATGAGAGACAAGAGCGAACTAGTCTGGTGAAGACATGGCACGCACTGTAAGGAGACTCAGACGTAGTCACAAGGGTTCTACTAATCACCTTACATATTAGGAATAAAATCATATATTACTAAACTACTAAACTATGACACCAAAGCACAAAGAACCAGTAGGCAGAAACTAACAGGGGTGGCTTGTGAATTATGGCCACTCCCTCCCTCCCTCCCTCCCTCCCTCCCTCCCTCCCTCCCTCCCTCCCTCCCTCCCTCCCTCCCTCCCTCCCTCCCTCCCTCCCTCCCTCCCTCCCTCCCTCCCTCCCTCCCTCCCTCCCTCCCTCCCTCCCTCCCTCCCTCCCTCCCTCCCTCCCTCCCTCCTCCCTCCCTCCCTCCCAATGACCAGCCTGTAGAATAACTTGAAAGCCACCACTGAACTTGACCAACATACCAATGTCCAGCTCCCTCTTCATCAGTGAAGTGGGACCCAACCCCTTCCCCAGCTGCTGCCCCAGGCCCTCCCCCCTGTCTCAACAGTATCCAGATCAATCAAAAAGTCCCACTTCAAAATGACCAGGCCTTGATCATAGCAGGGTGCCAACATTCCAATGGACATCCATCCTGAGCTGGTTGCACAGCCTCTCTCCTGGCAGCCTGGGGTTTCCAGGGAAGCACCTTGGTGATTAAGTCTGTTGCTGCTACGCTCATTCATTATCTCATAAGTATCATGACCATCTGCATCCATTCCCATATAAGGCAGTGGGGTTTAACCCCAGTGTAGGGGGAGGGTATAGATTTATTTCATGTCCATGTGTATTTTCGAATAGTCTGTTACTACATTACTAAATATGTAGATAACGAGTGAGTTGTGTACAGAAGGGTAGTAGACTTATAGAGGGCAAAACAACATTTTAACTGAACTTTTGACCACTAAATGTGTTTGTCTACCAGTCCTTGTTCTTCTGTTAAGTACAGTGCAGTATGTACATGTAATGGAAGTGTTTTATCTTTATACATTTTACACAAACAGCACTGCTGACAAAAACAATGTTACACACAGCTGTAATTTTCATTGAACAAAACAACACAAATAAACAATGTTCTGTGCAAATAATATGCCACATATTGTATGAAAAATTGTACTGCATAAGGCCAGCTTGTGCAGTGTCTACCAGAGTGCCTACTAATTGTGCTTAAAATCCAGGAACAACTGTCAGGAACTCATCATAACAGATGCAGTCTTCCTGTCAGACACTGGTATTCTATTTGTAGGGAGAACATTTCAAGGATGACACAGTGGAGTTCTGGAAACAGGTGTTGATCACATTCATCAATCCCATGAGCCTTGCTGTCATTAGCCACTCCCATGCATGTTTCTCATACATAGTTTCAATGGCTATCATACTCTGCAGTGAAACTGACATGTGAATTGAACATTTTTATATTTATACAGAAAAAAATCATGTGTCAATACATTTTTATAAGAACTGTGATGTTTTATTAAATTAACTTGGTAATGTGATAACTTGGTAACATGATAAATTATTTCAACAACACATCTCTTTGTAGTATTTCTGAGATAGTGACACATCTTAGTAACGAAACACAACATTGAGCCTCAAGATTTGTGTGGGAAAAAAATTCTATATAAACTCACAAGAAATGAATAATAATCCTCCTGTGTTATTGGTAATCTCCTTGCTTTGTCATTAGTTACTTGCTTCTAATCTACCACAGGGACACTCTTCAGTCAGTTATGACCCACTAACCCCAAATCTAAATGTCTTGAAATTGGCAAGTCAGGCAAGCTCAAATCATGGCAGCAGCATCTTCATATTATAATGACTTCAGTGATTGTCAGATAACCTGAGTTCCGGTTATCTGACAAGTATGACTCATTCTATGGAGACTTTCCATCACTATTTCCTCTTACATTTCCCAACAATTTTCTCCGGAAACCCTTTCACTTCCCTGTTCCCTAGATTTACCAGGTTGTCTGACTCAGATGGTGTGGGGAACACAACCATTGGGAGGGAAACCATTAACCCTCCTAGGGTACTAAGTTGTTCCAGCATCAACCATTAGTCCCAGGTCTTTAAAATCTAATTAGTGTGTCCATGGGAGGGCCTGCTCCCAGCTAATGTGAATCTTAATAACTGACCCCTGGATGGTCAAGCATTCTGTGAGAGTGGACTCAACTCAACACACATGCACAAAATCCATCAGTTAAAATGCATAAGAAATCTGTAATCTACAGTTAAAAAGTATCTTATTTTCGTTAAAATGTTCATCAGGTTGGTAGAGAAAAATGATTTTCTTCTAATCTTTGAGTAAGTAAATCTGATTTTCTGCCATGAATACAACACAAAGTTAACACCCATTCCCTACATAACAACAACACAAAGTTAACACCAATTCTCTACATAACAACAACACAAAGTTAACACCCATTTCCTACATAACAACACAAAGTTAACACCCATTCCCTACATAACAACAACACAAAGTTAACACCAATTCTCTACATAACAACAACACAAAGTTAACACCCATTTCCTACATAACAACACAAAGTTAACACCACTTCTCTACATAACAACAACACAAAGTTAACACCCATTCCCTACATAACAACACAAAGTTAACACCCATTCCCTACATAACAACAACACAAAGTTAACACCTATTCCCTACATAACACCAACACAAAGTTAACACCCATTCCCTACATAACAACAACACAAAGTTAACACCAATTCTCTACATAACAACACAAAGTTAACACCCATTCCCTACATAACAACAACACAAAGTTAACACCCATTCCCTACATAACAACAACACAAAGTTAACACCCATTCCCTACATAACAACAACACAAAGTTAACACCCATTCCCTACATAACAACAACACAAAGTTAACACCCATTCCCTACATAACAACAACACAAAGTTAACATAACCCATTCCCTATATAACTATAAAACGGTTTAGTGAAATCACTACAGCAACAAATGAAGACGGTTGCAAACAGAAAATAGTTTCTAATTGTTTCATAACATCTTGCCTTTCACTGTCAGAATTACTACACAGTGTACAAATGAATTGACCATAAAACCACTGAACACTCACTATCCAGGGGTGTGGGTGTAGATATCGATCATTGACACTGCCACAAGGCAGGCAGATCCCACCCAAACAAATAGAAATAGCCACTAGGCCAATCGACCACTGGGCCAATCTATTTCTTTCTGTTTTGATGCTATTTCCAATATAGCAGTGACCATTTTATCTACGGTGCTACTATTTTTAACCTTAACTGGTGAAAATTCACCCTTTCTGCTGCAGCTAAGATCCAGGGCAGTTTAAACGGTTCCCTCTCAAAGGGTAGCTTATGAATGGCAGCAGGTGAAAGTGATTAGTGAGATGGGAGGGTGGATATGGGAGGTGATTCTGTAATGAAGATTTCCAATACACACAGATGCATAACGATACATAACAACTTGTATGGCCCCATTACAGGGCTGTGGGAAAGTCTTTAAAGAGCCAACAGGCGGGCCTTTTCCCTGCATCCTTTTATGACAAATATTAATTTTTTTTAATATAAATTAGGTTTGCATTACATTTCATTAACCCCCCAAACCAAACAAAAACACCACAACAAAATTAACAACAATGAATTAAAACACATCTAATCATAAAATGAAATGCCAATTCTATCATATATCCATCGCCTGGGACTTGTTTATTCGGTACAAAATGATGATCAGTTGCTGTAAGTGTAGTTATTTGCGACATACCAACTGCATCACCACTTTCTGGTGATATTATTACGTACTTTATTGTTTTATTAGGCTGTATATAAAAACGCACAAAAACCAAAACATTTGGATAGAACAAGGTGATAAATTTAGCGTTGCATGGCTAACTTCTTAATGCAGTCCAATCAAAGGAACACGCCCAGTTATGAGTCATCGGATGAAGTTGCAATGTTCAAAAAAGACGTTAAAAAAAGTCAAACTGCCAAATGGCAAAGTACAGACCTAATTTTTATCCACTCAGGATAGATCTCCGACCACGCCCTATTCAAATGACATCAAAATTCGGCAAAAACACCATCTCTGATGTCATCACATAACCTGTCGTTTCAGTCAACAGCATAACCAGTGCGACATAACTGCACACTTTTCTAATCATGTGAAAGGTTTACACGTTTAAAAAAATCTTTAGCAAGATTGAATGTGTGCTAGATGTATATATTAATAAAGTATATATTTATAGTATCACTACATAGAAGTATGTAAGAGAAAAAATGTACTCACAACAGAAGAACTATAAGTAAAACAATCGGCAAGAAACCATTAGCTACTCCTAACCTTAGCTGCTTGCCCAAGTCCTGTCCAGCACCAGTGACAGCCACTCCCATATGCCCTACCCGCAGCCCTGACCCTTCTGTTACCCCTTACCCTGTCACTGATGCATTCCCATGCATGCTTGAGTGGACACACAGACACACATGCAATTACCCTGCGCTTCCTTGCATGCAGCCACTGACCACTGAGGCACTGACCACTGTCAACGGACATTGTCTGACAATTGCGACATTGTCTGACAATTGCATAACAAGTACAATCACCAGGGAGACCATCGCCCCATGACAGCAACTGGACTTATCGTCACAGGTAGTGTCACTGTGATGATGGGATAATTGTCAAAGCACTGTCACCGGTCTCTTCAAAGAAGGGTATTGTACGTGCCTTCATCCACTGTTGCCACAGAAGAGTGTCTATGGAAATGGGTGCTATATGCGCCCTCACCCAAATGCTGTCATGGAGTACATGTCTATCTTAGCCCACCCCTTCAAGATACTGTCTCCTAGACTCCTACCCACAATGCCTCTAGTAAGACCACCATTGGTTTAGAATCTGAAAAAATGACCCGTCCACTTTACGTGAAGTGTTGACTTGCAACCTCACCATTTATGATTATGCAGGATGTCACATATCACAGCATTATTTCTAAAACCACTCAAATAGTACTCGAATTCCATGAAATCAATTACCCGACTATAGTAACTCCTCTATCATGCATGTTTCTGCTTGAATGACATGCCACGATCTGCCAACATAATGTGTCCTTAGAATGACAGCAAAAACATAAATCCGCAATGATATCTATTATTAGATGTCTGATGCTATTTGTGGACGATACGACTTTGTACTGGCGGAGGACTGACTGTGACACAGCGAGGTATGACTGGAAGACAGGTACGATTCAAGACCCAAGTTGTGATCATCAGACTAGTTCTGAACATGGTACGGGTGTTCTGTAATCTTGAACCTAGAGGGGGTGTTTTGAATCTTGAAAGGATGTTCTGAACCTAGAGGGAGTGTTCTGAACCTTGAAGGGGTGTTCTGAACATAGAGAGGTTGTCTGAACCTAGAGGTGTCTTGAACCTTGAAAGGGTGTTCTGAACCTGGCAGGGTGTTCTGGAACACCCTAACAAACATCGTTCAGCTCCTTTCCCCATTTCCTTGTAATAAAACAGGAAATTATATGGAAAGGGAAATCAATCAGTAAATAAACATCAAATCTTTCTTGTGGTTGACTAAACCTCAGAGTATTATATCGAACAAACACACACCTGGAGTAAAATCTCAAAAACTAATGTTTATTTTATGGAAACCACACACACACAGCCTACAGCCACAGCACTACTTAAGACAGTCACGCTTGACTGCACATGGAATTTAGGTGGCTTTCTCTTTATGGATCTCTCCTGGCTGAATGCACTCATTAACCTGTCAAAGGAGGCTTTCATCTGGAAAAAAGCTGGTCCATTGTAACAGTTTTTTGCCCAAATTTAGTTGGCACATTCTACTAACGAATTTAGAGTATTCCTAAAAAAATTCTAAGAGATACTGTAATAATATAGGAAATACAATCACACTCTCGTTGCATCACATTCAACTTACAGAACATGTTAAGGCATTTTAAAATATGTTTTTGATTTGTGTTTTGCACAATGCACGACCATAAAGGGGGAGAGAAATGCATACATCCAGTGATGGGTTTATACAGTTTTATACTTGCAGACAGCCACTGAAACTATACTAGCATTTCCCTTCTACCAATAAAAATTATCTGACATAAATAAGATCACAATACTATTTTCACACATTATAACAAAACTAATTCAATATTCCCTCATAGGTCCACTAGTGCCATGTGCTTTAAACAAAGGAAGCCTCCCAGTAGAGCTATCAATTGGTTTTTGCTGTTGGAGTTTTTACCAGGAATGCTGTTGATGCATGCAGTGACGTTATCTGTGCCACTGTGGGCCGGTGGACATCAGTCATTGGAAACAAATGGAACCATGACAAAATAGCAAGTAGGACTTCACAAGACCTTATAACTAGGACTTTGTCTGGATGTATTAATAATACACTTTGACAATGAACGGCTACAGGTAAACCTTTACAGAGAAACTGTATCATCCAGAGAGATTGTGAAGAAACCACATTCTAATTAAATAGTTTGTGGTTTTCAAGCTTATCCCGCATGTGACCTTTCTAAAGTATGGCTACTAAACCCACGTACCCTTCACTTTCAAGGTCACATTTTCAATAAAATAAATAATCAAGCCCGCTAGTAAATAAAAAATGTCTACACTTGATAAACAAAGCAAAAGAATCTAATGTGATATACAACCAAAATATAACTGTGTATGCAGATAATTTAAAAATAGGTTCAGGTTTTACTCAATACAACTTAAATAATTATATTCCCACATAATTTTAAAAGATAATTTCCACAAATTTAATTACAGATTATCATCTATAATTACAAAATGGCCTGCTAAAGTAAAGAATCCGACCCTTAAAAACCTGTCGAAACTCCTAGAAATGTGGCCCATCTTGCGGGTTTAAGTATTTGACCAAGGCCATCTGCTGCCTTCTGCATACCATGACCTAATCATCACTACAAATTCCTTGACCAATTATAACTCCACCGAAACCATGGACAATAAAAAGTGGTAATGGACAGATCACCTGCCCAGGGGTCGAGGGTCGTGGGTGTTGCGTAAAACGCGAAATGAGATTGGAGTGTAGTGATGTGAAAGTTGGTTAGGTAAGAGCTGTGTGAGTAAATGGAAGGAGCCCCACACAGCATTGTCTGGGGCACAGTGGAGTCCCAGAACCCCCGGGGGAGATTACAAATGCCTGGGAATACTTGTGAGGTGGGAGGATTCCAATATTTCACCAGTCCATTCAGTCTCTACACTCGGCCAAGCACAATCTACAGGCTATACTGAACACAATCCACAGGCTAGACTGAATACAATCCACAGGCTAGACTGAACACAATCCACAAGCTAGACTGAACACAATCTACAGGCTAGACTGAACACAATCTACAGGCTAGACTGAACACAATCTACAGGCTAGACTGAACACAATCTACAGGCTAGACTGAACACAATCCATAGGCTAGACTGAGGCATGGTGTGTTGAACTAGTCAGACACAAGACATTACATTGACATCCTTGCAATAAATATTAATTATAATCGTTCCATACAATGATTCTACACAAAAACCCATTTTAAGATTTAAATGTGCTTTTAAAATGACATCTAGTGATCAACACACTGCCAACAGTCAAATACTAATACAGCTCATCATAATTTGTTCAATCTTTAATTATCTACAAAAAAAGTTTAATGTCTTGGAAATGTTCAACAATAATAATACTACTACGAATAGAGTTGTGGTCAATAATTTAACCACAACTGAAATCCACACAATATTTAACAGCAAAATATTAATAGTCTTCTACATTACTTTATTTCAACATGATTTCTTTTTACAAATAAATAATTTTTAGGTTATGAACATGTTCCACAACAATTGTGTTACCAAGAATACGGTAGTGGTCAATACTGCGAACATGCCTTTGAATGATGCTCCTCATTATTCAGTGAGAATGCACCACCAGTTCCTAGATATCACACAGGGAGCATTTGTCCCACCCAATAACTCTCTCCTTTCCCATCTACCCCTCTAATTGTGAAACCCACACAATAACCTACATTTGCCTTATATCAGATTTTAAAAAGGTGTATCCAGAATGTTACTACCCCAATTAAAATTTTATGGCAATATCCATTATAAAAAAATTCTTAATGAAATCTGAATAATTAAATAAAACAAAACATTAATTTGATAAAAAGCACCATACAAAAAACTACACAAATATAATATTACATATAATTTCAGAAAACTGTTCCAAGGTAATTGCATTTACAACAGTCCAATGAGTACTGAGACTGCTGCCAGGTGGTAACATCAGGCTGGAGGCTACAGCAGCCTCCAGTGTCAATCCCATCATTAACTACTCTTCCCTGCTGCTACCAGTATTTCCCAATTCCCTTCCCAAATATAGCAATCTTGGTAGACTGTCACATGTGGGGGGAATGGAAGAGACATTGCCTTCAACCCCACTGACTGTTACACAAATCAATGTTTATAATTGTTGTTGTAAGTCGCCCATTTCGAAGACAGTACCACACATGCAAATCAAGTTCTGTAGTTGTTCAAAGGTCAAAACTTATTTGTTATAAACTTATAACATAATAAGTTATGTGCAAATATCAAATATGTTATTATATATAGTAAATGTGCTAGAAAATTATATTTATAAAACACTGATAATTTTGTGAAAAACTTATTACAAGCCATTAATCACCAGACAGAAATTGGAAAACTGACGGTCACCTAAGAATGATTCTGTGAAGCCAACAGGAATCACCGTTTTACCATCCCCCAACGGCAGCTAACAGGGAATGGGCAGACAGGGGCGAGGTTACAATACGACCCATTGTAAGATATATGCCTCCCTCTTCTTGTCTTCTTCGGGGCCGCACGCAATGGTCCAGGAGGCATTTCTCACAACGAAGGATATTTTGATTGTCCGTCGTTTTTGCGCTCGCCAGGTCGAGATTTATAACTGAATTTATACTCACTCGACCAATGAGTACATAGAGTACTACAGAAGTGTAGTCAACGCATTGTTCTCCAGGTTCGAAACGATTTTAATCTTGTACATCAGACGGCTACGTACATAGTAGCAATATAATCACTCACGATGACAAATAAAAATAACAGTGAAGACATCTATCACTGTAAACCATAAAGAAAAGTAGTGAATGTAAACATCACTCAAACTGTATACAGATTCTTAAAATCTAGAAGATTTGACAATAAAATTCTGGCCGGAAATTTTGAATTCTAATGCTAAAGCAGGTATGACCCGCCAGGACCACCCTTACTGAAAATTTTGATGCCTAAAATTCAGCATGACTACACACCTAAGTGTGAATTTAAAATAGTCTTGCCGCTCCCTTGTAAACGCTCCTCCGGGGTATTTATACTCCCAGTTTTCCAAAATCAGACGCCGTCACTAGAGGCGCTGTGGTTGCTTAAATACCCAATACGCTTTACTATTGGTCAAGTTGTTAAATCCACCCACCCTCTCAACCACTGGACAATGAAGTCTGCCAGTCTTCCTTTCCCAATTTTGCAAGTTAAACTTTTGAACTCTTGGAGCTGCGCCAAATCCAGGGTTCCCAGGGCTCCTTCTCGGTTCCCCAATTACGTTGACCCTCGGGTCAGAGCAATTTAGCAAATGTCAGGATTAAAGGGAAGGCTGAAGTGTCTAAACAGTACCATCAATCTTTGACACCATATGGATTGTGTCCATATACACTTGGGTGGTTTAACTATAAACTTTTAGAAACCTGTTTTTCTATTGTTAATCTAGGCTTAACACATCGAATAAACTTCCAAATGACTTACTAAACATTAGCGCATAAAAAACTAATTAAAATCAAACAGGCCTATACTTTACATTCCTCCCACACTTTTTTTTGTTCAAAACAACATGTTGTTTTTAACACAACAATTAAAAAAAACTTAAAGGAAAGGTCAGTTTGATTGTGCTACCGTACGTCTAAACAACGACGTTGCTAGAATACAATGAAAGTATACCTTCACTAAAACAGACAATATGTCTTTGACATACGAGAAATATAAACGTTAGTACTTATACATGTACCACACAATGTACAAAGAATACAGCATCGATAGTCATGTGCATTTTACAAGGTACCGTAAACAAACGTCAATACATACATGCATCATACAAAGTAGTAGACTAAAACATCGATAATCACATGCATGTTACAATGCACCAGAAAATACACAGGATACAAACGCCGATTAAACAAATCAATGTCCGTTGGCATATAATCAAGTGCGTATCAATAATACACAGTTGTATCTAAAAGCTACATAAACAATCATAAAATGATGCTTCACAATGTTAGGATAAATGCAAGAATACATCAACAATCCAAACAAATCACTTCATGTGCTACAATAAGTATGTCGACATATTTAACAGCTAGCGGTTTCGACATGGTCTCTCACGTTACGACATGGATTCTCTGTCCATTTGTGACACAATATCAGTGTCGACACAGTACTCTTATAAAGCATTCCAACCACCACGGACAAACACAATATAACAATTGCTACAGTACAGGATACATGTCCCGGATACGTTTACCACATTAGAAAAGTACCATTGGAGACTAGCGAAAGTCAGAATACGCATTAATTCCTGTCTGTTTAAGCAAATCCTTTGTTAGAAAACCTAATTCTAACTATGCCTTTTGAGTTTCACTTGTAAACCAATAATATTATCACGAAACTTCACTAGCTGATCATGGGTTTTAGCTAATTACTGAAAGCATTTGGTTTACCGAAGTTAATAAATACGCTAGTTTCGTCGGCTGTAGAGTCGCACTAACGTTGGCATTCACGAACGTCGATGTCGGTCGCTGGTCCAAAGAATGTTTTTGACAATAAATCGAACATGTCGCGTAATCCTCGTTATACCGTGCACTGTATATCGGGATGGACATTTGTCTTTTTAATTTCAGCGATACGTATACTCTTAGACTCAACTGTCGCGTTTGCTACGTCGTGGATCGAGTCATGTCGCCAGTCACCAATTTGAAACGTTGTATTTTAAAGCGTAATCCCGGGATTTCGGTCGGCGTTGCTATCGTAATGATAACTACCCATGTCGCCATGTGATCTCATCACCGCCTGTTACAAGGAATCTGTTAAGTAGATAGGATTTATAAAACGTACGTCCATATGGACGTATTCAGTCGATTTTGCAATTGCCATCAGTGTGTGAAATACACACAGAGCTCTATAGCTGCGCATTTCTGTCGCTTTATTTCAGTCTCAGTCGGCGGCGCTAAGTTGCGTCGCTTTCTAAAATACTTCGTCCTCGATAATGACTCACTGTCACTGTCGAATCTGTCCGCTGCTTCGCGAGCAGTCACAGACCGTGTCCTGGGGCGGAGCGATCTGTCCGTCGCGCGTCGGGTAAGCCTGGGGCTCGGCTGTCTGTCCTCGCGGGGCGGGTCATATCCATCGCTGGATGATAAGCTGCGTTCTCGCTTACGTCGCTTAAGTCGTTTACGTGTAACCTGACCAGGCTTCACAGAGGGACCGTCTCGAATTTGATTAGGGCCAGTGTAAAAGTTCATCGGTCTGTCGTTACTGTCAGTATGGGCAGCAAGTCGTCTGCGAGGAACCTTATGACGAATTGCACGAGTCCCAATTTTGTTGGGGGGGGGGGAGGTGGTACAAGTCTCGGCGTCTACCCGAAATTACTGTGTTGCCGACGGAATTAGGTTAATTCAGCGTAATATTCTTAACGTTTATTTAAACCGGAATTATTAGCTGTTTTGCTGACCATAATAGGCGAAACACGTAACTTGGGGAAAATAAACGCTTGAGTATTAGCTAAATGTTCTGGCTGTTTTGCTAAGCTCTTATATATAGCTAATGGCTTCATGACGCTAGCCTAAATAATTAGTTCTGCCACATGTTTCTTAGTGGGAAGAACCGTAATTTCACACAACTAAACGTTCTTTAAATCATCACCCTCGTTGACCGACCACAACAAAGCTATAATAACTCCTTTGAGTGAACGGTCGAGCAGTTCAACCAACTTTACCATATTAACCATAATTAACCCAATAGTACCAAAAATGTCTATGCCAGTGGCACCTGCAGTCATTTTGGCCTATCGATGGGTTCAACTGACTCGGATTACTGCAATAATCCATTCGCGGATAAAGTTTGCTCCATTTAAACATGGCGTCCCACATTTATCAAATCCTTACAAATTCTCAATTTGTAAATAAACCCAATTTTCATAGCAACTGTTGATCTCTATTCGATCACACCAAATCCAATCGACGACACAAAAATGGCCATAAGGACGCATTAATAATAACGTACGTTGATCTTTTTGGTTTAATTGCCACTGAACACTTTAACAGTGACTTCATTCACTGTTCTGAATGTAAACTTGCATTGTTCTCACAACAACACAACACAACAACCTATATATTAGGTTGGGGATCTTTTCTTTCAATTAAAATCAAGTTCCTAATATTGACTTCAGTAAATCGTACAGTGGATATAACGTAACTTCACGCAAATATGTAATTAATTATTTCCAGTTAACATTTTAACTCTATTTCTCAACACGCAAATATACAACCAGGTGCGTTTTAATTAAACTCCCCTAAATAATGATATTTTCAATATTTAACCCAATACCAAGTATACTGGGTATATTGTGCAGCCAAATAATTTAGAATATATTGTAAGACATTCCGTTAAAAACAATTTATAATTTCTGTAAATTATGCTCAATTGTCATGCACTGTTGTTAAATACACTTTTTAAATACAACATCAAATCGAAACAGATCAGTCAAGACATCAACATAAATCGGCAACATACCATACACGATCCCAGGCAGGTTTCTCCACAAAACATAGTCCTACACATAAATGTGTTTTTTTCTTCATTAAGTCCTGTAGTTTCGTCTCGTCCCCCGTCTGCGCATCGCCGTGGCGTTCGGTGGTCAACGTGTCCGGGCTGTCCGTGATACGTGCCCTCGACGGCAGTCATCGTCCTCGGTTGCTGATTTCCGGGGCGCGTGGTCCGTTGTCCAGATTGCTGCCTGTCGTCGCATGCGTGTCGGGTGTCTGGCTGGTGTCTGGGCCATTTCACGCGGCCGTCCGGTTGACTTGTCGTTACATGTGTACATCGTTTTAAAATGTTCGAAAGCTAGCTAAGCACAAATGAAAAGTCATTGCACGTTTTCAGATTTCACCGTCGCTGTTCGTGAGAATTTCAACTTCGTAAGCACGTCAAATGGAAGAATGTGCTCTCCGCATATCGTCAGTAGGGTAGTGAAACATCGCAGTTGTAAGTTCGAAAGACACATACCTTTCTAATAGATCGTCGTGAATGTACGTTTTAAAGTGCGCTCGTCAGTGTACGCCGAAAAATCGCTCGCGCGTCTCGCCAGTGTACGCTAGTCAGTGTACGCCGAAAAAAATCGCTGGCGGCGCTCGCCAATGTAAGATATATGCCTCCCTCTTCTTGTCTTCTTCGGGGCCGCACGCAATGGTCCAGGAGGCATTTCTCACAACGAAGGATATTTTGATTGTCCGTCGTTTTTGCGCTCGCCAGGTCGAGATTTATAACTGAATTTATACTCACTCGACCAATGAGTACATAGAGTACTACAGAAGTGTAGTCAACGCATTGTTCTCCAGGTTCGAAACGATTTTAATCTTGTACATCAGACGGCTACGTACATAGTAGCAATATAATCACTCACGATGACAAATAAAAATAACAGTGAAGACATCTATCACTGTAAACCATAAAGAAAAGTAGTGAATGTAAACATCACTCAAACTGTATACAGATTCTTAAAATCTAGAAGATTTGACAATAAAATTCTGGCCGGAAATTTTGAATTCTAATGCTAAAGCAGGTATGACCCGCCAGGACCACCCTTACTGAAAATTTTGATGCCTAAAATTCAGCATGACTACACACCTAAGTGTGAATTTAAAATAGTCTTGCCGCTCCCTTGTAAACGCTCCTCCGGGGTATTTATACTCCCAGTTTTCCAAAATCAGACGCCGTCACTAGAGGCGCTGTGGTTGCTTAAATACCCAATACGCTTTACTATTGGTCAAGTTGTTAAATCCACCCACCCTCTCAACCACTGGACAATGAAGTCTGCCAGTCTTCCTTTCCCAATTTTGCAAGTTAAACTTTTGAACTCTTGGAGCTGCGCCAAATCCAGGGTTCCCAGGGCTCCTTCTCGGTTCCCCAATTACGTTGACCCTCGGGTCAGAGCAATTTAGCAAATGTCAGGATTAAAGGGAAGGCTGAAGTGTCTAAACAGTACCATCAATCTTTGACACCATATGGATTGTGTCCATATACACTTGGGTGGTTTAACTATAAACTTTTAGAAACCTGTTTTTCTATTGTTAATCTAGGCTTAACACATCGAATAAACTTCCAAATGACTTACTAAACATTAGCGCATAAAAAACTAATTAAAATCAAACAGGCCTATACTTTACACCATGACAGCTGTCCCAGAGGCCAAGACACACCACATAGCAGGGCTGTTCACCCACAGACCAAGGAACAGATGTGGCTGGTGAGGGGACTGATACATCCATGGTGCTTCCACGGCTAGACACCAGGGTTTTTTCTTCCAAAGGGCCTAGGGGGAGCTTCCCCAAGTTTAATCCTACACCACTGGCCTACTGCACAGGTTTATTCAGGTTGACAACCTGTGGTTTATTTGCCTGTTATCTTACACTTGTTGTAGGCCAAGACTGCAGGAAAAGTATTCAAAGGTTTTTAAAAAATGCTGATTGTTCCTGCTGCTGAATCTACCCCCTCAGGAAAAACAAAACAAACCTTTCTCAAAACTCACTGTCCCACACCTTCTCTTTTATACTATTGTTAAAATCATTACCACCACTAATGTATAGGGTCTCATGAAGACAGAAATTATTAATTAAAGAAACAAATGTTTCACAAAAATTCCAAGACAACTCAAGTATTTTGGTCACATTCTCAGACACCAGGTTGCTGGTAAACAGGAGGAAGACAGAGAGTCACCTGGACAGACAACTGCAAGGCATGGATGAAATATGATGATCTTGTCAGGATGGCTCAGCATAGGAAAGACAACCCAAGATAGCAGACATTCCTAGAGGAGATGACATCACACCGATGAAGATCTTTATTACATAATATGAACAATTTCTTTTGCTTGGCTGTTCCATATATCACTTCTTTAGATCATCCCTTTCTAGCCAGAGACCAGTGCTCATTTCTATCAAGTAACCCAACCTTAAAGACCTCCTGCAGTGACATTACAATAATGACATTCAACTGGCCAGCAAGGCAGCTTATAGTATACCAAATTCTTGTAACAAAATATTAGCAGCATCCATCAAGTTAATTAGTCACCACAGCCAGATTAATGATGCTACAGTGCAGTCCCCGAAATCTAGGTCAGGCAGCCCGTGACATCAGAACAGGCGGAAACTGCTGGGCCTACTGCACGTTCAGCCGTATTGTGCGCCATTGTTTACATTCTTTTAATCCATCCATTGATAACACAGCATCATATTTTTCGTTATAAAATTCGGATAGTTTGGAACTATTACATATATTTAGCAAGTGCAGACATGGTAAATTGTTGTGTACTGTTTGGGTGCTGCAATACGCCAAGTGAAACAGTAAGCCTACCCAAGTTTACAAGTGACAAACATCGTCGACACATATGGGCCCGATTCCTCCGCAGAATCCGTGCACGGTGGCATTTACAAGAATCTGTTTTCATATGCAGCAAGCATTTTTTTAAAGTTCGACATGGGATACGCCAAGAGCCTGGTGTTGAAGGAAATTGCAATTCCAACCATCTACCCCACTGTTAATACGGACGCTAGTACCAGAAGTACCCTTGGTGTTGCAGCTACCAGTTCGAGGTCTGCATAACACTCCCCAATATCACTATCCATATCTTTTAAATACAAAATAGTGTCATTACATAAAGAATCAGATGAATCCAACATTATATTGCGAGATTGGCCTTCCCGTCGTGACGTCACGAATACCGGTGTCGCTACAAACTGGTACATTTTGTGTGCACAAAGCATGATCAAATAAGCTCTTTTACGGGGTGACCGAGGGAATTTAAAAATTATTTGAATAGCAGTAAATTATTTTTTGCGTATGGACAATGCAGTTTGGGAATAAAAAATTTCATTTCACGCACCCTTTAAGAGAGGAATGGAAACACGCTGCTCCAAACCCAGACATAACCTGTCTTGCTGAAGAACTGGTGAATATGATGGGTTAACCCCGGAATGTGCCCCCTTTGTTGGTACCACTTGTGTTTTCAATCAGTCCCGCCCTGCTAGTGTATGTCTGCTACAGAGTCACTACCGAACAATGGAAGGAAGAATTAACCAAATCTGGAATCAGTTCCAACACAGATATCACATCCTCTGCATTCGTTTATTTATAGTTATCATAATCAGATAATGTAGCACACATGAATGTCTTGACAGAGTGAGTCAGAATATAGGAATTCCTTTGAGAACAACCAACGTTGCCTCGAGGAATGACCTTTCCATTCATACTTGGAAAGTTAACGCACTGAAACTAAATGATCTTACAAATCAACCATCTGAAAAACTTCAATAGTCATGTAACTCAACTAGCAGAAGTTTCCACAAGTACTTGAGCCAAGCTATTAACAGCCAATATCACCCAAGTGGTGAGATGGGAGACAGATATTCTTCAGCGAACGGAGACAGATATTCTTCAGCATCCCGACTATTCATCATTGTCTAACGTCAGAGCACCCAGTGACTTTTACATGCCAAAATGCTACAATGCTGAATAGAAGCCAAAGATTCCTCAAAGAACAAACACTTATTATAGCAAGGTGAACACTGCCACTGAGTGCCAACATGTATACGACCTTCAATGTTTCACAGAAAGATGGTCTCAATTGTTTCCATTTGCCCGGGGTCCTCGTTCCAACCCCACTCAAGGAACAGACACTGAGTGCAGTGCTTCTTCTCTCACCAATTTCAAATGCCAAAGATGCCTGTCCAGTGCTTCACGTTTGAAAACAACAGGCGAGCGAAAAATCTCTTGCCTAAATATGCCAAATCAATTTAGGCTAGCGATTAGTTAGTTGCTGTTTTTTACCGTGTGGTAGCGCCACCATTTCCCATTTGGATTCTGTCGTTGTCGCCATGAAAATTTAATTGGTACTTGTTGTCGCTATGACTTTTCGTACAATGAAATAAATGTTTAGTTTAGTAAACCCCATACATTGCAATTGGTGAAACGGTTTTGAATTGCAACATGTCATCGATCACCGAAGGCGTAGCCTGGCCCTAGCCTAGGCAAGGCCAGTGCCGTGACAGTGTGCTGTGCCCGTGCTTTGGCAGTGGCCATGACACGGCACTGGTTTCATGTGCAACTTCGCTTAGACGGTTTGAAAATTGCAACTGAAATTTACAAATATGCCGTGTATAGTCATAAATCCAGCTTAGTAGGCAATGTCAATATAAACCGGGGTGAACTGGCATGCTTCCATTGCATCATAATGCCAAACGTACAACTCAAACTCGAGGCGCAAAATATGAATTCGTCATCCGCACATAAAACAGTGAATCAATGTTAAGTGGTAACGGAGATGTGCGTCATGAATTTCTGTGTTCAGAGCGGTTGAAAGACGAAGTGGAACAATTATTAAAATTGTAATTTTTAATGCTTAATCAATTTTTACACTCCATATCAACTCATATGTGTGTTCGGTAGCTCAGATCCAGGTTATTATTTTTGATTCCCATTATAGCGTAGTTGGTCAATCAGATCATAGCGAAATATTGTTGATCCCTTAACTATTCCATAACTGTACATGTATACATGTATTTTATTCAGTTCGACATACAACAGTATGACATTTAAAAATAATACACATTGACGCTAGTCCACTCATTTGATAACTTTTTATAAACCGCGTGGCCAGCATATCGTGGCTTTGATGGCGTTCTTGCGATCTTGGTGCGGGGGGCTGCGATCGCTATCCCCGGTGATGGATGATATGTGAACTCTGAATATTGGAGCCCGAATACTGCATTATAAAGAGGGTAGACTTTCTTAGTGAATCTAATAATCAGGAAACTACTTGTCAAGACGAACACTTGCAGGCAGCAAGCGATTTTAGCAACTGCTGTGAGCGATAATTCGCTCCCTAGATTATTGATTTCCGCGAGTAATAGGGAGCAAGAGCGATCGCTCGCCTCAAACTTGATGCCCTGCTTGTCTCTGTTTTAACTATAAAATGGCACCATGCAGCCATACTTTAAAGGTATATTAGTTGCATAGTTGAGGACCAGTATGAAATGTTATTTGTGACAGAATATGGTATAACTGTGATTATTATGACGCAGTAACAAAGTTGTAAATAACTTGTATATCCTTTTTATAGGTTTAATAAAGCCACAGATATTGCCTCCCTACACGTTTATGGCTAGCACTTGCATGTTCCTCGAACACGGTGCCCAATAACTATTACTTGGAGCCACAAACACCACAGTTAATAACATAAGTCTTTCCTGTTGCTTCACTTCAGAAAGGTTCTCAAAATGTAGTCAGTCTCATAAACACAACCGATAAACATCGCAGTAAGTGGAAGTGGCTAAAAGATTGAATAAGATATAACCAGATTGTCATCCAAAGCTCCAGATGATAGGTGGACGAAGATGTCATTGACTTAAGCAATGTCATACAATTGTCTTATCTATTTGGGGCCTGCCTAGTTGTCTTATCTATTTGGGGCCTGCCTAGTTGTCTTATCTATTTGGGGCCTGCCCAGTGACAAGCTGATACCCATTAGTATTTTACATAAGCAAATAAACATCTCATTAAAGCTACACTATGGCAACAAAGTATCAGAACTACAACATTACTACAAACATAATAATTGGCTAAATAAATAGACTTAGTCTTAATCACATAAAATTACATATATGGTTTTGAATTTATAAGTTATTCCTGATTTTTGGCTTGTTCTCACAGATGTGCACTAAGCCAGGGAGAGGCTGCAGACTCAGGGACCTGCGCAGAGGGACTGGGCTGAGCCTTGGGATAGAGATGTACCAGAAGTTGGGGAAGACAGCAGGGAGATGGGAACAAGTACTACATGTGTACATCACATCCCATCACAATTCTCCCAGGCACGGGGTGCAGGGAGTTCACTGGACATTCCTTCCCGAACAGGGCAAACTGGTAGTGGATGGGACATTTCCAACTCCTACTTTGGGAAAGACGCTAACAGGTAGCACTAATTAGAAAATAATGTCGAAGTAATGAAATCAGCATAGTCCCTTTTAATTACCCCCGCAGAAGGATTGCTTCTGTTTATATTTAATCAACACCAGTGAAGAATGCCTAGAAATTAAATTCATGGAAAATCTCAATTGTTCTGCACAGGAAGAGATGCACATCTCTCAAGGTTCTGAAAGGGGACCTGTTGCCAACTGCCACTCACAAAACCAACAGAAATACACAAAAAAATATTTTAGTTTCTTGTAACATGCTGAAAACCATTGAGTCAATCCATCATTGTTCGATTTGAAAGTATGCGTTCATATAAAAACTACTGTCATGGGTTCATCTTGGTCTTCCCTCCAAATGCGCAGACCAGAAGGTGTTCAGCATGGTGTAACAAATAAACAAACGGTTTGACTCACTGTGATAAGAACAAGAAAGAACCCCTTTAAAGCAACACCAAAGGCATTTTTGGGACTTTGTATCTATAAGAGTACTTGACCATTTGCAACTATAATCAAAAATATCACGCCAGTGGTTAACTAAATATACCTCGTTGAACACAGAAAATCTTTTTTGCATGGGTGTGCCATTTTTTTTCAGAATCCTACATCAAAAGTGCTGACTAGGTTTCCCACAACTCCAACTGATCACCTGATCATAAACGTAGACGATTTTAGTCACATACTTGCCAATAAGTTTGGACATACTGTTTGCGTCTAAAAGCAACTTATTTGGCAAGATAGTCCATTCATTCATTGTTTACTAATCTCCTTGCAAACACTGATGAATATGTCAACATCCACGAAAAATTGCATAACACCAGAATTTTGCACTTTTAGAACATATTCCCAGTTAACCACTTATGTGATATTCCTGATTATAGTTGCAAATGGTTAGTTTTTAGGCACTCTTATAGGTGCAAAGGCCCAAAACAATGCCTTTGGTTTCACTTTAACCTAACCTGGCTTTTCATTCCAAGTAACTCACAACTACAAACACGTGGAAAACACGGTAGAGTTCAACTCACCAACGCCTGAACGGCTTCAATGAGTTCTCCCTAAGAGATCCTTCCTGTCAGTCTATACTTCAACGGACTCTTCTTTCTCAATCAGACGTCTGCAACACAAACATTCACCAGTTAACCACGTGGCTGACCTTCAACTGTCTTCACAAAGCATACTTCATCTGGCTTCTGCAAACTAATCTAATTTCACCAAAACTAGCATCATTAACATTTCTATTGTTTCTAATACGATTTGTAAGCACATAGCAAGGTCAAGATGTAATTTTGCAATACCTTAACTGTGTGATTAAATTTAACAAGATTTAACAAGATTTGCCATCCAAGCAAAAGGCCCAGATGGCAAGTGGACAAGGAAGCCATTGGCTTATTGAGAGTCCAACAATGTTCATCTATGTGTAACCCGCTTTCCTGAGATATGTGTCAACCCTGTTTTTAAACATATTCACGCTGCTAGCAGTTATACAATCCGTAGACAATGTGTTCCATTAATTTATTGTCCTCTGTGAGAATGAGTACATCCTGATATCCAATCTACACTGATCCTTTACTAATTTTACCTCATGTCCTCTAGTTCTGCTATCCTTCTTGAGTGAGAAAAACATATTTCTATCAATATTTTCATACCCATTCAATATCTTAAAAACTTCAATCTGATCTCCTCTTAACCTCCTTGTCTCTAGAGTTGTTAAACCACATTCTTTCAGGCGTTCTTCATAACTAAGGTCTCTAAGTTATCCTTCATTGCCTTTATTTTCTTAGCTACCATTTCTGGGGTTACAAGCAAATTACATGTAACTGTTGTATACCATTACTGTATCAGTGATATTTACATTTGTTTTTGCTTGGATATTAGTTTCTAGCTATGATGTTATCGTAATATTAAACTATATCATTAGGTACAACGAGAATTATGCACATATGAACTGTTTCTAATATCACATATCAGTCACATATTTTTCAGAAAATAACACTTCATTTCACAGAATAAAACACAAAATGCCATTGAACATACTAGAATCATTTATCCAATATATACTCTTAAAAATACAGTACAGTATTAAAAATTCATCCGCAAAACTATATATCATCAAAAACAATGTTGCTTTTTGAATAATTCTGCTGAATTCAATGCACTGGAGTTCAACACCAGATGGCATTGCCTGTCACCACATAACACTGATAGAATCAGTGGTGAGTTTGTGAGACGGGACATTAGGACCAGTGTTTCCTGTGACTAACATCGAGTACATATTTGACAAATTTGGATAACATCTTGTCAACAGCAGCAGTATGCCTGTGTAGCACACACCCTGTACTTCATTGGTAAAACAGGAAATACTTCTGACCCTATCTCCACTTGACAGAAGAGTTCTAATCCTAGAAGTTAGTTCAACTACCCCAACCATGTTAATATCAATAGTCTATTACCCCCAACACCACTCCCCACCTATTTTTTGTTCTAATTTCAACTTTATTATTGCAAGCCTTTTTGCAATGCATTATAGCTTCTCACTTGTAAAAACCTGGCATATTTTTCTGTTCCTGCCAAGAAGAAACCGGCTACCTTTGCCAACGACAACACAATTAAGCTGCAGTACTTTTAAAGACATGAATCGACAGTAAGTATCAACTTACTTACAGGTAAGGAATCATAATTAAATTTCAAAGGACTATATTTCAAGGGTTTGGCAGCCTAATTTCTTTTGTGCAGCATTTTGAAAATGCATTAAGTCCAAATCATTTCTTCAAGGTTCTTCTTTCAAAGACAATATAATCCCTAGTTAAAACATCATGAAGCGCGTTAGCCAGTGCATGAAATAAGGTGAGTGTTTGATGTGTGTTAGTAGGCATAGAACTGGTGTCGATGAGACAACAGAACTCAAAGCACTATCTATACAGCCAATGTGAACTGTAGAATGAAACTTGTGATTCACCTCATGTCACTGTAGAATGCCTATGTTATATGGTTGCACTCAGGTCTATGTGGCTTGATGGTAAACAAAATTACCTCACACTTTCTTCCAGGGCTGTGATGGCTTAAATTACTAGATACACATGGTGCCATCGTCATAATACTGCCCTGGCTTCATTCATCAGGGGATAGACATTCTCAGGTCAATCCCCTGGTGGATACTCCAAACAATATCTCTATTTTAATATTTTAAATCACATGAATATAAAACGATGATTTTGCCATCATAGAAAGTAGCAGTCTGATATGGGTATTATGCTTAAATAAAATTTGTAATGATATATAAATTTTTTGCTTCTAATAATAATTGGTATCCATTTGCAATCATCGGATTAAACAAAAGTACAATTAGGCACAAATCTTGTATATTGCAAATGTAATTTAAACATCAATATAAGGTACATTTGTCAAATAGAACTAGCCTGGATGTAATCAAGAGTATGCTTAGTGACGTGTCTCATTGGTTGATGTGACAACAACGACAATGTTTAATTCCAGGTTTTTTCCTTGAAAGGATGATCCGGTTTCTTGGTTATTTATATTAAACATAATTACCTCTCAAGAAACTTAGTGTTCGATCTGTATATTGTGTCACATGACATTGGTCATGTGACACATCCGTAACTTCAGTCTGCTAAAGAAGACTGCGGGATGCAGTTGAAATATACAGATCGAACACTAAGTGTCTTGAGAGGTAATTATGTTTAATAATAATTCCAGGTTTGTTTTGGTGGATATGGCAGAGCACAACTAATCAATAAGTTTAGTTTGAATTGTAATCGCAGAGTTTGAATATTACACACATAATACGCTCCATGTTAAAAAAGTATAATTTTTTATCAGGTACAACCTGGACAGTTACATATAAAAAGGCGTAGGTGCAATTTTAAAACAACACAATCCAGCAAAAAGGTGCGTAAACAGCAAAACAACACATCCAAGGTTACCCATGTAAATATAATATCAGAAACACATACAATGCATTAATCACTGTGGCAACCTGATTGATATCTCAACACATGTTTGGTCATAAACTGTGGTGCAAAAAGGCAATTTAGAAACCTGTTGGCAGACTGCAGTGCATATGTGTGAGCGAATGGCGTAGGACCAATGTTAGTTAACTATACATAAAACAAGTGTGTCGGCAATTTACGCATACACGCAGTCCCTTTCCCATCACTCACAAACACCATTACCAAATGAAACATCAAATACAAATCTATCAACAGCTTTTTTCATTTCCCAAGACACTCAATGGATCCGTCTGTTTTTATTCCATGTTAATTCATCATAATATGCAAACAACGCGTGTTACAAGGAACAAAACAACCAAATCATTCCTAATTATTAAGCTGTTCAATGGCAGCCACATTTTCTATTGTTAATAAGAAAAACTTGTTATGTTCACAAGTTTAACAGCCAATACACGTTTCTAAAAACACCATCGAATGTTTTATTATTATCAATATACGTTTCTAAACACTATTGAATGTTTTATTTTTTATCTTTCTGTTTTTTTCCCCAACTGATCAACATCAAAATCAAAGTTATAAAACTGGCTTAAATTCATCAATAAAAGCACATGAAATTAAGCGATCTTATTAATAATACAAACCTGCAAAATCAGATAGTAAACACCCCACACCAATTAGTTAGAATGGTCAACGACATCACCACCCCCCCACCACACACACACCTAACACCACTCCTGCTTCTCACACACATAACAGTAGCACCACACGGCAGTCGCCAACACCTGTGTAACAAACCAATCAGAAACAAAACAACAAATCTTCCATGAAATGCGCAGTACAAAATATCTGATGTAATAGTTATACTGTCGGTGTCTCTAAAACTGCTATCCATAACAGGATAGAAATAATGTGGTTGCAAGTTGTTGTTTAATTGCTGTACTCCAGGTTCTCACAACCATACGGCGATCTGTTAACTGCAGGACTAGTTTTGTAACATAGGACATTCTGAGACGCAATCACACAAATACTAGAGGATGTTTAGTGAAGATGGGAAACTAGAGGGACACATGTAGATAACTCCCTCTCCCTTGTAAGCACAACTACAGGTGGTTGTGGTGGGGAAGAACAAAACAAGAACCACAGCAGATTCTGCATACAACACAGTTGAACTACAATAGCGTCACTCCCAATCAGTAAAACCACAGCAGCTACTGCATACAACACAGTTGAAGAACGATAGTGTCACTCCCAATCAGTAAAACCACAGCAGCTACTGCATACGACACAGTTGAACTACAATAGCGTCACTCCCAATCAGTAAAACCACAGCAGCTACTGCATACGACACAGTTGAACTACAATAGCGTCACTCCCAATCAGTAAAACCACAGCAGCTACTGCATACGACACAGTTGAACTACAATAGCGTCACTCCCAATCAGTAAAACCACAGCAGCTACTGCATACGACACAGTTGAACTACAATAGCGTCACTCCCAATCAGTAAAACCACAGCAGCTACTGCATACGACACAGTTGAACTACAATAGCGTCACTCCCAATCAGTAAAACCACAGCAGCTACTGCATACGACACAGTTGAACTACAATAGCGTCACTCCCAATCAGTAAAACCACAGCAGCTACTGCATACGACACAGTTGAACTACAATAGCGTCACTCCCAATCAGTAAAACCACAGCAGCTACTGCATACGACACAGTTGAACTACAATAGCGTCACTCCCAATCAGTAAAACCACAGCAGCTACTGCATACGACACAGTTGAACTACAATAGCGTCACTCCCAATCAGTAAAACCACAGCAGCTACTGCATACGACACAGTTGAACTACAAAAGCGTCACTCCCAATCAGTAAAATCATGCTTCATGTTTTCTTATTCATGCATGCATTACTGTAAAACAAGTTCCTGCATATTACAATAATTATATTGCAAATTTTATGAGTTTACTGTTTAATTAAGTATACATGTCACCTACTATGCAGGTGTCATCATAAAGCCCTCATGGTGATTAATTGATGTTATGTTCATGCCTGTGTTTCACATATGCTGTAAATTAGATGACACTGAACCAGAAATAAGCCACTAATAACAAATAACTTTCACACTGCCATCACCAACATTAAACATGATGTCAAAATATAATATACAATATAAAATAAAATTAGTAAGTCAGAATAATTAGCATATTACTACAAACACTGACCATGACTTATTGCAATGTAAATTATGCAAGTTTAAATCCTTGTTTTCTGACATGAAATGCAAGTTACAAAACTCATTTTAAATGCCCTGTTCAACCAACACAATAAAGTCTTTGTAATCTTAGTAAGTTTAGTAATGGCTGCCAAGGGACTGCATCACACTGAGTATAAATAAAATGATTTCTTACGTATGTAATATAAATAATTTAACTTAAAAAATAAGATAAATATATAATCTAAAAAAATACTGTGTTGATCATATGCAGTTCCAAAATAAGTCTCCTGTCAATTACATCAAGTTTTTATAAAAAAATTCACATTTTATAAATCTGAAGAAGCCCATGTATCCATCATAAAAACATGTAAAAAAGACTTCGAAGGAAGTTTCACTTGGATCCTTATCTACACAACACGACACCTGCACCGCTGTGACCTGACACTAATACACATGTCTAGCACTGATGCCAACCTTTCTTTAAATGTGTGTAGCTCTCCACAAAATCAACGACAATCTAGTTGTCACTGAAATCTCACAGTGCAAAAACTGTTCAATCGCAGCACTGCCATTAAATCACAGATAAGCTAGTTTTCAAAATCGGTGTTCCCACACACAAATGCTATCATGGGCGCCTCAATTCACATAAAGCGCATGAATCCAACCCAAGTGAATCAACTAAAAAGTTAATATAAATTATATTATTTCCATGATCAAACATGAATAAGTTAGAAGTGGTTGTTGACTTGCCATTCCGTGCAAACTTCTCGTCAATACCACGGACAAAACACATCTCAAAATGGCGACGCAACAAAAAAGCATGCATTGTTGCAGTGCATTGTGGGATGTATGTTGAAGCAGAGGATGCCATGGTCTTGGGGGCTGTCCCAAAAGTCGTTGGGAATATCGCTAACGTTACTGATTGTTTAAGGGTGGATTTGCTTAACGTAATCCCTAGAATAAGTTTGTGCGCATAAAATAAAAACTTAGCTGTAGCCACCAGAGTAAGTACAGCTTCATGTCCGCCATTTCTCTTCCGCAAACGTCAATCTATTTTAGTAAAAGCTTAACAAAGCCGGAAAACATCCAATAGAAAAGCTTAAAAACATTTCTCTCACTTCCGACTCCACTTAGGGACATACAAGTTTAGCCAGCGTAGGGGCCCAGTTCACTAAGAAAAAGAGCTCATCAGGAAAATCTATCATAAAACACAAGCCATCATTAAACTATACGAGCATTTCAAAATGCATCTAACTAATAAAATACGATAAAAAAATTCATCACTACTTCGACAGTGTGCAGAAATAATTGGGCACACAACCCAAATTAGTTACCTAGAGATGCCCCAGTGACACATAACAAAGACCCTAAACGAGCCCGTCCTACTGATCACCATGACCATGACACCATCACCAATGCCCGGCATCCAGCCAGGAATACCACCACACATGACTCTACCTGGGTCAGTCCAGTCTCTCCGGCCACACAAATCACACACACCTGTTCTCATGCAACACAGGAACGCTTGCCGCATGCACTGAACGCCCTACCGCCACTGCAACAGCCATGTCCCCAGTCCATAACTCGACCGCAGCCGGTCGTCGCATTTCTATGCCAGTGTTGACGTCTACATATAGCAGTACAATAGTTCATTAATTTATATTAGCTGCGGCACGCATGCTATACATAGCGCCCACTGAGTCAATAATAGAATCGCCACGAGGACAATTGATTAGTCACATACGAACCTCAACAGGACAAAGTTACCATAGCTGTGCGTAATATCAATGCCATTTCCTGCTTCTCTGTGTGTGCGTGGTTGCTAGGCAACCCAACACGCTACCTACGTCATCAGTCACATGAGCGGCCGGTGAAAAAACCAATGCTCAACAATTTATATTGGCTGTGATTTATTGCTATCGGGCAACCCATGATGCTGTAAAATTGTTGATTTCAACTGTTCCTATTTCTGTCAAAAAGGAACCTTCTGTTAATGAATTATCACAATCCTGTATCAAATATCCATGATTAAAAAATATAAAGCCTGATTGTTTTTATTGTAAAATTATGTTATGTAGTATAAACTATATCTATTCCAACATCTGAAGCCCCTAGGTGTTTTAATGAACCACAATTTTTTATAATTTGGTCCGTTATTCGTTTATGAATATCGACCTTGATGTTCTACACGCAATGTAAACATGTTCTACACGCAATGTAAACATGTTCTACATGAATGCAAACATGTTCTACACGCAATGTAAACATGTTCTACATGCAATGTAAACATGAAAATTTAGTCAAAAAACATTTAAATTAAACATACACCGGTCAAATCATATGAACAAAGTCTGGCTCATTCGGACAGTGAAGATGTTAAAACAGATACTGTCTGTACTATATCATGATTTTATGACAAAAACTTTCAATCCTGCATTTGCATTACACAACTATGATGTTCTACAAAAACACATTCAAATAAAATGAAGGAATCGCGAGGATCGGGAACCAGGGACATATCCACATGCTGGAAGGAACTTCACCCGAGCCGGGCCATGATGAGACTGGCATCCTCTAGTGAACAAAGACACCACTGCAATGACGCAAGTAGACGCCTGCCCGATCAATATTCTCCTTAATCCAACCTCACACACAAGATGCGGTGGCGGCCGACGCATGCCGGTGGACACAACACGCGGTCCATCTGAGCACACTCTCTGTTTGCACCAAAGCCACAACCCAAGTCTCATAGCAATTAACAACTGGCCCTGTTTATCTCGAACCACTGGGAGCCCCACTATGCACAAACGTTCTGTTTGCTCCCCATACAACAGAAGTAGTAGTCAACTCACGATCTGATGGGCTCATTCACCCCACCACCAGGTGACACTACTTGTACTAGAGAGTCTACATGCCATCGATGGTGTCAGAAGTCCTTAGCTAGTGGAAAACACAAACTGGCATGGAATAAACAGTTACTACCGTAAGTTTCCATGTATAATACGCATTTTTTCCCTTAATTTTTTACTTAAAAGTCCAGGTGTGTATTATACATGGTGATAGGGTGGACAAAAATTTTCTCCGACTGGATATGGATAGCGCTACTGGAACACTAGTACTATGACATCAATGAGCGGGAAGCGTACGCGACCGGGAGCGGCGCTGACCGGGAATAACGCAGAAATGTGTGGACGGTGTCGGGTTAATACGCTCAAATATGTGTTGCTCCCTGAGTGCCAAGGCATTATTATACATGGTGACAGGGCTAAAAAATTTCTCCGACTGGATATCGAAATGAAATACCATAAGATAATGTTGGGCCAATGATATGAAGTTTCTTAGGCAAAGCATAGATAACGTTACCACTGATTTAAAACAATGTATCAATGCTTGCAGACCAAGATAACACTACAAACTAGTACTATGACGTCAATGAGCGGGAAGTGTACACGGCTGGGAGCGTCGTCGACCAGGAAAGCATTTTGTCGAAGCAGAGTCTTGAAACGGGAAATTATTTCCATAGATATCGTACTATGAGGCTTGATCACGTAGCAATAAGGAATACAATGGAATAACAGTTTCAGTTTATTTGTCTGATAGCAAACAGTGAAGGTGTGTTAGTGACAGTGTTCACAGATCGTCATCATCAAAACCGTCGAAATCGCTGTCACTTTCCGCAAGGAACATCTGACGCATCTGCCTGTGATCAGATCTCCGTCATCGTAAGCAGCATCGTTGTGGACGTCGGCTTCGTCAGCGGGCGTTTCAATGCCATCATTCCATAGGATGTCATCTTCAGTGCCATCCATGGCATTTGTCAGGCAGCATTTCTTGAACACTCTCTGGATTATCGCGGGGTCGATCGCGTCCCAGGCCTCCTTGATCCACTTGGTGATCAGAGGGAGCTCAGGTTTTCGAGTGTTGCCAGACGGAGTGAATGAGTGGACGCTTGAAAACATCCACTCGTTCAACTTGTATCGCAAGTGTTGTTTGAAGGGCCGGTTGCAGCTCACGTCCATGACTTGCAACTGACCTGTCATGCCTCCAGGGATTATGACAAGGTCAGTTGCGTTGTCGTCAAGGATAGCCTTTATGCATGGCATGCGGTGGCAGCGGAATGCGTCCAAGACAAGCATCCTACGTTGCTGAGTCAGACCTCTGCACCAAACTTGTCTCAACCAGTCTTTTGTTAGTCTCTCGTCCATCCATACCTTGTCTTGTTGGCGGACAATGACTCCTGCTGGCCAAGTCACATTTTTTGACAAAGTCTTCTGCTTGAAGATGATGTACGGAGGCATCTTGGTACCATCACCATATGCCCCCAACATGACCGTGAAACGATTCTTTTCGTTTCCTGTCGATTTCAAGGTAATTGATTTTTCACCTTTATGTGCCATCGTTTGGGTGAAAGGGATGTTGAATGTTGCTGGGTAATGGAGGTTCGATGACGAATCGAAATATCGTGCCGTTTCATGAACAAAAAGCACCATTTTGGCGATTCTTTGTATGGAGATGCTGGATCCATTTCTTTCATGAAGCGAAGGGCGTACATGCGAACTTCAATAGTTCCGACAGCACACCCAATTGGTCAACGTTGGAAAATATATTCCACTAGCTTCTCTTCTAAAAGTGGATGGGCTGCTTTTCCCCCTGTCCTGAAGACTGTGAATCGCGCCTTTACTTCTTGAGCGATTCCTTGCCTCGTCGCCAGAGATGCACGTTAGCCTCATTTATGTCAAATTCCCTAGCCGCAGCCCTGTTGCCGTGATTTTCAGCAAATTCAGTAACTCTAATTTTAAAATTAGCCAAGTAGCTTGCACGTTTACTTGTATTTGCCATGTTGTTGCATAAGATGGAGAACTCATCAAATAACATACATTTATAAGCAAAACTACGGAAAAGCCTGGATTGGAGATAACAAAACATAAAGTTTAAACTTAGACTACGGCGTAGTAAAATTTGTGTTTATATTAAGTGTGGCGTCTGATATATTTGTAGTAATAACGCAGAAATGTGTGGACGACGTCGGGTTAATACGCTTAAATATGTGTTGCTCCCTGAGCGCCAAGGCATCATGATTGGCGTTATTGAATCATGTGAACGACCTGAATAGTCAATTCCACGCCCATGGGTCAGCCAGTGTGACTCCATGTTTAAAGTTGTGAATGCAAATACTGGTAAAGACGATTGTACCCTGTGTCTGTTTCACAGTAGAAAATGTGCGTGTAACATATCAGAGTAGAGCTTGGTGTTAATTTTTATTGAAAGCAGAACGACGCAAAGTAAGTTCTAGCAAGCGCAGATTTATTCAGTTGCGCAATGGTCAAGGTAAAATGCAAGTTACGTAGGGTTTACACGACTCACGAGGTGATACATTGTCGTGTGCGACGAGCCACTGGTAATGCTGTAACTTGCGTGTCATGTTTACGATTCTGAGATGGATTCAAGGATCATCACACAAACAAACTTTGATGAAATTACCAACCCTGAACCGTGCTTCAAGCAAACTAACAGAAGCGGGGAAATCAGGGGTCGATGCAAAAAGTTGGAGTGCATATTATACATTGTAATATAGAAATTCTATCAGAATTTAGCAAAAGTCAGGGTGCGTATTATACATGTGGGCGTATTATACACGGAAACTTATGGTAATGATAAAATTTGTTAAGGACAAATGTGACCCACCATGTCAAAATGAGACTTCTCTAAAAAAGTCATTGTGTTTTATTTCATATTCGAATGGAGCACATTCAGAGGAAAAAAATTATAACCCAATATTATCCACATTTATATTATTTCCGGAGATACAGCAATTTTAATGTCTAAAATGTGAAAAGTATGGTTTCGAGAAAAACAGCTTCAAAGTTTTCACTCTGTATTTGCAATAATTATGATACAAGTCCTTCAGTGCAGTTGTATTTGTGTTGAAGCTACATGCATGGCAGTTTTACTAGTTCATAAACAATAAGGTCACTGCACACTTGACATAAATTTTTTTATGAATATTATTTTTTAAATAGTAAATAATTATATTAGTTAAAAATATAGAAAATAAATATACCATGCTCAATAACACTTTTACCATCTGTTGTTAGATACACTAACATCCATATTATCAAACGAAAGAGCAAACAGTTAAGAAAAAAACACATTTTGCATAAATTATGTAAATTTGTATCCAAGATGGCCACCAAATGTAATATATCTAAATAATACCGAGAAGTGTTAACAAACATGCACACAATGTGCACATACAAAACATTATTTTTGAATGACTGGATGATTCATACTAGCTCGTCTCTAGTTAATATATATACCCGGGTAATTATATAGTTATAATAAAGGATTATATAAATTAAGTTAATTAAAAGATCCATGCTAGTCAAACATGTTACTAGATACATTAACATCCATGGTATTAAACAAAAGAGGAAACACTGACATTTAAGAAAAAACACATTTTGCATACATTATGTAAATTGGGACCCAAGGTGCCGCCAAATGTAATTTATCTAAATAACACAGAGATTTCGTTGCGCTAAGATTCATCAAATTGCTGAATGCAAGGCTTGCCGTCCCAGAGACAGCAGTTGTAGTGGCATCACATTTCCAGTGAATCTATGCATCACATTGTATGGCATCATCTTCTGCATCAGATGTGCTGTTGGGATGCTGCCATCATCTGACTCTTCAGTGCGAGATGCCTCAAGTGGCATTTTCCTCATAACTTTCTGAAGCGCTATCTTCGTCCTCAGTGTAACATTTTAGACTGTGACCATGCACTAAAACTTAATAAAACAGTACAGTATCATTACTGACGAAATATGTTTTCATTTGTTATGATTATCCATTTTAGTCTACAGTGGCCTAATTGCAATTTTTTTTTTATTTGGCCATGACATGGACATAGCTATCAAAGGTATAAGAATTATCATAGTATATGCTATGCAGCATAGCCTGTAGTCATAGTAGGGGACATAGGCCATAGCGAGGCATACGCCATTATAGGCATAGCCATAGCCATGTAACAATGTTGTTTACTTAATAAACACCGCTCGTTTGAGTGTCAGAAAATTTTTCAAATGCAGTTTTCTACACTCAAAATGTTTAATAATTTACACATTCAACACATTACTATTCGTTTGACCACTGTACGTGATTGTTGTACATATTGCATCTTTATAATTGCGAAAATGATGTGGGCCCGGATTCTAAAAGTCCAAAAAATACTCACCCCATCACTGTCGTGCGTGAAATAATTGATCGCTACATCCCTAAGGCTTGGATCACAAAGTCCACAGCAAGTTGTCCATTTAGGAGATGGTAAACTCTATTCTCTTTGCTCAAATCCATATCAACTTAGTAAAATAATTGGTTTCGTCTTTTGCCTGGCAGAAGACTGAGAAATGAACCAAGAATGTGTCACATGATAGAACACTCAGCAGTGTTTTGCTATCAAATTGCACGTATACAAAGAAATTTCTATTAAAGTTATTATAGTTACTTTTCATTGCTATTAATAACATAAGTAGAACTCGGTCGCAGACGCCAAGTGGTATACAATGTTGATATGGAAGCTATTTCCACGCAGGCCATCCCATTGTGTTACAGACTGGCTGCGTTAATATCAATGACAGCAAAAACTAATAACATATGTAATCATAATAAGAGCTGACACATAACAACAAAGCACCCACATAGATTACACGCACGTATTATACCAAGCTACAGGCAAACGTGGCTAACTAATCGAACAAACACTAGCACATATAGCATTAGGCCCCAGGCCAGGTGCTTTGACATTTGCAGCTACAAAGATAAGCCAAGCCACTCCTTCAACCAACAGATAATATCTTAGTTTGATGTTGATGGAAAAGGTTTAATCCATTTAATTAGGAGGTCAAAGGACGACAGGTACATATGTGTGCAGTTGACTTTGACTGGCACCGCACCCTGTTTCAGGTACACTCAAACAGCGGAACCACAGCCTGTGTCTCAAAACACAGGGTCTGAATTTGTGATTCTATTCAGATTAACACCACTGAAATATTGCTATGGACAACTGGGCACCAGCTCCTCATAGAACAGGGATTTACACAAAAGTAGTCCCCCAATGCATATGTTGAACCCAAAGGTACCCAACTAGTTGACACAGACTTCATGGATATTGAATACCTAATTCTGATGAGCCATAAACGTGAATTTGTTCCAGAATAGAACCTAAACCATGAATCTCTTACCTCCATATACTGCGCAGGTGATCTAACGGACTCAATTACTTTTTGGTTGAAATCAGAAAACAACATCAGATTCTGAGAGAACCGATTCAATCAGTGTAATGGGGCAGGATGGAAGCCACCGACTGCAATCATTTGTCCCACAGCTTCACCAGCGATTACTGTAGACGCTATCAGCTACAAGACACGAGCACTTAATGAAGCCATTTCGATATCACTTAACCCTTTCCAAGGATGATGGACACGAAGGTCAGTACACCGGTTACCTCGGTGCATTATTTTATCAGAGGCACACGCCAATGAATTAATGATTGTGACATGAATAAATGATTTGGCACTATCCCTGATCACTGCCACAATTGGCTTTATAAGTCGATCAATAAATGACTTGATGAGGTCAGAAACGTGTGACAATAAACATGCCAATGAACACAGAGTTTTGTACATTGTTTCATTCATACCTTGATTCTGTAATAATCTCCTTCCATCAGACACTCTTTTGAGCAATTCCACTGAATATTTTTATTCAAATATGAAGACGACATAAAGCTGACGCTTCCTGACAATACCAACAAATAGTTGATCATTGTCACACCATCACACTGGACATTTAACAAATGGTATTAAATTTACACAGGATATTGACAAATTCCAAATTGAGACTGGTTGGGTTAGTTCGTAAGATCACATTTAGAGTATTGGCCAATGGTGTGAAGGAGGCAAAGCACCTGAATAATGCATTTTATATCCTGAAGAATAACTGTACTGTATTTATAAATATATCAAAAATTATGTTTCTCATATCCAAGTTAAATAACTACACTATATTTCATATATTTTACACAGCATACATCCTGTATTAAATTTGTTTGAACGGTGCAGAAAAGGCAATCGAGTTCTCTGTCTGGGTGAAATGAAATTGTGATGATCTAATCACTTTTTCTGTCATACATTTTGAATTTGTCACTTAGGACTTCCAACGGGGGAATCTTGCTAGACACATGACAACATGCCAACTTTGACATCTTGTTAGCAACAAGACAACATGCCAACTTTGACATCTTGTTAGCAACAAGACAACATGCCAACTTTGACATCTTGTTAGCCACTGGACATTTAACAAATGGTACTAAATTTACACAGGATATTGAAAAATTCCAAACTGAGACTGGCTGTGTTAGTTCGTAAGATCAAGTTTAGAGTATCAGCCAATGGTGTGTAGGAGGCAAAGCACCGAATAACGCATTTTATATCCTGAAGAATAACTGTATTTATAAATATATCAAAAACTATGTTTCTCGTATCCAAGTTAAATAACTACACTTCGATGTGTCATATATTTCATATATTTTACAGAGCATACATCCTGTATTAAATTTGTTTGAACGGTGCAGAAAAGACAATCGAGTTCTTTGTCTGGGTGAAATGAAATTGTGATGATCTAATCACTTTTTCTGTCACACATTTTGAATTTGTCAGGACTTCCAACGGGGGAATCTTGCTAGACACATGACAACATGCCAACTTTGACATCTTGTTAGCAACAAGACAACATGCCAACTTTGACATCTTGTTAGCAACAAGACAACATGCCAACTTTGACATCTTGTTAGCAACAAGACAACATGCCAACTTTGACATCTTGCTAGCCACTTGACAACATGCCAACTTTTGACATATTCTGTAAGCCACAATACAACATGGCTTTAAACATGCCAACTGTGACATCTTTTGTAAGCCACATGACAACTGTGACATTTTATAAACCACATGACAAATGTGACCTTGTATAAGCCGCACGAGTCATAGAACTTGCATAAGATGTCATGGTCAACATAGGATTTCCGGTTTCAGTCAATAACTATCAATCAATCTGACACAAACTAATAACACTACAAGTACAGAATAACTGACTGGCATTAATTGATGCTAAACATTGTTCATCTGATGTACAAAATAAGCATGTAAGCTTCATTAGCAGAGCGCCATGTCTTGACACTCGCTCAACTCATCAACCTCCGCTGCTGCCGCCACGGAAACAACTTCAAAGGCTTCCTACACAGCTTCTCCGCGGAGCTGCACAACCAGGAACATATTATGTGTCTAAATATCAGCCACCTGATCACAAAAACATGAAACCAAACACACTCGCACACAAGGCAGGGAGGAAGTAAACAACCGGGGAAGTGGGACAGGAAACGGGATGAAGGTGGGAAGAAGGAGCAGGTGATGTGTTTTAATAGCGGGAGCAACAGCACACGTGGCGGGCGACCGGGAGTCGACCACCACCACCACTGAGGGTGCAGTCCATGCGGGTTGCCACAGCAGTCAGCAGCTTACCAACAGCTCGACTTTCATGTTCAGAACCTGACCACCGACATCCGAATGCGCAATAAAAATACCCTGTTCACTTCCCAGCATTCACGAGCGCACCAGCAGACCAATGAATGCAGCGACAAATATAGCACATGCACACGTGTGCACGCACCAGTCTACAGTGACTGGGCCCCCGAAACAAGGCCCTGAAGTTACTTGTCTCTCAATCAAGCAGCATGGATGTCACCTGTGGACCAGTGGGTTCTGACCACAGGAAAGACAAGGCAGAAACCTATGCCCCAGTTGACACCACCATTGCAACAAAGGGGTGACACCATCTACCCCAAACTGTACCCTCAAAGTGGTAACAACCCACCAACCCCATCAAGAACCCTAAACCTACCTAGAAGCCATGGCCAACATAACTGCTCCATCACGCATCTTGTTCTTCTTTAAACCATGATTTTAGCCACTAAAATACATACCCCCTGTTGGATGATAGGGAATGGACTGGTCCAAGCTGCCAGTAGCCAGCCTCCCTCCTTCCCTCTCCCTCCCCCAGTTGGCCAGTGCTGTGACCCAGGCTGCCATATATGGCAAAAGTGTAAATTGATCCACTGGAAGAACATGGGCAGTGCATGAGGGCAGCTGGCCTACCTGCACTGAGGTACAAGACACCTTGACACAGGGGGAGTGCCCCCCTCCATCCCCCCACCCAGCTAACCCCACCTTCCCTCCCCAAAAGACTCCTACTGAAATATATTGCTTCAGGTTAGGCACTAAATCCAACAACATTGAGGGTTAATTAATTAACATATTCTCTTTTGACCTAAAAAAAGTAATTGTGTTCTGGGTGATGAGTTTACCAAGTTTCTAAATAAAAATTTTTACATGACGGTTTACAATAACAAATAAAATTAAATATATATATATACGTATGTAATTGGTGACCGATTTGTAGACATAATATATAATATAAGTATAAAGTGGGGCATGTAAGTAACCAGAGGAGACGCTTGACTATTTCATCTGCACCATTCTGCAGGGAGTGAAAGTCTACACCCTGGCTGATATTTCTTTTCTACAGCTAACCACAAAATTAAATAATATATATTTTGGCAGATACACATGCCTTATACATTTGTATTATTACAACAGATTTTGTGAAAGAAAGTGGAAATAGTTAATATTAATTGACTGCCCTGACTCAAAGCCTGCAAACTAATTGGTGGCAAGTTTCGGCACTACATCAAGTTTGTTCAATCTTCATACAACCCCTCTCTCCTCCCTGACAGCTCAATTATGACAAGTTTCGGCACTACATCAAGTTTGTTCATTCTTCATACAACCCCTCTCTCCTCCCTGACAGCTCAATTATGACAAGTTTCGGCACTACATCAAGTTTCTTCCTTCTTCATACAACCCCTCCCTCATCCCTGACAGCTCATTTATGACAAGTTTCGGCACTACATCAAGTTTCTTCCTTCTTCATACAACCCCTCCCTCATCCATGACAGCTCATTTATGACAAGTTTCGGCACTACATCAAGTTTCTTCCTTCTTCATACAACCCCTCCCTCATCCATGACAGCTCATTTATGACAAGTTTCGGCACTACATCAAGTTTCTTCCTTCTTCATACAACCCCTCCCTCATCCATGACAGCTCATTTATGACAAGTTTCGGCACTACATCAAGTTTCTTCCTTCTTCATACAACCCCTCCCTCATCCATGACAGCTCATTTATGACAAGTTTCGGCACTACATCAAGTTTCTTCCTTCTTCATACAACCCCTCCCTCATCCATGACAGCTCATTTATGACAAGTTTCGGCACTACATCAAGTTTCTTCCTTCTTCATACAACCCCTCCCTCATCCATGACAGCTCATTTATGACAAGTTTCGGCACTACATCAAGTTTCTTCCTTCTTCATACAACCCCTCCCTCATCCATGACAGCTCATTTATGACAAGTTTCGGCACTACATCAAGTTTCTTCCTTCTTCATACAAACCCTCTCTCATCCTTGACAGCTCATTTATGACAAGTTTCGGCACTACATCAAGTTTGTTCTTTCTTCATACAACCCCTCCCTCATTCCTGACAGCTCATTTATGACAAGTTTCGGCACTACATCAAGTTTGTTCCTTCTTCATACAACCCCTCCCTCATCCCTGACAGCTCATTTTGAAGTCAGCATCACCATTTGGAGGTTACTTCATAAAGGCGAAAATGCCAAAAGTCAAATGTAAAATGTGTCCCAGGTGGTAGTTAAGAGGCAGAATTCAAGCAGTTCAATTTACAAACCTGGGCATACGTTCTAGTGAAGAATTTCACAGACTCAAGTCCGGTATAAAGTAAGGTTGCTACATAGTCTCTTGGAACATCCCTCGGTATTGACCAGCTGTCTCTGAACCTAATCATATCCACTTCTTCATTCTACAAACACATCTTCCAAAAAGCTTTCCAATGTCTTCTGACCATTGCATCAGCCAAGCCTTAGATGTGTTTACATTACACCCAGGGTTATTCTACAACGTTTATGCTACAGGAAATAAACAAGTAATGATATCGCTCTAAAAAAGCCGCATGAGAAACCCCCATGGCAAGAGATCAACTTCGGCTATAAACCGCCTCTTGCTACAACAGCAGTGGTGTTGGTGTGTCGCTGCACATTAGCAACCTGCAAACCCAGCCCCAGCAGCCACCAGGCTCATCCAGTTACCACGGTGATACAGACAGGTGATGCAGCACATGGACATGTCTGTTAGGTGGCTCTGCATCCTAACATATTGCTGTTTGCCACTCTTACCCATGCAGAAAGTGAGTCAAGGTTTACGCAATAAATACAGCTAACACTGCACACTTACCTGAGCTATCGTCCAGGGCAGAAGGGATGTCCTGACCCCGGGGTTAGCCTCACCACTGGATAATAGAGCCAAATAAGTCAAAACTAAGAAACGCCAAAATACTCCGATGTATTGTTGTCTTTGAAAAAAATAATAAATAATGAACTGCACACACGCATAAAAGAGAATGACTTGGTTGTTTTAGATTTTTTATTAAATTTGCAATTATTATTCCATGAAGAGAAACCAAACAACACTAGTATGACTGCAGAACAGCAGCAAATGCTACGCCTGATGCACTGGTAATGCAGAAGAAATGAGTTCTATTCAGACTTGATCATCCATTGCTAGAGGTACAGCTACAAACAACACACAGACTTGATAATCCATTGCTAGAGGTACAGCTACAAACAACACACAGACTTGATAATCCATTGCTAGAGGTACAGCTGCAAACAACACACAGACTTGATAATCCATTGCTAGAGGTACAGCTGCAAACAACACACAGACTTGATAATCCATTGCTAGAGGTACAGCTGCAAACAACACACAGACTTGATAATCCATTGCTAGAGGTACAGCTGCAAACAACACACAGACTTGATAATCCATTGCTAGAGGTTTAGCTACAAACAACACACAGACTTGATAATCCATTGCTAGAGGTACAGCTACAAACAACACACAGACTTGATAATCCATTGCTAGAGGTACAGCTACAAACAACACACATACTGATTTGTGTTTTTTTACAGCTACATCGTGTTGCTGACATATTGCAACAAAACTGAACAGCTGAACCCTAAAAACTGGACATGCCTTCCTAGAACATTGAACCATTTCCCTGGTGTGAACATTGCTACAGTATCACCTACAGGGCCCTGTACTTTGAAACCATACCAGCACATAACACATTCCCCACAAAAATTAAACAGTACAACAAAGGCAATGACCTTCCCATCTGACTTTCTACTGCCTGAATGTCTACTGCCTTTACTTGTAAATCTGATTTACCAAGAAGCTTGGCGCAAATAGAATTACCCAGAATTGGCACTGTGCTGCATAGAACAAAGTGCAGATGAAACCAGATTTACTAAAAACTTTCGAAGAGTCGCAATAGCGCCTTTGCATGCAAATCAGAAGGGACTACGTACTGTGAACCTTCAAAGTTTACAGTAATTTTACTGTAAAAAATACTAAAACCAACAAACTATCTAAGCATTCAAATGCCATCCTTGCAAGGAGCAGTTAAGCATATGTGCCTTAACCAGGTGTTCATGGCAACTGGGAGAGAAGAGGAGTGTAGACTCGGAGGTCAGGGGTTACAACCTGCTCAGACTTGGGGGTAAATTACATTATATAAATTACAATTCCTTATACAAATTCCACCTCAAAAATACCAATTCCTTTATTTAATTTATGCATATTATGGTACATAATATAATGATAATATATAAAATACTTCTATTGTGCTAAAATCATAGGGAGACCCAAGCTCGACAGCGCACCAAAACAAAACGTCAAAAGGAGTTATGCAGTTCATAATCGACAAGCAGTTCCAGTTGTACACAGTTGGATTGGTACATTGGGGAGCTATGGAGGATAAGCAAGTTTAAACAGGTGGGTTTTTAGTTTACGACCAAATGTTATATATCCTACACTAACAGGGAGTGAGTTCCAAACAAATGTGATCTAAACAATATTATTATAGATTATTTGTAGCGAATAATTGAGTCAAAAAGCTACATGATGTAACCGAAAAGTAATTGAAAATTCCAATTACATTTTCACCAATTCCAAATTTTTTTTTTATTTCAATTACAATGTAACTGACCCCAAGCCTGGTTACAATAATCATTGGCACTGCTTTGCTGCCCCCCCCTCCCGAACCAGTAAACAACTGGATTACCTCAGACATATATTACTGACATCAACTGGATTACCTCAGACATATGTTACTGACATCAGCTTCAATGCCAACAAAACGCTGAAGGCTGTACTCATCGCTTGTTGCTACTGTCTTAATTCACCCCTAGGTACATACAACCCCCAGTCTAACCCCCAACTGTACATTCTACTTACCACACCAGATGTCTACTTTTCTTTGTTTCATGACTGATAGCAAGAAAGAATTCACATTTTTTTAAAAACAAGGTCAACATACTCTGCATTTCTATGTTCTGTCACCAAAACAAAAAGGTCAACATACTCTGCATTTCTATGTTCTGTCACCAAAACAACAAGGACAACATACTCTGCATTTCTATGTTCTGTCACCAAAACAAAAAGGTCAACATACTCTGCATTTCTATGTTCTGTCACCAAAACAACAAGGACAACATACTCTGCATTTCTATGTTCTGTCACCAAAACAAAAAGGTCAACATACTCTGCATTTCTATGTTCTGTCACCAAAACAACAAGGTCAACATACTCTGGATTCCTATGTTCTGTCACCAAAACAACAAGGTCAACATACTCTGCATTTCTATGTTCTGTCACCAAAACAAAAAGGTCAACATACTCTGCATTTCTATGTTCTGTCACCAAAACAACAAGGTCAACATACTCTGCATTTCTATGTTCTGTCACCAAAACAACAAGGTCAACATACTCTGCATTTCTATGTTCTGTCACCAAAACAACAAGGACAACATACTCTGCATTTCTATGTTCTGTCACCAAAACAACAAGGTCAACATACTCTGCATTTCTATGTTCTGTCACAAAAACATCCAAAACTTCCATGAACAAAACCAAGAAATAAACCATTGAACTGGCACCATACATGTAAGACAGACACCAGAACCTGAAGTGGTCAGTGCCAACTACCAATCTCAGAGGCTGACCGCTTCAAAAATTGTTGGTAGAATACAATACTGAGTTTTTTCTGCTGACACACATTTTGGTAGCAACAATGCATACATGGTTTGTTTATTGGTGGCTTCACAGGGCTGTGGTTCGCCCAAGGCTCTAAATCAGACAGCACATCTGACAAAGACATCTTGTGACTTAACAAGTCCAAGAAGCTGCGATGCTGTCATTTGAAAGTATTATACCACTAAAAATTAAATCCATATTTTCTCTTTAATCACGAAAGTAAACATATCTGAAGACTGAAAAGTTCAATGGTCACATTGATTCACGTTTTAATCACAGTTGCTGGCCCACGAGCTGCCTTGACCTACAAAACACCCCCTTGACCTGGGACAAATGAAAGTAGTGTATTGGTCTTATCTCTGACAGGGATCAAGTTTTCAATTGAAGTTCTTTCACAAAAACTTGGGGGTCATTTCCATGGCCATATTTGCAGGCACCTTGTTACAAATGTCACCAAATGTATTTATGGGCCATTCTATAACGAAGTGGACAAAGATTAAAAACTAAATATCATTTATTTTATTAAATGTTATTTTTTTCTGACAGCCAATATGCTGAAGTTGATGGATCTGAAAACCAAATTGTGATAGTTGTTACAAAAAAGATATTACATGCACAATAGACAGCTATTATTTTGTCAAATAAATGCAATAATTTCATACGTAAAGCTTTAGTATATTCATTACATTTTATACAATCACCTAAAACTTGCATACATCTATTAGCTTACCTAATACCTACATGGTGTACCCATCACCATTACTTAATATATGGTACAGCTGTAGCTCTCGGCCAAATAGGCCCCCATACAGATGTAACGCAAGTAACTGAAATAGCTAATTTTTCCTCTCTGTCCTCCGTTTCTAGTATCTAATCAATAAAACTGGTTATCTTCCTCCGTTTCTTGTATCTGATCAACAAAACTAATTATTTCACACCACAGTGAAATGAAACACGGCAGTGACACATGCTAAATTGTAACGCGAGTAATAAAAAAAATGTGTAACGAGAGCACCCAATGCTTTATCATAGTAGAACAGTGCCAGTGCTGACTAACTGGCATATTCAAAAGTGCTATATCAATCCCTGGAATTTGATGGGTGCTGATCCCTTTTATCCTAACAAGGGTCAGTGTGGAGCTGAGTGCCCCACAGTAAATCCCAAATTTGCATGATTCTAGAATCATGTTGGGTGATTGGTATATTGTTGAATATAAAGATTCATTGTTCCTAGAAGTAATTGGCATATGATCACATCAGAATGACTACTTGGTATCAGTGATGACCAGCCGGACATTACTGGAAATGGCCAAACTATTTATTATGGGATATAAAATGGTGGAACATAAGACCCTGTATGAACCTTTCCATGTAATGGTACTTCAATATATTAGCTACATAGAATATACCATTTTTTCACAGCAGTTGTAGTTTGAGGAGACAAGTAATATTACAATGTATAATTATTAAAAGTACAGCAGCTTAAGGGAAAAAAAATCAAAACCGTGGAATGTTAGCAGCAGAACCTCAAGGCTGACATTGAGGTGGTCCAGAGCAGAGCTGCAAGACAAATTTTTCATGACTTCTGTCCCTCAAGTAATGTCCCTGCTGTTGTTGTCAGACTTGAGCTGCCAAAAATAGAAGGAAGGTTGACAAGGTATGTATGATGTACAAAGTCATAAGCTGACTCATTGACACCACACTTCCTATACAAACCCTACAGCCAAGATGCCGAAACACCAGGACAGCCGTCAGAAACACCAGGACAGCCGTCAGAAACACCAGGACAGCCGTCAGAAACACCAGGACAGCCGTCAGAAACAACAGGACAGCCGTCAGAAACACCAGGACAGCCATCAGAAACACCAGGACAGCCGTCAGAAACACCAGGACAGCCGTCAGAAACACCAGGACAGCCATCAGAAACACCAGGACAGCCGTCAAAAACACCAGGACAGCCGTCAGAAATACCAGGACAGCCATCAGAAACACCAGGACAGCCGTCGAAGCTTCATATACCACACTCCAGGACCACGGTACACCTACTCGTTCTTCCCTTCTGCCATATGGCTCTGGAACAGTTTCACCAGCATCCTGATGCACCAGCTACTCCCTCTCTTGATGCTTTGAAACATAAACTGGGAGGCTGAGCAAAGAATATGTAGGCTAGGCCGCAAGACCTGTTTTTAAATAAGTTTAATTTTGTTATACAGAGCATGTAACTTTTGCACTTGACTAGGTTCTCATATCGCATGCACAGCCAAATATGTCGGATATTACATGGAAATTGGGCCCGCCACAATAATCCTGAAGAAGACTTGTACTTGACAAAGCCCAAAGTTTTACTTAAAGTATTTATATAAAAAGGTCGAACTTCAAAATAAAAACACATACAAAATCTACATATATTAGTTGTTGTAAAAGTACATTTCTTTATTACTTCCCCAGTCACTTATAAATACATTTCTTTATTACTTTGCCACTCACATATAAAATACATAAATGTAAACTAACTTGCAATTGCCACAATATTTCCATGCAAATGACCCACCTATGGATTACACTGCTTTTATCTCCAAACACAAATGCTGGTATACCAGCTGAGCACAAGAAACACTATATCTCTATCACTGGTACAGTAACAAAGTATTATAAATGTGCATAAAAACACAAAATCAGTGATATGGCACAAACTTACTGACGCAAATTTTCACAAAACTGATAACACTGACACTGAATCACCACCACCCAGCCGGACCAGATTCATTCAATTACTCATGGACGTTGGAATCTAGATTGACTAGAACGTTTTTTCCTCAAAGTCAAACAGCCAAACAAGACAGTGTCTAATAACAACGCCAAGGGCAGTCTCGGCGGCAAGCACAACTCGCCAACACCAGGCGGTCAAAGTACAAGACAAGAAAGCTAAAGTTCTGCAAGCCAGCCCTAGCGACCCATGCTCTTCAGCTCAAGTGCTACGGTAGGCAACAAGGACACTGAATAGCAATAGGGAGATCATAATGTATCTAAGTTCACAGTAACCAGCACGCTCCTCTAGTCTCTCCATAAATCTTGATGCTACACGACAGTGAGAGACATTGTTTGTTGGACAAGTACTCACATCTGGGGCACTGACACTGGGGTGCTGTCTCAACTGGAAGAGACTGCGTTCAGTTACCAGTAAATCGTAAACACCAAATGTTGCGTCCTTCCGCAAAACCTCAATCGTAAACAACAGTAGCCATGACACAGAAATCAAGTTACGGGCCATTTCCACACTGCTCAATTTCACATTGTTTTTTTTAGCAAAAAGAGATGCCTGGCAATTTTCATTAAAACAAAGTTCTTCTTAAATTAAAAGATATACCAATCACATAAACTTACAAAAAATAATTTCATTATCATGTGTTTATCAAAAAGTAATTTCCTAGCAATTTTCGTAAAAAGCTCCATTTTTTATTAACGACAAGTTAAGGGCTCAAAATAAATACTGAAGTCATTTTCTTACGACTGTATATTATTTTTAAGCATGTGGAAAAATAATGCAGTACAGTACTAAGAATTACTTGTTCTGGAACATGGACTAGTGCATAAACCAGGTATGTCTGCATACAACACTTCCTTATGGTAACATTTCACATTCACAAAGTTGATCTTTACTTGACACCATAATGACTAATTTGAGATAACTTCCAAATTTTCTTCAAAACATCTCACTGCTGCTGACTTTTTACTGTTCCAAACATATCACATACACAATATGTCATGCATCATTGTTTTTATCCGAATCTAACAAATAAAATCAAAACATCCTATTCCAAGACTCTAATCAACCAGTGTTAATGAAAAGACTCCACCTCAAGATTTTTACAAAAACAACCTCGTCTGAATTAAAGAGCTCCTGAGGAGAAATAGCAGCATGCGTATGACCTGTTTCCACTGAACGGGACATAAAATTTTATGTCCCCACAATTCACTGCCATCAGTGGCAGGTCAGTAGCCTCAAGGCAGGCAATCACTAGCACTCATATACAAATTACGAGTACCTGTGTCAAATTAAATGAAATATGGGCCCTACTATATTACATCCATATGCTGTAATTGTGGTTGGGCTTGATTACAACAGTAACTGTCTTAGTTACACTTTTAAAGTAGAAAGTTCAGAAACCAAAAGTTCAGAAAGTAGTTATGTCAACTAATCTCTGAAACATGTGATATAGAAAGTGCAAACATTACGATAAAGTATACCAGTAGTCAAATTACTGTTAAATAGCTTAACACATGCATTCACCCAATACAACACTGCAATATGTTCCCATTCATGCCTTTCACCACTTCACAAAACACAGCATTCTATCAACCATGCAATGTTAATATATTGTTATGTTAATTTAACATGAGCCAGTGTTCTGGCAGTCAGCTGACATCAAGGCCAAAACCATCACTGTGCATTTCTTTGCTGTTTGCCACTCAAAAGACTCGTTCAAAGACTCAACCTCTCAAGTCTCAGTCAAGAATATCAGATTTCTTTACCTTAAAAGAACTCAACTGTGCATGCATGTGACCCATTCTAGAGACAGTAAACGTTCCTTCCAAGTTAATTCATCCCATGGCATGGAGGTGTCCATATCAGATTTTTTTCAGCAACAAAACAAATTATTGGACTGCTAAGTCACTGTTTACAGGCCAAAGTACACAGACCAAGTGTAATGAAGTTTCTTTTTAAAAAGTTAACACACACAGACAGGAAACAATGCCTTGTTAGAAGGATGGCCAAACGGTATAAATGTGAGGGGTGTGTTATCTTCACACTTCACAAATATAGGATAATGTCACAGTGGTTTTCACCAGTTATATGCTCAATATACATGATGCTTAATATTTATTGTCAAGACATCAATAAAAATATATATTAATAGGTACATAACAAGAATAGTGTTATCGATATAAAAGTATGGTAGCGATGACTTTGTGCAGGCAATTACATACATTTTATATAGTTTTGAAAACGAGTTTACAGAGGATTTAAATTGTATATAATTATACTATATATCATGTTTGAATGCAACATTTAAAGATTCTAACTTTATATCTTAGCCATAAAACATGAAACAAATCCCCTTAACTCACACATTAACCAAGGCAAATTATAACACGATGTAGTCAGCCTTTATTAATTACATTAACAACTGAAATACACATACGTTACTTTGTTGAGTTGTTGAGGTATTGTGGCAGAAGTGTGAGTGCCTTGTTTAAGAAGTGGTGCAGTGTCCTGATTTTTATTCTGAAGATAACAATATGCTGGCATTGTCAATGAACTAGTGACCATAACCGCACCACACTGTATCAAGACGCAAGAGTCGTCAAACTTCAACTAATCACAGCACATGAGTAATATTTTTATTTATTTCAGTCAGTTTATGTATTTCGTAATTTCTAGCGGTAGTCGTCTGAAGATGATTGCTGATTGCAGTCGAAACGTCATGAAAAGAAAAAGGAAAACTGAATGTGAAACAAGTAAACTATTAATCATTTGAACATCTTCAATCATGATCACAACACAGCTTACAAAATGACAGTCAAATCTAAAAATTTAATCAACGTTTGTAAAACAACACACCACGCAGACGGCCCGTGCTATGTGATGAAATTAGAAATAATTAAACACAGGTGCGTTTTCACTGTTCTGTTGAACATGTAAAGTTCGTTAAAATAATTTCCACGTACATGTATAATTTCCATACAACTCAGTTAACAAAAGAAATGTTGTTTTGCAGGAAGACAGTATATCATACTGTGACAGACTATCAATGTCACCATGACATGACATGCATGTCTTACACAGATACATCACACACACACACACACACTTCATGCTGGCGACATACGTCAATGATCTAAAAAATACTATTTGTGCTTTCTGTAATTAATTTTAGGCATAACGCAGGCTTATTGCTTATCGTATAAAATGTATTATGATGTCGCGTTTGCATAAATGTCATGTGCCTTTAGTAGACAGATGTCTGTCTAAAGGCCAACATTACAAACTGTGTGAAACGTTTAATTTATTCATTATCAATATGACGGACAATGGACTTACCTCCACATTTTCACTCGTTTCAGACTAATTTCGCAAAAGATAAAAACTATCTTGTTTCAACTACGATATGTTCGTTTGCGCAAAGTTGTTATTACATTTTTATTAAATCATTGGACAAGTTATAAAATAAACCATCGGACAAGTTATTAAATAAATCATCGGACAAGCTATTAAATAATTTATGATTTGGCTGAACCGAAATTCAGTTAAGGGCAATGTGGCTATGCCTTTCCCTCCCTACAGTAATATAACATGACGCCAAATTCACACTTTTGCAAGTTACCCAGTCAAAGTCAATTCTTTTGATGATTCCAACAAAAGTATGCACTCTTTTCAATATTAAATCGACTGCGCATATTATGTAAACTATTTGTACACTACTAATGTGAACATCAAGGTACACCATTTGCAATGGGCTAAATGATGTGAACATCAAGGCACACCATTTGCAATGGGCTAAATGTGAACATCAAGGCACATCATTTGCAATGGGCTAAATGATGTGAACATCAAGGTACACCATTTGCAATGGGTTAAATAATGGGCTGATATATCAGGTTTTAACATTACGCTTTTGTACCCAGTGGTTTTAGTAGATTTTACGTCACTGGCCCCCAAAAAAGTTAGTGATCCAAATTTTTTCTTTAAAATAAATTGATAAAAAAAGATGTTTGCAATACATCGCATTATAAGTTGAAGGATGCAAGTTTGTCTGAAATTTCTTTTGCCATTGGTGATTAACTTTTATGCTTTCTGTCAGTATTCTGCATGGCAGACAATGTCGCTGCTCGAATCAGATGCTCCTGTCAAAGCAACAGCAGGTTGCGTTTTGAGAACTACGGGTGACACCGCCACGTGCGTAGTCTGCATTTTTGAAAATCTGTATCGAGTTGCAGCTAGTTATGCATGAAAATACGGCGTGAACCGGACCTGACACTATATATATATAATTATGATTGTTACAATTGGGTTTTATTTCTTTCATATATAAACTTTTGGACTGAATACCAAGTTACGATAAACTTCATAACCAGTGCATATGCAGATACCAGAATGTATGTTAGGCACTGTTGTGAACCTAGCGAACAGTCTATAAACCAGGCGGTTTATATGAAATTGGTACGTCAAAGGCGTATCGCCAAAATGTATTGCGCAGAAGATGTTGCGATATATCGGTAACAATGTGCAACCAAACTAAAAAAAATTATACTAAAATATAGATGTCCACAACGCATGAGCTTCACCAAAAGTATGCATGTCATTGCTAGTAGCAATGCCATGCAGATTTTTTTGGTGATGTCTGTGCATATCAAAATAAGTTAGCAACCATACAAAGTGACAACACAAAGTCAGATGAGATAGATTTTATTTAATTGCAGCACTGGTGCGGATGACAAGGACAAGCGACTGAAACCGTTACCTGTGGCTGTGACCAAATGATCTGAAACTATGGTGGCCCACAAGGCCAGTAAAATATAAAAACTTGTGGCCCAACAACGCCCTAAAAGGCACCGGGCCAGCGTTAATGTTGAGGCCTGTATATGCACCATACACTTACGGCAGGTATTTCAAATAAGTTACTATTACCTTTTCATGGGTTTTTCTCAGTTTATCAGGTTTACAAAGCAAGAGATAAATGGATATATTTCCTTGATATGCCATTATGCAACAGAGACATTAATCAAATCAGAACCATCCAAAGACGAAACATTGAACAAACTTCTCTGAATTTACTTAAAACGACATTAGTAAAATTCCCACACCTTTGCTTCACAAACTGACAGCTACTGTTAGTGTTATTAATGGCAATAACGTATTTGACAGCATAACTAGATGTAAACATGGTAACTTTACCTTGGTCGACGATGCGGAAGCTCCGAAGCAGTCTTCGCAATCTGATGTCGTTGACTCGTTTCTGGTTTCCACCAAGTTCTTATCTCCTTGCACAACGAATGTCTTGCTTTTGACTACGAATCTAAAATGCAACAAAACACCGACATTTTAGCAACACCGATGATGCTATTATAATCCGTACATGTGCACGTGAAAGAGCGGGCACCGTGGTGTAATGTTTTCAATCGGTAAACGCAAAGTTCACAGCCGCCATGCAGCTTTCTCGGTCATAATTCGGCCATTCGCATTCCTCGACTATCGCGAACACACACTCCATTTCAACGAGCATTTCTCAAACAACACAAAACACCAACCATGATTCGAAATTCGTCCCAAATAAGAGGTACAGACGAATAAAAATAACTCTATAGTATCTATTTTTACTGACCAGTAGAAGTCCTTCCCGTTAAAAATCTTCGCCTGCTATTTTTAGAGAGGAAAACACGATCGTCGCCTGAAATATCTCGCTGAAATTGACGTCCCGTTCGCGAGAGGAAATATTACTGCGCCACGCACACTATTTTCTGCCAGTTTGAAACGAATCGACGTAGTCGGAGCTTTATCGCATCCCAAATGCCACGAGTATGTAATATGAGCCCTAAATACTGGATCATCTGCGATTCAGGTTTGACACAAATTGTTCACATCGGTACTACTTCGTTAAGCGTATGTTTGTCGGATGGATTCATAACGCAGGCAATATGATAATTTTTCATTTGCGTCATCAGCCAGACCAACCTGCTAACAGAGCGATTATGAACGCATTTCTTATATATTCGCTTAGACGTACGGTGAATATACGTGAATATGTGCTACAGCTTGTTCGTCTTACCTGCGTTTGAGTTGTTAATTTAATAAACTACAGAAACAGATGGAATTCCTCCTGCCTATGTTTAATGACGTCATTTGATCGCCACCTAGCGAATCCATCGACAAACAACAGCACAGGGACACCAATAGCTTGCACCAATTAAATGTTAGCATCCGACGTTACTCCTGTTGGTGAGCTTTGCCGTATTTAGCAGGTTACCATTATTACCGTTTACAAGTTACCCACGAAAATATTCAATTAAAAACTGCAAGGACACGTTGCAGTCGGAATAGTCCGTTTTCATCAACATCATATTTTTGTATTACTTAAAACTGTATAAAATGCAAACTGTTTATTTTTCAATATGTTGTTTTTTTATAAATGCGTGACTGTTTCAGGCCAAGGAAATAAGAAACATATTTATCGTCCAGATTTATTATGCTTATGGAAGATAGACTAGTAGACTATTATAATGTGATGTGATTACTATTTTAATGTGATGCTTTCTGACCGAACCATGAAAACAACCACATAGAGCTGCCAAGCTTCTCCTCGTATATCAACCATACGCATACACATGTGTAGGCAAAGTCAATCGCCCTACAATGTTTTTCTATCTGGCTGTTGCTGTAGTAGGGCGAAGATCTCGCTCGGCCGAAACATAAGTATTTTCATGAAACGTGAAACCTTACAAAAACGCCATAAACAGAGCAATAAACACGTCTTTCGTGTCTGTATGCATTCTTATATGTATATCACTAAAGTTACCTGACAATAACCATGTAAAAGTGTGAAACTATTACCTTTTTGTCAGAACGCATGTGCTTGTCAACATTTGTATATAACCGGATGTTGTTGTGAGCGAGAATACCAAGCGGGAATTACGTGGATTGCCGTCTTCTGGCCATGGAGTTACATCATTAATCATGCCCCTATAAACTACTAACTTACTAACGGGTGTTTTATTTATGTATGTGCTGCTGGCCCATTCTGGCCTCATTCTACACGAAATCGCGTTTGATCATGTGACCCAAAGGCAACATCACGTGCACAGTATGGCGGCTAATTGTGAAATGTTTTCTATGTCACCGATAAAAGTACTCATAAGTAATTATTTGGAGCACCTTTCTTCAGTTTCTTGACGCCCAATTGTCGGTTGTATGTCACAGAATACACATGTGAAACGGTTAGTGCATATTGGTTTTAAAACTTAAGTTTTTAGTTTCGTAGCCATTTGGCTACGGAACTGCCAAAACGGCGTTTTAGTAAATACGGTTATGATCTCCGCCCCTAGGCTAGTTCAAGAGTGGGGCGGATGACTCTGCCTAACACATGTGATGTGGTTAAACTTTTCTCTTACTTCCAAATAAAGATCAAAATAAACAAAAACTCCTATGCGTAACTTCGCGGAGCTAGGCGTAGAAGGTTAAGCTAGCTTTCGTTTTTTTTTTGTAATTTTCCTATCGTTACATGGAAGTAAGAGTAATGTTTGACCACGTGACTTGTGTATATAATTATGTATGGTAAATATACGAGATGTTTGGCGGCTCTAGATGGTCGTTTTCATGGTCCGTAAAATAAACAGGTGTGAATATAAAAGTGAATGCTTCACATTGAAAATGATCTGACAAAAACACTTTGATCTGACAAAGACCATATGCAGGTGGCTCCGTTGTATTCACAATACAATAATCGCTTATCGCTGTCATATTGCTCTGTATTTGATTTAATTAAAACAAAAACTGGGGAGAATTTCTCCTGATGAGAGGATACGCATGAAAATCTAAAACAAGATATTATGATAATTGTAATTTAATTTAGTTAAATTATTCAACTGTATATAATATTATAGTTCTTGGTGTAATATATTATAGGATATGAATGTTAAGGATACATGCAACAAATTGTACAAGTTCTAATGATCGTCTCGTTGACTGCGTGTCAAAATGGGAAAATATAGCGCCGTATTTTATGCGAAGGGAAGCAAAAGCTATACAAGCAGTTACAAAGTTACGATTTCGGGTTACTGTGGAAATAAATCAATTAACAAATGGAATAAATAGAACGCTTTATTCACAGAAAGACACACATTAAATTCATGTGCTCGCTACACAATCGTTTAGGCCGAGATCACTATGCCCGTTGTGCTCTGAGGCCGGAGTTGCCAGAGTTGCGGGCTGAACTCTCCAAAGAATGCTGTCCCAATTCACCGGGCCGAATCCACCGACATCACCTGTATCCGCGCTGACAGCTCGCTTCGGTCGTAGGTGGACCGTGGTCATCGACGCCCGTGTCGCTGCCTGTGTTGTGCGCAGGTTTCGGATCCAGGATTTCACATTGAGGGGGGGAGGGGGGAGTTCACTTTCCGCGATCAACTTTGGGCAGATTATAGGTATTACTGAATATTATTTAAGCCTCTCCTGTTCACAATTTCAATTATAAAAATATAATTTGTTTCACCCCCAAAAGAGTAAATGGCAAGGTGAATAAAAGTGCCAAATATTAAAACCATCCACTCATAACATGCTGAATTACTACAACATTTCGAAACATACAGTAAATGTATCAGGAAACAACAAATAGTATTGATATACTTTTTATTGTTGTTAACACTTATAAAGGAACATATATGAACTCCAGGCACATGAACCATGATGGGTTACTGGTAGATGTACACTTGTCAAGTTGCATAAACAATTAGTGCAGTTTATTCTAAGACAGGGGATTGAGTAGAAGCGTCCTTCTGGGATGTTTCCTGGCATACATGTCAATGATTTTATCTGTGTTTAGTTGTGTTCTTATGGATAAATAACAGTCCAAGGGTATTGAAGCGATCCACTCTCCTGGTGCTGCCTAAGGAGTTCTTTATGAATTTCAAAGAAGAATTTGCCCATTCAACTCCACATAACGTTACCTATGTAAGAAGGAGTTGAAGCTTTTGGTGATGTCGGGAAATATACTTGGGCATGCCCTGCTATCTGCCAAGGTGACAGACAAAGAATCTGGCTTACTGTCCTGGCAACTCCACATGTGCTGCCAAAGTTTGACCTCCTGGTGAAATGAATTCGGGGACGGCAAACATTCCTTATAATGCCTGAGCATCTCTTCAACTGTTTCTTGTTCCATCGGGCCAGTAGCATGTGAAGGAATATATTTCAAACTTTGGATTGATTGGCTAGCTAAGTCTCCAAATCGTGAATTAAGTAAGCTCCATAATAATTGAATCCGAAAATGGAAGGAAAATGGTCGTTTTGAAATATTGTGTAGGTGTGTCTGCGGGCATAGTGTTCCCCTGAGTTTGGCACCTACATCATCTAGGGATATCCAACGAAATATTGGCCATCTGACGCGTTTTGGCTATACACGAAAACAAACTTATGTCAAATTCTTCATCTTCCCTGGCGGCAAGCAGGAAAGACTTCACATAAGTCACCATCATGAATCCTTGGACAATGTCCAGTATTGAGCCATGAAGTCTGAGACACAGTCCTTTGGTGTAGCCAAAAAAATGGCGCACTATTTGAAAAGATGCTATGTAATTTTCGTCATTAATCCAAATGCTTTATTAACTGTTTTGTCATGCCAGTTGGTTTCCAGGCAGCCTACTGCCTCAAGACAAATAAGTAAAGGTTCATAAATGTTCTGTAGTGTAGTACGCTTCTCAACCCATCTTGTTGCACAGAAAACTTTGAATTTAGTTTTGTTGACACATGTATCACGATCTAACTGAGCCCTGTCTCTGTTTACTCGTTCAATGGCCTCCTCCAACTGTCTACTCATATTTAAAGAATATCCCCAGTTCTTTCAAAGATTCTAACATCACATGGACCTTTTTCAGCTTACAACTTTTACCTAACGCCAGGTCATGGCTAGAACAGCAGTGGTCGACTGCTCGTGGCGTGTGCTTGGCAAAAATTGCTGCACAACTTTTTTGCCTTCCTGTCATGTTACCAGCACCATACATGGTTTGGGACCAGCAAAGACGAAGACCAAGGCCAGCCCCAATAATATGTTGACACAATGCCTCACCAGTGATACTTTCACAAGGAATAAATTCTAGTAGACGTTGATCTGGTTTATTATTTACTGTGTAGCGTAAAACCAGTCTCCCACATGCTAGCGTCGCTTACGTCATCACATTGAAACCCATTATAAGCACCTATACGCTGACTCTTCACCTCCTGCACGGTCATGTTCTGGATCATTTCCTTAATGCAGAGTAGCAGATCATTCTGGGCAATCGTGGATGTGTAACTTGCATTTTTCTTGCATTTTTTCATGCGATATTGCAGTGTCGTGTCTCCAACATCAACCCGAAAATCAAGCAGATATTTGAAGTTCCCTTTGTTGAAACTGCTAGAGGTCTCATCATCTCTATGCCCCTCAGAGCGATGCCTTGTCGCCCACAAAATTCTAGGCATGTCACCAGAGATTTCAAAAGTATTCTGTTCTGTTCTACTTGGTGTTCGCGTCTGTAATGGTGGTATCAATTCTGCAGGATCCATCAATGTACGTTTTCTTGAATGCATTCAGTCTTGCCATGTATGTATTGTGGTAATCACATGCGGTGTGAACCTGCAGATATATATATATATATATATATATATATATATATATATATATATATATATATATATATATATATATATATATATATATATATATATATACATATACATACATACATACATACATATGCATATGCAGATGTACATGCACATGCACATGCACATGCACATACACACACACATACATATATATATATATATATATATATATATATATATATATATATATATATATATATATATATATATATATATATATATATATATATATATATATATATATATATATATATATTAACTGCTGGCTCTGCGCAATGTAGTGTCGATTAAAGTGGGAGACCGAGGCAAGCAAAACATCAATGGAAGGTGCTATCCTTGCCTTGGCGCATCACACGTTCCCACACCATCATGAACAACTGGTGATATTGCAGATATTAGCAGACAACATCGCGTCACCGAGTCGTGCGTGCCTACATCGGTCACAGAGACTTGTTAACAATGTATGTATGTCTACGCATTTCAAAACAAATGTTTCAATTTATACAAATGCATTTCACAGGATCGCATTTCAATGCAAATGCGAATGTTAGGGGTTGTATTCAAATGCAAAATTAATTTTAATGATGACATTTATGGGAAGATTTCTGAAAATGGGGGGGTGTTCGAATGAAGCCCCCTCCCCTCCCCCCTCCCCCTCCCCCCTCCCCCGGACGGGCATGGCTCAGGATGATGTGGAGTTTTATTTCGTGCATAGTTAACTACTGCACAGTAGCTACGGAATTTCGTAAATTTGTATTATCGAGCAACACTATTTCTTAGACAAAAGTCGCAATTTAATTACGTAGGTCGGTGTTCTGCTCTTTATCCATGTAGTTCGTGTTGAGGCTGGCACCGACACCGGTCGTCGATTTTTTGTTTCCCCTTCTACTTCATCACGAGGGTTAAACTGCTCATATTGCAACAACTAAATTCAATAATATTTTAGTTTATGTGAATGCTTTGCCCATTTACGTCTAAGACGTTTAGTTTTTTGCATCAAAATGACTGGTCAAATTATTGTGGTTTTCCAGAAAAATAAAACCTCTTATTTTGCATTACAATTGAGTTAAAGCGACGCTGGCGAAGAGAGCAAGTCTTACTGACGCGGGTGTATATGTCAAACACCACAGAAGACGAATACCCGCAGAACTGTTTTCGTTTGACCTTCCAATGGATCCGAAATATCGTTTGCACCGGGAAAACAGACACTCGCCACGTGATTGGTTAGCGCCGAACTGTTATAAAATTATTGCCTCAAAGCATATATGCCATATAACATATATGTGGCTGTGTGCGTGCGTGAGTGCATGCGTGCGTGCGTGCGTGCGTGCGTGCGTGCGTGTGTGTGATCCTGTGATTTTTACGCGTCTGGCAATAGGCCCGGGCTTTTACATTTATTCGCCAATATAACGATAAACAGAGATTATACGCTGACTGTTGTAACCCTTTTTTGAGTTGCTCGTATAACCTGGCTTTTAGAGCGCTGCACTGACATTTCCCTATTCACGGTAATAACTGCGCGCAAGAACGGATGCACAGACAGAGGATGATTGTTATAATATTTTCACGCGTAACGGTTGTTCTTTGTCTGGGTCGGAAATCGCATTTGATAGTTCTGAGTATATAGCAGTCGCCTTTTTGGCCGTTTTTTTTCATTTTGGTTAAGCTAAACAGTTCTTCACAGCAATTAAGTAAATTTTAGTTAGTCTGCCATATAACGCCATCCTTCCTGACCAACAGAACACAGCAAGTTGCCATAGAAGACACCCTCTCGACTTCTGCACCTAGCTGTCCTATCCGGAGTACCACAAGGCACTGTCCTAGGCCCCCTTCTCTTTCCGATCTATATCAACGAAACCTCTTGCAGTCCGACATTCCAGTGCCAAACTCTTAGCAGATGACAGCCTTCTCTACAGAAGAATTAAGGACCACCAAGACCAGGCCCTACTTCAACAAGACCTTGACTTCCTCGAAGAGTGGGAACACGCCTTGCAAATTACCTCCAACACAAGCAAATGCAACGTCATCCGGATCGTGCCCAACAAACGAAAATAAACCCTAACATCCAGCTACTCTCTCCATGGTCAGACACTGGAAACAAGAAGCACCATCAAATACATCAACATCAGCAGTGATCTCTCCTGGTCCACGCATGTAGAGGATGTAGCGGCAAGAGGAAACAGGACAGTGGGATTCATGCGAAGAAACTTCAGATAGTGTACCCTTAAAGTTTTCGCATCGCCTTTCGCGCGCGTTGTGTGCATTCGCGCAAAGCACAAAAACCCACGCATTAATCCCCAAATCGATTCTTTGTAGTCAACCACTTGAGACGACAACAGGAACTTACACATACACATCGTGAGGACTCCCTCCTGCAGCGGCGATTTTGCGTTAACCAGATGGCAGTACGTGGTACGAAACATGTTTACAAAAAAACGTTGGCAACATACTATTCATTGTGAACTGGCGGCAGTAAAAGTATCAAACCGGTCAGAAATAAAATGAATGTTTATTACATATACGTGTTATATGGCTAATACGCTTTGAAACAATCCTTTGATAACAGTTACGGCGCTAACCAATCACACGGCGAGTGTCTGTTTTCTTGGTGCAAACGAAAGTTCGCGTCCCTTGGGGAGTAAAACGAAAACAGTTCCTCGTGTATTCGTCTTCTATTTTGTTTGACATATACATCCGCGTTAGTGTGACTGGCGTGGCGCTCGCCATTATAAATGGTGTTATTATTATTAATTGTGCTCGCCACTAGGTAACACCTGTATCATATCATTCAGTTTCGTCCGGTATGTCGAAACCACAAGAACTAGCACATTTTTATTCGATAGGTGGCGCACAATATCGCAGACTGCGTTGACAGTTATCTAACGGCGTCTTGATAAGGCGTAAACGCGTCGGGTAACGATTTGGTTGAGTGAAAGGCAAAAGCGAGAAACACGTATAAAGCCCGGCATATACGTCACGACGCGACAATTTGTTTGCGACGATTTGTTTGCGACAATTTGTCGTAGATGGGGGTCATACACGTCACGACGCGACCACGATGCGACTGGCGACTGCGACAGATTCATCGGCTGGAACAGCCACCACTGCCCAGCGGAATCACGTGGCACTATTCGAAAATGGCGGGTTTGTCTGCTCATCAATGGAGAGCTCTAGCTTTGAGCTGCGTATGCGTCATCATCCGGCATCGTCGGCGTCGACGGCAGAGAAGAGAACGTCGTCGTTCAGGCTGAACCAAGCAGTGGGTACTAAGGCATGACGAGAAAGAGGCCTTTAATAACCTAGTGCGAGAGTTCAACATGAACGACGTCGTTTCGTTTCGTGAGCTACTCATGATGGACGTGGAGGTATTCCACTACATTGTAGACCTGGTACATCCTGCCATTTTGAAACATAATGCATCGATGCGGGCGTGCATACCGCCGACCGAACCAGTTGCTATTACATTACGTTTAACAACTTAAGTTTCCTTGCTGCAATCGCGTCCTTTGAACGCTTTGGCACAGTTTTTCGGTATGTGTCAGTGGTCTTTTTTGTTGATGGAGCCTCACGACTGCCCTGATTAAGCGTCTCATCTTCGGATCCAGACTTCTCTTACTTCTTCTTCCGCTTTGTCCTGTTGCGATTGAGATGACATGAACGATATGGACATCTGTTGAAAATAAAGCGATTTCACTTAACTCAAAATAAAAGTGATTTCTATGTAGGGATTTAATCACGAACAATTCCCAAGCGAACACCTGTAGAAAATAACAACTGCACTGGTCGCGATTACTGTATTCTTTTGATTTAGCATCATATAAACAAGGCCTCTCTTGCCACAACTCAGTTAATTTATCTTCTAGATCGACATGCCAAGCGGTGCTTGCGACCTGCGCCATTTTCTCCGTGGTTTTTACGGACAGTCCCATGATCGAGTCGTGACTTCTAGGAAGCTCCTGATTGGCTAAGTGCTTCAATACATTTCGGAAGGCAAATAATATGCCGCCGACGCGTCGCCGACGGGAATCGTACCGGCATACACGTCACGAGGCGACTCGTCGGCGACGAATTATCTGCGACGATTTGTCTTTACCGGTATACAATACACGTCACGACGCGACGATTTGTCGCTGAAGATTTGTCTTTAATATTAAAGTTTGATATTAAAGACAAATAATTTAATATCAAACATGTTTGATATTCTACGATCCGATAAAGACTACACTCAAGACAAGCGTCGCGTCGCAAGGGGTGCATACACGTCACTTGTTAAAAATGATTACAGACGGAATACAAATCCAGCAGATCTAATTACTGCCCTTGGATGGCCAACCCTTGAACGAAGATGTATTATTAAACAAGCCACAACCTTCTACAAAATTCTAAATAATATTATTGAGATCACCCCCCCCCTCCAGGCTTATTAACCCGCTCTCGAACCCGTAGACAATAAGTAGCCCCCAGGTGTCGTATAAATGCAATGGTCTTTTCGTTTTATCCCCGAGCCATTCGCATATGGAATATAATTCCACCAAAAATTACTACATAAAAAACCCAAAATCATTTCAAGAAGCTATCATAGAACTCCCTTTCACAACACCTCCTCACCTATACTGCCTTTAAAACACAGTGCTCAGCGTAAACTTATCTTTGGTGTGGGTATGGAGACTGTCTATGTGTGCATGTGGCAAGACAGCGACAGTATCCATACACATAACCAACCTATTAAAAATGTTCATCTAACATCCTATACGTAAAATAATTAAAATTATCAGATAAAAACCCTTTCAGCAACATTAAAGATACTAGTCTTTTAGTTGTATGTACCACCCACAGCGCATGCGCACAGTCCATCACAAACTCCTGCGTTAGCCCAAGTTTGGGCTGTTTGGAGTATAACCATTTGATACTTCAGACGACAAATCGTCGCAGACGCGTCGAATACACTAAAACTTGTCGCACACGAGTCATGTCGGGACGTGTAAGCCGGGCTTAAAATATGTTTGACATAATAATTTTAATATTATGAAAAACACCCGATATAGCCCGGGAAACATCACTAACCGGGTAACCTGGAATGCTCACGTGCGCACGTTTTCCAATTTATTTGGCAGGAGTGAGCTGTCTCGCAAGAAATATAGTGGCATACACGCGGCTAAACATGTGAGTTAATTCCGACAAAATGTCATCCACTAAGGATAAGGATAAATTTTATTTGTTCCAACAGCAAAAAACATAGATAAATTATATTGAGTGGCAATATAAATTATATAAATACATATGATACATGCACATATAGAACTGTACAATATATAATAGCAACTAATAAATCATCAATAAAAGTAATACATTATGCAACAACAACCAAAAAAAAAAAAACATTTGCTGTGGGTAGGGAGACTCCTACTAAGACCAACAATGGTCGCTATCGTAGGAGCCACCCAAACTAACAATAACAATAAACATATATTCCCTATACATATATTTCTACATGTTTGGTTTTTTGTCTGTGTCTTACATATAATCAATTTAAGTGTGTGATGATGTGTTGTACTGGTGTGTTTTATGTGTTGTTTTCGCCTGTACGCGTGTAAGCCTGTGTGCAAGTATACAAATTGAAAAGTTTAATTGTGATTGCATGAACTGTGTTATGCTCATTCATAATTTATTTAATTTAGTTGGCATATATAGCAATTTAGGAGAGTGCATGTGTCATTATATTTTTGTAGCATGTAATTTTTGGCATAACTTGAAAAGCCTTTCAAACTATGAGTCACTATCTTGTCTATAACTAAATCAGGGATATTGTTTATAACATGTGGCAAGTTGTATTTAAGAATTTTTTTTGCAAATTCATGTTTAGTTCTGTAAGTATGTAGTTCAGTTGTTCTTCTAGTACTATAGTTGTGAATGTATGTATTTGGGGTTATTTGCCAGTTTAAAAAGTAGACAGGTAGATTTTGATGTCTATATTTGTAATAAAATTTAAGTTCTTGTAGTTTTAGTAAGTCTTCTACTTTTAGTGTGTTGAGTTTTTTAAAAAGTGGTTCTGTGTGTGAATCGTATTTGCTTAATGTTATAATTCATACTGCTTTCTTTTGTATTTTCACTAATCTGTTTCTTTGATATCCCCATGTCGTAATACAGTAATTAATATGAGGTAATATCAATGCATTGTATAACATAATTTTTATTTATAAAGGTAATACATGTTTTAATCTGTTTAGTATTCCTATAGTTTTGGAACACTTATTTGAGATTTTTTCTCTGTGTTTTTTCCAATTTAAGTTAGTATCTATAGTTAAGCCTAGGTAGTTAAATTCTTCCACTTTCTCAATATCTATATTATTTATTTTGAGAGATAATGTCAGTGTAGTTTTGTTTGGCATTTGGAAGGTCATATATTTAGATTTACTTTTATTTAGTGATAGCTTATTTATATTAAGCCACTCAACTATTTTGAGGAGTTCTTCATTTATTACTGATTCTGTACTTTTATTTTGGACACTATCTCTGAAAGTTTCAATAGTGCTAAATAAAGTGGTATCATCAGCATATATTATAAAGTTAAACATTTGGCTGGCTTGTGAGAAATCATTTATATATATAGTAAATAATAGTGGTCCTAGGATGGACCCTTGTGGTACTCCAACTTTAATGAGTGAAGTTTCAGATGTGGTATCATCAAATTCGGTGTACTGTTTACGGTTGTTTAAATAGCTTTTAAATAAAAGAAGAGTTTTACCATCTAAGCCATAGTGTCTTAATTTATTTAGTAATATTGAATGGTCAATAGTATCAAATGCCTTGGAAAGGTCAAGAAAAATACTAATTGGTAAGTAATTTCTATCCATTTTACTAATGATTCTATCTACTAATTCAAGTGATGCATATTCGGTTGAATGATTAGGTCTAAATCCGTACTGATTATCAAAAAATAGCTTAGAATCAATAAAATGTGCAGATAACCGATTGTGGATGATTTTCTCTAAGACTTTAGAAATAGTTGGAAGGAGAAAAATATGCCTATAATTTTTTAATAACGTTGGGTCATCGTTCTTGAAAATTGGAATTACTTTTGCAATTTTAAGTTTATCAGGAAATATGTCTGTATTTATGACTTGGTTAATTACTAAGGTTAAGGATTTAATGATTGCGGGTTCAATTATTTTCAGCAATTTTGAAGAAATGCCGTCGAATCCACTACTGTTTTTTGTAGGAAGATCATTTATTGTTTTCCTTACAGTTTCTTCATTAACATTCTTAAATTTGAGAACAGATTTAACATGTGTATTTAAATAGTAGCCATAGTTTTTATTTCCTTTATATTGAATGCTTTCTGCAATAGTTTGACCAATGTTTGTAAAATAGTTATTGAATTTCTTTGCTATATCAGTTTTATCAGTAATACTAGTACCGTTTTCTTTCCTTTATTTTTTGAAAGAATTTCATTGATGGTTTTCCAAGTATTTCTTATGTCATTTTTGAATCGGTTAAATCGTGATTCAAAATAATTTTTTTTAACTGCACGAATATTTCTTTTTAATATGGAGTTGTACGTTTTGAGGATAGTGTTTGTGGTCTCATAATCTGGTGAATTAGGGTCAGACATTTTTAATTGTTTATAAAGTGTGTCCCGATATCTAATAGATTTTAACAGACCTTGAGTGATCCATGTCGAATTTTTATGTTTGTATTTATTAAATTTCATTATTTTAAATGGCATGTACTTATTTTTTGCGCACATAATTTCTTCATTCATTATGTTATAATTTAGATTGGGGTCCTCATTTTGATGTTTATGTAGTTTGTTGTAACAGTTATATGAATCTATTTCAATTTGAACTTTCTGCATGGCTTCTTCACTTTGTGTATTTATTTTTATAAATATTGTCTAGAAATAAAAAATAAGGTTGATGGTCTGAAAATATTTTTGTGAAAATCCCAGCAATGCTTTCTAATAAAGATTTATTTAGCTTACAAAAAAAGTTATCTATCAGTGTTCCATTGGTTTTAGCGAAACGAGTTGGGAAAGTAATTTGAGGGTAGAGACTATGTGATATTAAAGTATCAAAAAAATCGCTGTAGATTCTGTTCTCATTTATTTTAAGTAAATTTATGTTAAAATCCCCAGCTATAATGAGATTATTATTGCTATTTTCCAGAGATGATATAACTGATGAAAATTCATCAATGAATTTTGTAATATTTTCGTTGCATGTTCTTGGAGGTCTATATATATTTCCAATGGTCATTGTCTTTGATAAATTATTTCCAGTTACTTTAATCATTAGCCCTTCCCAGTGTTCGTACGTATTTAAATTCATTTTTACTTCAGATTTATATTTATTGTCCACATATATTAGTAACCCTCCTTTGTTGCTACACTTTCTCCCCTGTGTTATACAATCATATCCATCTAAAAAAAATTGAGAGAAATCATCATTATCAGCTTTCCACGTCTCTTGTAAGCATATTACGCTAAATTTAAAATTGATACTACGTAAGTCCTCTACGAACATTTCAAGTTCATTACATTTTGCATTTATAGACTGAATATTCGAGCTTAGAATACTAAAACTGTTAGTGTTACTGTTTGCTAAAATGGTGAACTTATCAATGTCATAATGTGAAGAGCATCGTATTACTTGAAGCTCGTGATTTTCATCATTATTTTCATTTGTATTTAAAACATTACTTAGGTTGTTTTGATTTCCTCCTAAGTATGAGAGGAATGCTTCATCGGATGTTACTGTGCCTGTGCCTTGAAATTGAGAAAATTCTTCAGTAGGTATCAACATAATTTAGATAGATAAGTGACAAATTAATATTAAATATGTTGATATTACTAATATTGCTAGTACATGTATACAGTTCTGGTGATATAATAGTCCTCACTGGAGAGGATAGTATTGATGACGTAATAGTCCTTATTGGATTAATTATTTTAGACATACAGGTGTTGTTATTGAGCAACAATTCATCAATGGAAAAAAAATAAATATAAAAAATTTATAACATAAGTAATAGCAATATAACATATTTTGTTTACTGATTAACCAAAATTGGAATTTACTTGAGTCAGGTTTGGTTATGGTATTAGACATTTAGATGTAGTATAACCTGTCGTCGTTGACACTGGCAAGTTACTGCTGGCAAGGTCACTTCAGTAGCTTCAGCCTGACAAAGTCACTTTCTTCAGTGATGATGTGGGTTTTGGCAGTTTCTGGCGAGCCGAGAGCCTTAACAAACACTTTGCAGTTCCGCAACCAGGTGAAAGCAATCTTGTTTTCTTTTTGTAGCTTGCGTGCGGTTTTTGCCAGCGTAGCGTTTTTCGTAGTTAAGTGTTCGTTAACGTATATTTTTGTGCCCTGGAGTCGACGGGCATTACGCATAACCGCTGTTTTACTTCGTCTACTGACGAAACGGACGATGATGTCTCGCTGCTGGTTGTTGTCGTTGATACTGTCATTTGATCGTTGTCTTAGCGTGTGACACACGGAAATATCGTTCTTTGTTATGGGCACATCCATCTGTTTGTTGAACAATGCGAGGACATTTTCTTCAAGGGCATCGTTCTCTCCAGGTGTGTGTTGAAGGTGTGCATCAGGTGTTGTTCGAAGTCCTGATATTATGATATTTTCCATTCGGGAATATTGTTCTAGATTGTCTACACGGCTTTGAAGGTCTCTTATTTTTCATCCTTTTCTGCGTTTATTTTTTCAAGTTTTTTTACAAGTGAGAGTATCTCTCGATTTCTCTCTTCGATTTCAGGATTTCATCCAACTTGTCACTGATGAAGTTTACCGATCGTTTCAGGTCATTGATCTCTTCGGACTGTTCAAGCATTGTTGGTTTGTCATTGGTACATCTACTTTTCGGCATTGTCGTTGGACCACACGTTGGACCACCTACGCAGGTTGTATTTGGACAGTTCTATAAAGTTCTCGAATTACACACAGCAGTCGCAGGCCAATTGTGTCTAGGGCAGGCAGTGTGTAGTGCGTAGTGCGTCTTTGTTCAATTTACCAGGTCTTTACAATAGGTCTGTTAATTCAATTGTCAAGTTGTGTCTATTTTAGACGTCCGCATTCATATATTAGGTCCAATAACCACAACACTGTCACGGTCGAGTGAGCAAAGCTTCTGGTAGCCCACAGGCAAACAGGTTCAGCTATTCAAATGCTTACTTTTCCATCATACTTGCCTGAATTTCTGTGCCAAATGATTCGAGTATTGATGCACCATGAGTTTATGTGAACATATGTACAGTTTCTGTCAACAAGCGATGGCAATAATCCGCAAAATTCACACTAAATAGGAGCACCATATTGACACACCCACATCAGTGGAAGCCATTCCTTCAACCAAGGAAATCTAGCCAGAGTGGCTGTGTCAAAGCCGCAAAAGTTATATTTTTCGAAGTAAGAGATTGAATTGGGAAATTTGAACGAAATGACCCCCATGAATGGCAGTAGCCGCTATCATACACATAGGCAGTAACTGCATCTAAGCACTTACTCGACAACAATTTTACAGCACGGGTCTTGACATTTACCACTACGCGAAATTACAGACAGGCGGAAAGCAATCCCTTGTAGGATGTAGCGGCGAAATTTGTTTGGAAACACGAGAAAGCTGCATGCACCCGACGTCGACTCGGGCTCGTTTACCTAACATCTCGTATATCTAATGCACAAGTGCTGTAGTTATTTACGTGATTCGCTAGCCAACATGGCACCAATATATCATCGGCGGCAGCTGTCCGGCCAACGCCGATAATGCGACCGTTGACGATACGACAACGTGCCGATAAAACGCCGAAATCGATTACGACTCGAAGAGGCGGGAAATCTACCCGGAACCCGTGCAAGGAGTGACATTAAATTTTAGGGTAGCTGTGGGCATGATACCAAATAATACTATGGTATTCTTCATTTTATAATTTATCGCATTAACATATCGACCGGATTATATATATAATATATATATATATATATATATATATATATATATATATATATATATATATATATATATATATATATATATATATATATATATATATATATATATATAAACACACACACACACACACACACACACACACACACACACACACACACACACACACACACACACACACACACACACACACACACACACACACACACACACACACACACACACACACACACACACACACACACACACACACACACACACACACACACACACACACACACACACACACACACACACACACACACACACACACACACACACACACACACACACACACACACACACACACACACACACACACACACACACACACACACACACACACACACACACACACACACACACACACACACACACACACACACACACACACACACACACACACACACACACACACACACACACACACACACACACACACACACACACACACACACACACACACACACACACACACACACACACACACACACACACACACACACACACACACACACACACTCACTCACTCACTCACTCACTCACTCACTCAATTGATATTCATTGGTATTTGTCAATGTCGTCAAGCGTGTTCATACCGCTAGCATTTACAACAAGCATTAGATAATTTGCTCCATTCATTTTTCTTGCAATTCTTTCTCATGTCCAGGACAAAAGCGTTCGAATAGTCTCGCGGTCCTGTCGATCGAGCGAGACCAATGTCATGGACTCCGTGACCGAATGCGAAGGCGCTTCCGCGCTCGGGACCAACATATCACTCCCGGTCTCCGAGGCCCATCTTTATCGTTGCGGTGGCAGCGACGGGACGAACTACTGATAACCGATAATGTTATGTTGACATTTATTAGTTTGGAACACTATCTATTCAGTAAGTACTGGCTATAATCCCCGTCGGGGGTTTTGTTGAATTTTGGGTTGAATTGTAGCTAAGCCTAAGCTGAATCATTAGACCGCGCATATCAATATTTTCGTTTGTAATTGCTACAGTGGATGTTGAAGTAATTGAAAGATTTTACGCCCGGAATCTGGGTGCATACACATTTTTTGTCATAACTGAAATTGTCGCTTGGCTTTGTGAATTCGCCGAGAAGAGATGTGTGCGACAAACGGTGGCGCCACAGCACGGCGTCTGGATAATCGAGGCTACTGCTGCTGTTATACCATGAAAAAGCCGTACATTTTTACCGCTTTTTGTGTATGTATTTTTTTATTCCAACTTATATAGGAATTACACGACATTCTAGATTATGTCTAATTATTGCTCTGCACATGGATATAGTGAACTACGTTTCTTATATATTACATGTCCCTAATTTAATTAACCCTACACAATTATCCATTGAAACTACAATCCAACATTGCTCTGAAACTTTCATAGCAGCGCCTATTATTATTACTCATCGTCATTTTAATGGCTGATACAGAATCAAGATTGCCATCCAAGGCCCACTCCTCCACTTGCCCAGATGGCAAGTGGAATAGGAAGCCATTGGCTTATCAAGAGTCCAACAATGTTCATCTACGTGTAATCCGCCCTCCTGAGATAGGTGTCTACCCTGTTTTTAAACATATTCAAGCTGCTAGCAGTTATACAATCCATAGACAATGTGTTCCATTCATGTATTGTCCTCTGTAAGAACGAGTACTTCCTGATATCCAATCTACACTGATCCTTTACTAATTTTACCTCATGTCCTCTAGTTCTATTATCTTTCTTGAGTGAAATATTTCTATCAATATTTTCATACCCATTCAATGTCTTAAAAACTTCAATTTGATCTCCTCTTAACCGCCTTGTCTCTAGGGTTGTTAAACCTCATTCTTTCATTTGTTCCTCATAACTAAGGTCTCTCAGTTCTGAAATTATTTTAGCTCTCCTCTGTATTCTTTCTAGCATATCTATATTCTTCTTACGATATGGTCTCCAAGCGTGTATACAGTACTCTAAATGAGGCATACATATTGCTTTTTAAAGCGGTATAATTAGCTTTTTTCCTTGTATGTTATATTTCTCCTAATCAACCCAAGAATGCGATTACCCTTTGAAGCTGCAATATCACACTGCTCCGAAACTTTCATATAAGCAATTAATGTAATTCCTAATATCCTTCAATTTACATTTCAAGAAAATTAATAACATGCACCATTTTTGGATTAGTTTATTACAAGTATTACAATTTTAATGGACGACTAATCACATAAGTGGTTTATGGCCACATTTTCGGGAAATGTTATTATGACAGTAATGCCACACGGAGGGACCCTCAATAATATTCCAATTCCTAAATAGATTATATCGTACCATTTCACAAAGTGCTGCCATCTAATGCATCATTTGTGCATCGGCCAATTAGCAGATGCACAAATGATGCATTAGATGGCAGCACGTGTTTCTGTAGATCGTATTTCAGCATAGAATTATTTTTATTAACAGAATAAAATACATAGAAGAAGAACGCTGAAATGTAACATTACATACATACATACATTATATTCTTGAAACAATGAAACATAACCTTATACTATATGTACAAACGTGCATGAAAAATATCTACATGAACACAATGCAAACATCTACTCTTGAAATAATGAAATATTTTTTTCAAAAAAAGACGATATCCAAATAAATACGTCAACCATCACATAACACATTCGTTATGACGTAGCTGTTAAAATGCATTCTACAAAGTAGTTTTTATCAAGACTCCCTATTTGTACAGGACCATTTTTTTAATCGCTGGAACCAACACAAAAAGCATTCTGCGTCCATATAAAAGTTCGTATTTTGCCAGATCACATCCATCAATGATTTTATTCCCAATATAATTTAATATCATTTATTCGTAAATAAAACAAAATGCACAGCACAGCTATATTCTATCTGAATCTACAGTGTTGAGTACAGGCTGCTTGTATTTGTGTATTTCGTTATATTTCAGCGGTCCTGCAAGTGTTGAAGAAACATCACTTTTAACTATTTTCCTGTTTTTCGTTCATTGGGACGCCTCGTTCTGTCTGTCAGTTCCCGTCTTTCTGACTCTGTTCCTGCTGTCTTCTCTCACCCCAATTTTCAGGTCTCCACATTCACTCAATGACAGCAGATTCAAACAAGAATCACAAAACTGAAAGTAACAATAAAAGAAACTGAAAGAAACAATAAAAGAAAATGAAAGTAGCAATAAAAGAAAATAAATGTAACAATATGGTCAATGAATAGGTAGCTATACCTGAGCACTTCTGCCAAAAAACTATGGATTTGCATGCAAATTGTGTCTGTAACACCCTATAATGTGAATAGGGGGTAAACGCCCCAAAACGCACCTGTTATTTTGATCTGTTTTCAGGTGCTTCTAACTTGAGAAGTTTACAGGCTACATATCTGACATTCACTGAATATGTAGACATGTTGGTACAGATTATCTTTGTAAAATTCAAGTATGATAGCACAAAGGGCAATGGGTACACCTGGTGCACGAAAAGGGAAATGAACATAAAAGAAATTCCGAGAAGGATTTCAGCAGTCTGTGTTCAATGTTGTGTTACAGTACAATGCCCAAATTGTCAACATCTATTGTCAGGGAAACTGACAATAACCTGTTAGTTGAGTAGGCTTCTAGTTGCTATACTTTCAGTATAATTCAGCCTTAAACTGAAAGTGGACAAGTCCTATGGTTTAACAAGGTTGCCATCCCAAACAACAAGTTCCTGGTGGCAAGTGGACAAGGAAGCCATTGGCTTATCGAGAGTCCAACAATTTTCTCATCTATGTGTAGCCCGCCCTTATCAGATATCTGTCAATTCTATTTTTAAACATATTCACACTCCTAGCATTAATACAATCATTTGGCAGTTTGTTCCATTCATTTATCACCCTCTGTGAGAAAGAGTACTTTCTCATGTCCAACCTACACTGCTCCTTAACTAATGCTGCTTTGTGTCCTCTGGTTCTACTGCCTTCTTTAAGTTTGAAGAACATATTCCTGTCAACATCCTCATAACCATTCACTATTTTATACACTTCTGTTTGGTCTCCTCTTAGTCTCCTGGTCTCTAGTGTCGTCAAACCACATTGTAATAAGCGACTTTCGAAACTAAGGTCTCTCAATTCTGGAATCATTTTAGTTGCTCTTCGTTTTATTCTTTCTAGCTTGTCTATGTCCTTTTTACGATATGGTCTCCATGCATGAATACAATATTCCAAATGTGGTCTAACTAATGCTTTGTACAGGGGTACAGTTAGCTGTTTCTCCTTATACATGATAGAATTTGATTTCCTTTCAAAGCAGCAATCCCACATTGCTCTGAAACTTTTATGTTGGCACTAAATGTTACTCCTAAGTCCTTTTCTTGTGTGGTTCTACCTAGTACAGCATCTCCCATTTTATATTCTTCATCCATGTTTCCATGTCCTATGTGTATACATTGTGCATAGTCCTTCATTATATTAGCATTTCAGAATGGTGTTCTGACACATTTATTTTGGATAGAAATTTAGGTGAAAACACCATTGGGCAGGACAGTGACTTTCAGCTGCAATTTAAATTAAATGAGACAGAACATCATCCTAAAATGTCTTAATTTTGCAGTCACAATGCACATTATGCAACCATTAAAGGACTCTTCCTTATTCACTCAGTTCCATATTAGAATATTGTCTGTAAAAGGTACAAAGTCCAATCGTTCTTATTGTTCAATCATATTATATAATATACACTACACCTGTTCCAACATCTGTAATAAAACACAATCTTTTTAATATACGTTGACTGTTATCTGTTTAGCTGGAATGTTTAAGGATGAATATAATGCTTACAATGCTTACAATCCCTGCAGCGGGAACATAGCTTTACAGGTTTTAATTATATCCCCATCACATGATCCTGGGTTGTTGCCCCCAAGTACTGGAAATTAGCAAGGTCAATGTTCATAAACATACAACAGTCACACTTTTTATTGTGGTTCATTAAAAAACATTTAGGCAATCAAGTTTAGACTATATCATTAATTTATGAAGAAAACTAACAGGATCTGTGCTTTTATTGTCGTTGTCTTACCCGAATTACTGGCAGGCAAGGTGGGGAGTGGTATTTCAGTGACTGACAGGTCCAAGAGGTACTCTGTTAGCTCTCGATCACTGCTGTGTCTCGGGGACTTGCTGAAAACAACACATCACATATATACAGAATGAAGAAAGATGGATAGACGCATGGAAGCAGTGGACATTGCTGAAGGTCACCAAACCATTTAAAACTTTAGCTGAAAAGGAATATGCTTCATTATGAATGCTGTGGAGCCAGAAAAATTGGACAGGGATTATTAAAATAATATAATAGCTCTGGTTGTTGTGTTCAAGGAGCGCTTTGGTTTCAAAGAGCTCCTTGGCCATCAAATTACTACAGATCCAACAGAGACGAGCATTCCCAATGGTCCATGACTCTGACCTGGGACCAGCAATCTTCATCTGCCACCGGCGGGACATAGACACACAAACTCCACTAAGTGAAGTTTAGTTGTCACACAAAGTTGCTAAGTTATCATACGTAAGATTTTGGATTCTTGGTGAAAAGAAAAAAAAATTTATGCACTAAATTAACTATTCACACCTTCGCAAGTTAGTGGATCAATCGTCAATTCTTTTGATGATTTGAACAAAAATAATTATGCCAACTAGGCATATTAATTACTGTTCGCGAGCTATGACCACAGTACAAAATGCTCCATTGTAGACTCGTCATGTGCCAAAAGAAATTGTGCAAAATACTCTTTGAAATTGGTGAAGCTGCAGAGAATACAGTATTTGACCTATTAAGCGTACACTACATTTGAAAAGATGCGGAATATGTCCAAAAAAATTCTTATAAGCACACACACCAACTTTTGTTTCTCTAGATGATGAGTAACTGTTTCACACCAGATGGCACCACTTTTCAATTGTTCGATACTGGTCACCAGATGGCACCACACCATCTGGTAAACAAAACATGACTTCTGTAACATCTGAGAAAGCAAGTCGCTTCAAGTACACATTTTGATCAACTATTAGTGGTTACCATGGGTTTAAAAATGGCCTTATGCACCAAATGGGCTGCGAAGAGGATAAGTAAGTATGTGCTGAAATGATTATTTTTACATATCCAAACTTGTTTTTAGCTTTGTAGAAATTTTCATCGTCTAATCAAGGCGACTTCTGCAATGTCAGCTGATATAGGTGGAACTTCGGTGGAGGTGCAATAACAACTTATGGATCCCGCTGATAAAAAAATACAGGTGTATGTTAATTAGAACATGTACGCTTAATAGGTCGAATACGGTACCTGGTATGTGTCCTTTTAGAAGCATAAGAACATGTCATCGTTCCTGTTGCTGCATCTCTGACACACCGTATTTACAGTGATTATGGGTTCTCCATTCACGAACAGCATTCTTGTGATCTAGAACTGGTGCTTCCCGGAGAGGAGAACTCAAGATAATTTACTTTTGTTGCTTTCTCCACACAAAAGCGTTTGGTGTTGCAACAGTGGAGGGAGTAGAGAAACTCAAACTTACATACTAACCACCATTGTCTTCTTAAAAGTATAATTTATAACGTGTAAGTAAGATGTACCAGCATTATTGCGATAAGACCAAGAGTTGTGGTGGATATCATCCTAGGTACAGCCACTGATGTAGCGAACAGACACCATGCAACAGGAATACTTCGTTACGCCAGGCGCACCTCTCATGGAAGGTCATCTCGAACACAAATTGAAAAATTAGATTGGGTAATTTGTTTAAAAATTGCCTTTCCACACTAAATCCTTGGCAGTCCCTCGCTCTGTTGTCTTGCACATCGCTGTTCAGGATATGATTCTTAACGATTGTGGTTTGTTGCCCTCTCAGCTCGGGTCCCTCAGGATTTGGGCCTAATAGAAATATTATTATTCCTACTGTACAACAGCACAAAGGGTAGTTTGATTATTTTGTAGACGTACATCAAGCAAATGAGAGAACATCAATCAGAGAATATTAAATACATTACAAAAAACATGAAGCACATGTACACGACAGACAATATCAAACACGGGACAGCATCAATCACGTAACAGACACCATCAATCACATGACAGACACCATCATTCACGTAACAGACAACATCAATCACGTGACAGACAACACCACTCGTGTGACAGATAACATAAATCATGTGACAAACATGATTATTCATGTGACATACATCAATCATGTAACATACACCATCATTCACGTGACATCAATCACGTGACAGACAACATCACTTTTGACAGACAACATCAATCATGTGACAGACAACATCACTTACGTAACAGACACCATCATTCACGTGACAGACAACACCACTCATGTAACAGAAAACATCAATCATGTGACAGACACCATCATTCATGTGACAGACATCAATCATGTGACATACACCATCATTCACATGACATCAATCACGTGACAGACACCATCATTCACGTGACAGACAACATCACGTGACACACCATCAATCACGTGACATACATCAATCAGGTGACATACACCATTAATCACGTGACAGACATCAATCACATGACCCACAACATCAATCACGAGAAAAGAAAACAATTATATAGGTCCTGTATATATTTATATATATTACATAACACCATTCCACCATTTACTTACTTACTTATCCTCTTCGCACCCTCGTTGGTGCAATAGGCAACTATTCCACCATTTACAACATAATGAATATAGTGGATGGTAAAGGGCAATTGTAAACCCACCTGACACCCAAAGGGCAATGTGCAACACCCACCACCTTCACCAACATGGAACATGCACACTGCATCTCTGTTGATATGCAAACGAAATCACAAATCTTGTAGTTTAGTTGCCATAGATAAAATCACCAGTCTGAGGATACTAGAACCACCTTGTAACAGTTAAGCATGGGAACTTAACAGTTAATAAACAGTTAAGCATGGGCACTTAACAGTTAATAAATAGTTAAGCATGGGCACTTAACAGTTAATAAACAGTTAAACACTTAACAGTTAATAAATGACGCTGTCCTGGGTGGTCAATTAAAAAGCAAACAATACATTTATAAATCTTACAAAACAACATAACAAAGTTGAATAAAAGATTCTCCTCATAAAACACAATAACACAACAACATCACTTCAATAACTACACACTTTGTTGATCTTGACATTTTAATAACTTCAAATTTACACATTACTGACACCATCTTCATTAATACATGCATTTTTGCACAGCTTCTACGACGACAGCAAACGCTTCCAAACCCTACGGTGCATCGAGAGAACCCCACCGACACACAACGTAGGACTTGATTTGTGTCTTCTGCCATCAGTTACAAAAATAACTTTCACAAATTATCACACTGAGTCCTGATTCACACTAGAACTGGAGTACAATGACACAATTCTTATTCTTTTAAAGGTATCTATCGATGTCACACTGTCCATCTGCAAAGGTCGATATTAAGTCTATGGGGAGATCTAAACACTGTGGACAATAAATAATACAGATATGTACAAGCGCACGCACACAAGTAGCCATGCACATTTGTGTGCGCATGCCAACACATCTGACCTACACCCCTAAGACGACCTATGAATTGCAATTTGACTTTAAATTTTCTACACTGAAGAACACCTACAGTTATGCACACATTCATCAAAGAAACAAAACTGACAACTAATATAAAAACTTACTAGCCAATCATAAGACGTCCCTCTGCCTGTCTGTCTGTTTGTCTGCCTGCCTGCCTGCCCTGGACTAGTTGACATTAAAGCCATGTGTTACCTCCTCTGGAGGGTCATATAAAATTATAAGCAATATACAGAACTATATATTATAAGCAATATACAGAACTATACACAGTAATCTGTTCTCAGTATGAACAACAAGGAAGTACAGGACAACTGTCTCCTGTTCGTGGCTTGCCTACAAATCAAATCAAAGCTGTGCAACAGTGCCACATGTAAAATTACTTTTGGGTTATTTAAAGGTTTTCCTTATGAATTGTGCGCATCAATGACCATACATCTCCACAGGACCATGTGGCAACACCTTCATATTAGCTATATGGTCATATTAATTATACGGTCATATTAACTATATGGTCATACTAACTGTCTTACAAGTAGGCACAGTAGGTATTTTGGGGTAGTTAATTTGGCGAAAACGGTTGTTGAAGTTCTACTTGTAATAATAATGTGCTATTTCGTCTATTCTGCTATCAGTATAACTGTTACACACTTCATACCAAAGAAGAAGAAGAATGTTTTCACACACATCATTAAAGAAGTACTGACTAAAATGCTTCAGAAGCTTTGATTCAGTCAACAAACAAACAATGCTCAACATCATAGCATACACACATAAAAAAACATCTGGAACTATATATCTACCAAAAGTCATATGCTCATCTAAATTCAGAATTAATCATTCTAACTTGTAATTCTATTCTAAGTACGCCTTCTGGTAATCGGGGATCGTGTTTGATGAAAGTGGGTCAGAAAATGGCCATGAAATGAACTGACCATGTTCGGTGTGTAGACTACAAAGTGCGAATTGACCATGTTCAGTGTGTAGACTACAAAGTGTGAATTGACCATGTTCAGTGTGAACTGTTGACCTTCCTTGCATAGTTGAGAGGGGGACTTGGGTAACTGGAGTAGTCTTTGAGCATCGTAGGGGTTTGAGCAGTACTATCTCCCAGACAGGAACACCCCACGCCAGTACCAGCACAGTTACAGGGCAAACAGTTACCCCCTCTCACACATCATGTTTACTTCTGATTGTTATGATACCGAGACCAACATCTGACATGCTTCAAACCAACAAAAGCCAACCGAGTAGAACAATGTATTCATTTGACAGAGACACCCGTCTTGAGGTATCCTTCCAGTTTGTTAACTATTGACAAGTTAATACATTTGGCCATTGAAGATTTACCACACAATATTAAATGTCTCTCCTCAATTCATCTCACCCATCGTGAGTCAGTTCCATTGATGTTTAAATTGGTAGGGCATTAATAATTTAAGAAATATGCAGTCCGTTCAAAAAGAGTGCACTTTTGCTAAAATTATTAAAAAAAATTACATTGATTGTTAGATTAGGGAACATGCACAAGTGTGAATAGCAATGTCATAGTATAGACACCAGGACCATTTTGATCTGTTTTCGCCTAATTTTTACCAGACCATCTAAAAATAATTTAATAGTTTGCGTGACGATTTGACCAAATCTAAATAAAAAATTTGCACAAACCAGCTAGCATGTTGTAGTAGATACTAGAGCAGGCATGTCTTAGTGGATACTAGAGCTGGCATGTCTTAGTGGATACTAGAGCTGGCATGTCTTAGTGGATACTAGAGGTAGCATGTCGTAGAGGATACAAGAGTCAGCATGTCATAGTGGATACTAGAGGTAGCATGTCGCAGTGGATACTAGAGCTAGCATGTCGTAGTGGATACTAGAGCTAGCATGTCACAATGGATACTACAGCTGGCATGTAGCAGTAGATACTAGAGGTGGCGTGTCATAGTGGATACAAGAGCTGGCATGATGTAGTGGATACTATAGCTAGTATATCAGAGTGGATACTAGAGCTAGCATGTCATAGTGGATACTACAGCTGGCATGTAGCAGTAGATACTAGAGCTAGCATGTCATAGTGGATACTAAATCGGTTAGATTTTGTTGCAAAAACGAGATGAATAAAAAACTGATTTGGGGAGAGACAACAACAGTGACTCCACCGACATCTAACTAATGTGTCACCTCCTTGATAGACACACACGTTATATAATGATGTTGCAATACAAGATGCCAATGTGAAGACTGAAACACATAATGTAACACTGATCACTTAATCATATTGCTAAAGTTTCGCAATTAAAATTCCTTCCTCAATTCACTTCGTCCATCGCGTATAGGGTTCGTTGATATTCAAATATGTAGTGAGCGAATAGTTTAATATATGAAGTGGTTTAATAAGAGCGCATCCTTTGTTAACATCATCAAACGAATTCAGTAACTTGCGAAAGTTCGAAAAGCCTTTTGTTATAGTATGAAGAAACGGACAACTTTTGTACTTTTTTTTCCAAATTTCGACTGGATCCATTAAAAGATAATTTAACAGTTTGTTCGATGATTTCACCAAAACTATGTAGCAAATTTGCACAAACGAGTTAGCATGTCATAGTGGATTATAGATCAAAATAAAATTGAGAAAGAACCTTTGAAATACACATACCCAACCAACATGACACCCAGCAGGCACATTACTAGCCTACTGCTCTATTTTAAGATTTTACTTTCCGCAGATATACTAGACCATTATACATATAAACAAGATATTCAAATAAAATCACCCGTAAGACTGTTACATCTTCAGACACTGCCAGATCCTGTGTCGTTTGCAGATAATACTTCAGAAATACTTCCTCATGCAACACGATTTTGCATGGATATTTCATATTTGTCTTCTGATCATGCGCAATATCGGACAATTGCCTCATAGCAGTTCTCTCTTCTTGTGATGCCAGGACGATGAACGATAACACTGCTGCATGTTGCATGAATACTGAGACTTTCTCATCACTGAACATTCCATTTTCATTGGGCGTGCCACTGATGTTCAACTGATCGAATCACTGATATTCAACAGGTTGTGGCGCAAACAATTGGAGTAGCAGCTGCGAAGTTCTCCCCATACTCTTGATGGCATCCGATGACAACACAGAAGTAAAACGTTTATCCACCCACCAACAACCTCATAAAACAACTGGAACTGACTGCTTACCCTGTAGACGATACACGACGTGACTGTCACTGCCGCCATGCCTATCTACGACGTGGCACTTTGTCGAGGTAGATGAAGCGTCTTTGTTCACTTTATCGCAGTCGCATCACGCTCACTGCTCCACATTTCATTGAAATCGTTCGATATAAAAACAACTGCGAGTCTTTGAAGAGCACCTGTTCACAATGATGGTGTGTGCTTATGCTGATATGAATTTCATGATTGTTTGTTTTCTTCCTCAACATCACCAGTTCATATAAATATATATGTAGACATATATATATATATATATATATATTTAATATTCATATGCTTTCTGTGCAAGACGGTACTATGTACAGATATCTTACAAATGCTGGCATGTCCCGCTGACAATGCCCAGCCCAGAGTCAAACTACACGAACACGCGTTTTCATAAAATGCTGCAACCTCGATATCAGAATGAGGCTTGGAATGTTGTGGCCCTTGCTTTCCGCTGCAGCAGTATATCAACTCGCTGTGTGGGTGAACACTTTTGCCACCACCCATCACCATGACAACACGTAATCACACGAATGCTTACATGTGGGATGATTTGGTTGGCTCAGTTTCCCCAAAGCCTTCGTGGTCCCGTCCTAGCAAACCTGACTGAGGCTGCGTTCCATGCTTGACGCCACCTGATGTCATAAACGGTCATGAACACAGCGTCAACAGCCTGGTTGCTATGGCAACAGGGCACAACCCGCAAATTGCCATACGTTCAGACATGCCGCGTGCAAGTGATTGTGTTATCAAGATGGTGGATACCGCAGATATCGACTGAGTTCGCGACTGCTTTCGTCGCTGCTGCCCCCAAGGTCGTCAAGGCGCGGGAACGCAGGTGTGTACGGATTGAGATAGGTGGGATAGGCCAGCGGGTGATGCGACGGTAGTGGCGGCATTGGCGGTAGGGACAGCGATGTCGGGAGGGACGTCGAGAACGGCGGGATGTAGCTGAAAAAGTCGTCAAGCTCGTTGTCAGACACAGCCTCGAGATTGTTGTAGAGCGACTGCGCCGCGGCAACCGCGCTACTGGACGCGCTACTTGTGTGGGCCAGCGTCGGCATCGACAGCGGGTGGGGGGCAGAGACGTGTGAGTACGAGGGTGGGGGTTGCCGTACCAGGGGCGACGGGGTGTGTCGGGAGAGGCGTGGAGGTGAGGGGTAGGGCGACGTGCGTGATGTGGCCGACATCGGGGTGCGAGGCTGCTGCGGACTGCAGGGTAAGGTTGGGGGCGTGCTGCTGAGATGAGGGGGTGTGTCCAGGCTGATGATGGATGGAGACACGGACCCTTTCATGCTGAAGTTGAGGGGTGCCTTCATTGTAGCGATCACCGTAGGTGATATCGACGCCGATGGTCCCATGTATTTGGGCGACGCTGATGACGTTGATAATGTCGTGTCATTGCTGTTGCCGGAACCACTGCTGGCAGGAGATGATGACGACGACAGTGACATGACAACAGCAGGTTCGTCTGTCACTTCCTCATCGTCGGACTCTGTCAAGTCAATGACGTCAAGTTTGGCTGGTGAATCTACAAACAAGGCCAGGCAACCTTCAGTGTCTACAAATCTTCTTCACAAAGAACAAAGAACAATTCCCTCAAATTTTAGCGTTATGTGGTATAATCAGTATAGGAAAGAAAGGAAATGATAGATAATAATAAAAGTATTTATATATAGTGCCGGTTCATCATAGATGGTAGGTAGATAGACAGCAGACACTTGAACAGGTAGCTAGAAAATAATCTGAAATGATAGCTACTTGCTACAAAAAACTCACACGTTTTGAAATTGCATCTCTACCATAAATTCTCGGCAGTATCTGGCTCTGACAATTGAGTTCAGCATCCTGATGATTTAGATGCTGTGGAAGTTTGTTAATTTATGTGTTGCCAAGTTTTTAATTTCAGAGTCCTGATCAGTTCAGTTCTGAACTTGACCAAGGAGTCTGTCTTTGCAACAGGGAGGTCGTCCCATTAGAGAATTACCCTCAGGAAAAAAGCTAGTCTGCCTTCGTTTGTACACAGACAAATAGACACTTACTGAACACATGTAATAGTCTAAATTATATCGTAATGTGATTTTACATGAGGCTTTTAAAGAATTTGTTAACGCCATGTTAATAGTTCACAATAAAATATTTTTTTTGCATACGGAAAAAGCTGGATTTGGACAACATCCAGCATCCCAACTAACCCCCAGACGTCATACTAACACCCAGACGTCATACTAACATCCAGATGTCATACATAATTAATAATGTTACCCAGTCAACAGTAAAACAAATTCTTTATAATTTTAACAACAACAATTCTTGCATTGTTTGCAACTTGCTGTATATTTGTTACTTGTGAAACCTACCTCCAATCATATGCACCATTGGACTGGGTGATGACAGCGCGGACGATGAGGATTTTCCGTTACTTTTCTCGTGTTCTGGGATCGGCTCCCAGCTGCCATCTTGTAGAAACTGTATTACATTCGAATCAGCCTTCTCTAGGATCTCAGTCAACAACCTGGCAACAACGAACATAAACATTACAGTCAACCCTCTCTAGGATCTCAGTAAATAACCTGGCAACAATGACCAAGTTAGGCCTTTCTATGATATTAGTCAACAATCTGGCAACAACAATTATACACATTAGAGTTAGGCCTCTCTAGGATCTCAGTCACCAACCATACAATCAACAAGACCATAAACATAGTCAGGCCTTTCTAGGATCTCAGTCAACAACCATACAACCAACAAGACCATAAACATAGTCAGCCTTTCTAGGGTCTCAGTCATCAACCATACAACCAACAAGACCATAAACATAGTCGGGCCTTTCTAGGGTCTCAGTCAACAACCACACAACCAAAAAGATCATAAACATAGTCGGGCCTTTCTAGGATCTCAGTCAACAACCACACAACCAAAAAGACCATCAATATAGTCAGGCCTTTCTAGGATCTCAGTCAACAACCAGACAACCAACAAGACCATAAACATAGTCAGGCCTTTCTAGGATCTCAGTCAACAACCATACAACCAACAAGACCATAAACATAGTCGGGCCTTTCTAGGGTCTCAGTCATCAACCATACAACCAACAAGACCATAAACATAGTCGGGCTTTTCTAGGATCTCAGTCAACAACCATACAACCAACAAGACCATAAACATAGTCAGGCCTTTCTAGGGTCTCAGTCAACAACCATACAACCAACAAGACCATAAACATTGTCAGGCCTTTCTAGGGTCTCAGTCAACAACCATACAACCAACAAGACCATAAACATAGTCAGGCCTTTCTAGGGTCTCAGTCAACAACCATACAACCAACAAGACCATAAACATAGTCAGGCCTTTCTAGGATCTCTGTCAATAACCATACAACCAACAACAACTATAAACATGTCTAATTATTATCAGTACGACCACAACATAAAACAGCATTGATCAACTCTCAAGTTAAACAAAACAAAACAGCAAAAAATATTGTTTTTGCAATTTTTTTTACAAAAAATATTGTAAAACTTCTAAATCTCCCACGTGGATGTCCAAATGGTGTATCAATACTGAAATTTGTCAAGGACAAGTAAAACTTTGTTGATGATGCTCACGAGTCCAACGAACAAGTACATTTTATGGCAACATAGCAACTCATATATTCCCACATTCCCATGACCTGCAGAAAATAAGCCAGAATAAACCCAACTATTTAAAAAAATTAATTTGCTGTTGTAAATTGCAACAAAGTGTAAAGAGACCAAATCTTATTGTCAACATTGCATACTTTTTGTACATAATTTTGAAAACAAGGTGGAAATACATTCAGAATTTGCCAGTAATCCTTGGATTAAAGCAGCAATTATCAACAAAATCCTATCATCTAATGCATTAAAGTGGAAGCACCTACCCGTCAATCATGAGGTTGTGAAACTCGGCCAGTTTGTCACAGATCGGACACAGCCACGTTGGTTTCCTCTCATTCATCCGCAGGTAACTCGCCGCGTCGAAGCATTGTAGATGGTTGCAGGAGTTGGCACGGCACGGTTTTGTGATCCGCGTCTTCGCCAACTAAAACATATTGGCTGGAGTCACTACACATCAACATAACTGTCAGCACTGGGCAGAAGCCCATTTTATTATCACAGGAAACAATTTATTATCACAGGAAACAATTTCAAATTATCAAATAAACTATACAGTTTGTAATCTTTTCAAAAAGCTTGAAGAAAATATAATTTTAGGATGAATGTAAAAAAAACAAAGGCAGAAATGTACGTAGTGGTTTAGTAACCTCTGAACGGGGGTGAGATCACCAGTCCCTTTCCAAAAATTTGAAATGTTCTATTTATTACCAACTAGTGCAGTTACTCAGTAATGCCTGCTTGTATTACTTCAATGCATGCTTTGTGGTAAACAGTGTTCCTTGGTGAAGTCTGGATGTAGTACTTCAATGCATACTTTGTGGTAAACAGTGTTCCTTGGTGATGTCTGGATGTAGTACTTCAATGCATACTTTGTGGTAAACAATGTTCCTTGGTGATGTCTGGGTGTAGTACTTCAATGCATACTTTGTGGTAAACAATGTTCCTTGGTGATGTCTGGGTGTAGTACTTCAATGCATACTTTGTGGTAAACAATGTTCCTTGGTGATGTCTGGGTGTAGTACTTAAATTCATGCTTTGTGGTAAATAGTGTTCCTTGGTGATGTCTGGATGTAGTACTTCAATGCATGCTTTGTGGTAAACAATGTTCCTTGGTGATGTCTGGGTGTAGTACTTCAATTCATGCTTTGTGGTAAACAGTGTTCCTTGGTGATGTCTGGGTGTAGTACTTCAATGCATACTTTGTAGTAAACAGTGTTCTTTGGTGATGTCTGGATGTAGTACTTCAATGCATACTTTGTCATAAACAATGTTCCTTGGTGATGTCTGGGTGTAGTACTTCAATGCATACTTTGTCGTAAACAGTTTTCCTTGGTGATGTCTGGATGTCGTACTTCAATTCATGCTTTGTGGTAAACAGTGTTCCTTGGTGATGTCTGGGTGTAGTGCTTCAATGTATACTTTGTGGTAACAGTGTTCCTTGGTGATGTCTGGATGTAGTACTTCAATTCATGCTTTGTGGTAATCAGTGTTCCTTGGTGATGTCTGGGTGTAGTACTTCAGTGCATACTTTGTGGTAAACAATGTTCCTTGGCAATGTCTGGATGTAGTTCTTCAGTGCATACTTTGCAGTAAACAATGTTCCTTGGCGTTGCCTGGGTGTATTACTCAAGTGGCAGATTGCATGGTTCCTGTGTTTCTGGTTCCAAGGATAGCTGCACTAGGAGACTACACACAACAGTTATTGATGGTTGTCGCAGGGCAAAGAAAGTCTCCACAGTAAACAACGGCAATAAAAACCGTGGTAGTCAAAGCCTCTGGTATTAATCACCATCTCACTGGCGCAATCTACCATATAAGCTCAATAAAACAAATTATGAACGCTATCAGAAAGTGCTGCCTCCAAGTGGCAAGTGAGATAGAGATGGCGACCAACATTATAACTGACTATTCTACTTTATCGAGTACAGTGACTTCACATGCAACCCTCCAGCTTTGTCCAGTTAGCAGGCAAAACTTCTTCCCGATCGGCCCACACATGCGGCCATGCATGGACGACTACAGACGGACAGACAATCTTCTTTATAGATGAAATATGCTGTATTTTCATTTCATGCAATGTAAGTAGCACCTACCTAGGTTACATAAGATCATATTACACACAACAGGTGGGAACACTTAAACACACAAGAGGCAAACTTTGCTTAGTGAATATTTTCAATAGTACTCTACTTTCCCAAGTAAACAGTTCTCCGTTAACTTCTTTCTCCATCTCGACTAATGTGAATCTTACCGGACACAGAAGTGATATTCGAAGACTAGTTGTGGCTATTTCGTTATCTGGATCTTGTGCGAGTTTTTCTTTGACTGAAACAAAGAAAAATGTACACGCTGCCTTCAGTCCAACAAAATCCAATTAAACTCGCCAACAGAAAACACTATCATACCTGCAATGTTTAACTAGGTAAACAGAAAACATTATCATATCTGCAATGTTTAACTAGATAAAAACAATAACCATCTACTGCCGAATTCAGAGCAGACGATAGAATATTAATGTGGTTAATCTGACTTGCCTTTCCATGATCATTCCTGCTGATCCTACCACATTATCATTTCAGTGTGCAGTTTTCAAGCAGCTCAACAACACGGGATTGGGAACATCCAACTTAAGAGCCAAAATAATCAAGGTGCTCTCGTGAATTAATAGGACAAACCAACTTTGGTATCAGAGTTAGTATTACTTTCCAAGTGTTTGCAGAAAACAACAGTTTTAACGTCAATGCCAGTATGTCCATGCTACAGCCTGAATGTTTAGACATGGGAGTACTTACTGAGGGCGCTAGTGTGGTCAGGATGTCTGAAGCCAGCCTGTTTAAGCCGCGTTAGTAGTGTGTCTGACGTCACTCGCCGCACGAGATACACAGCTATACAGTAGCTCTGCAATGTACACCAACGCAACTTCTTAGTATCTGATGTCACATGGAGGATAAGTGAGTTTTAAAAGGTGAGCTTTAGTTGACAATGAGGTGCCATTATATTTCCTGCTGACTTAATGCTAACAGGGAGTGCGTTCCACAGAGTTGGTGCGGCAATTGAGAAAGCTCTAGTTCCGACGTTTGTCTTAACACTGGGAATGATACATATCCACACACATATGCCACTCAACTGTACAGTGTAACAATATCAGAGATCCCAAGTCAGTTTACTTCATATCAAGATCATATTTTACCATCCCACAATATGCTTTATGAACATTATTTTATGTTAACAGTTTACCCAGCTTGCTAAAAATTTATTGATGCTTGAAATTAACATAAAATCATGTAATACTAATTGTAATAATTATTACAGCTACAGGGTTAATCAGAAGAATAACAACAAACACAGGAAAAAGTCCATAATTCCTTCGCGATTATTCTGACATTTACGAGATAAATTTATTCACAAAATACTCACCCTTCCAAATTCGGTGGCCCAGGAAACACTGACGTGGTTGGGATTGGTTGGCGAGATGCGACAGAGAGAGGTAATGTTGACGGGACGACTTGGTCGCTTCGGCTCCACACCAGGCTTGTTGGTTGGAATAGGGTTCTACACGTTCACAAGTAGAAACACAGATGTGTCAGCCTCAGGCAGCTCTATAGGGGCCATCTTGGGTTACAGCTATAGCTAGGTCAGGGTATGTGGTTGAAACATATCCAGATAGTATCCAGTGTATTAAGTAGCGTATAATAGTAGCTAACATTACTAAACAATTTGACATTTATATAATATAGTAGATAATAATAATCCTCCCATACTATACATGTGGTATAACTGTCATATGTTTTTACCGTACTAAACAATTTGACATGGCTCATTCATATAATATAGTAGATAATAATAATACTCCCATACTATACATGTGGTATAACTGTCATGTTTTTACCATATGTTTACTATGCTAACTAATAACAAATCATTCCATGGGTGTGACAGCCAGACATATATCTTATTGCAGGATCATGTCAGAGAGGCGTCATTAAACAGTTCTAAATTACATTACTCAGTGGAGCACCTATATACTGTACAATGCGAATTTTGAGAAGAGTGTTAGGTGGGCTGAAACGATAAACTTTTGCATGTCACATACAACTGTATAAGGTTACGGATGGGCCACCATTCTGCACACCTACAAACCACGATGTAAAATACACATATCACAGGAGCATGTCTAACACCGCCCTGTGTACGAGGATCAATGTGAACAAACATGGCACACAGCCCTCTGTTCTACACCATCGACACTTACAGGCAGTGACGCCATCTTGTTGTTGATACGGACACAGATACTTGGTGGAAAGTTGTCTTCCTGGAGACAACTTGTCTCCAGCAGACAAAACCTGCAAACACAAAACAATACTCAGAACAAAGGCTCTTTGAACTTTAGCTTCAGCTACATTTGTATTGTGGGTAAAAATAGTGAACGAAGATTTATTTCCTGTATAAAAATTTATCGTTAGTCTACTTTAATTTGTATTCTTTCTCTAAATTGTAGGCCAGTGTGAAGTAAAATGCAACAATGTACAAAACCTTGCTACATCATAATTCAGACTGACAACCCTCCACTGCCATTGTATGAGCATAATCTGTTTGCTATATTGCAATGAAATTATGTGCAAGAGCTACTAGAATGAAAATTGTCCATTCCTGATAATCCATAATACAGTAGTTATTATTATTAAGTCCCATACTATGAGTAAATAATATATACATATAAAATTAAATATATGTAATATTAAATTGAAATACAGTGAAACGTAATACGACACCACAACATTTGTGACCTGCTCCACCAAAATCAGGAATAAGTTAGAAACGCTGAGCCTGGCTATTCCACTTCGATGTTTGCGAAGGGGTGAATTTGGCTGCAATGGCAGATTTTCAGGTGTTGATGTTTTTAATTTTAATGAATTCCACCAATATATCCGTATTGATGTGTACTATAACAGTGTATGAATATATGTTAGTAAACTTCAACGCTGTTTTTCTCAGATTCGTTTTTCGTCAAATGACCTGGGGAATCAAACGATAACTCAGCAACTAACAGAGCTTGGTAGTTGCCTTTGGCACCGTTAGAAAGTCCATACAATTGTCTTTCACATGGTACCTTTATTTCAAAATGTAATTTTCCGACTTATTCCTGATTTTGGTGGAGCGGGTCACATTTTAACAAACAGAATGTACTCTAGTACTAGTAGTTCCATGCATGGCTTCAAAGATTACGTGTCTCTCACCTCAGCTGTACCTGTACTGTATATTCTACCCTGCCCCCAGGAAACATATCCCTGCAAACCACAATGTAACCACAATGTTACAAACACTCAACACAAGATTTTTTATTCATAGTCATTATATATTGTTAAAACACCTCTTAAGTTTGTAATAGTAAAATTAGTTTTTCATTGTAAAATTATTATTATGATTATGAGTACACTACAAAATCAGCAACACTCTTGATGTGTAAAAGACAGGTGTCATTCATGTAATAGACAGGTGTCATTAATGTAATAGACAGGTGTCATTCATGTGGTCTAATGGTTCATCTTATTCAGATTTGTCATGACAAACCACTGAATTTCTGCCCACAAGTTCAATCTGCTGTTATACATGTTATGAAATAATATTATATAATATAAATAAAAAAACCTTATCCAGCATGATAAGTTATTTCTTAAGTTGAAATCCAGGCATTATTTCAATATATCTATTAATGTCATACTCATCAAACTTATATGACTTTTACTGCAAATAAGCTTACCTTAAAAAGTAATGCAATCATATGCAATCGGTAAAAAATTATGAAAACAATCATGATTACTTAGCAGGCAACAATGGCCGAACACATATTTTAGAAATAATACAAATAGACAATGGGAACGGGTAAATCAAAATCACATATTATAGAAATGCATACACATATAAAAAAGGCTACTCACAACTAGCATTTATTAAAAAATAATTTATTTTGTTCATTTTCACAAGGACATGACATGTGGAGGTCATAACGATGTTAAAAACTTGGCTTTCTCGACTGTTCTTTTTGGTCATCTGCCCATTAACTTCTACGATAACCTGCCTGTGTATGCACTCATGTTGCCTACAAGGTACTCCATATCTAATTGTTGGTGCAGGTGTGAACAATATCAGCTTCAATTATCTCTATCTACACTGTGCAAGTCATCCAAATCACATCACTCATCACTCAAATCCATCTTGCATTTTTAATAATTAATAAATATTTCTATAGCATTGTCTTTGAAAGCACAAATAAAAAATGCGTTAAAACTAATAAAATTCATTTAATTAAAAACTAACTGTGTGTGTGTATGTGCACGAGCATGTGTGTGCATTTGCCAAAGTTAGAAGCCAATATAGCCACATAGAATTATTTTACTTAAAATTGTATGAAGTTATTACAATGAACATTAAACATCAACTATGATTCCATTAGCAATGTAATCTATTATAATATTTGACAAAAAATCATGATTATGATTACATTTACAAACTACCCAGGGTCTGACTGAACCTGAAGTGTTATTATTGGAGACATACCAGCAATGCCCCCTAGTGGCCTACCTGGACATGGCGATGTCCTGTGCCTGCTGAGGCGTCAGGTGAAACACAAAGAATGTCTCCTGGAACCTTGAGTTGCTGTGAGGAACTGCAAAGTACAGGTACAAAGTCAGGGTTTGGAACATGTAACAAGTTACGGAGTTTGACATGTAACATATTAGGGTGTTTGATACGTAACATACAAGTTAGATGGCTAGACATGTAATGTAAAGTTTGTTTTAACATGTACTGTGTAACAAGTTAGGGGGTTTGACATATAACATTTAACAAATTAGGGGTTTCACTGGTAAAGTATAACAAATACTTGGAACACGTTACACTCTGCTCCTGAATGAACAAGGGCAGTTTGACATCTGCTGTACCTTGTGGGTCCAGGGTGTGAAATTAGCAGAAATTTAAACTTTATTTGTTGGACACATTGACCAAAATGTCTGATGACAAATCTACTTGTACACCAGGAAAAAATGTATTTCCACTTGTCCAAAAAACCAATAATGATATATACAACTTGACTCTTTCTATCCTGACTATGACTTTTTACATAGTTACCCATTCTATACCGACTACGACTTTTTGTGTAGTTATAGCGCAGGCACATAAGCCTATTGAATTACTTCCAAGTACACGAACGCAATGTCACAAAATGTGTGTATATATACTGGCTCGGGACACTTCCCGTTTTTATACACTAGTCTGTTTAAATATTTTACAGTGATTTGATAAATAGTTAAATAAGAAAAAAAATGATATTCTGTACACAATCCACAGAAAGCATCAGTAAATCAATGATAGATTTAACTTGTCTACAGGACAAGTTAAATCTATGATAGATTTAATGTCTACAGGACAAGTTACTCTTTGTCCTGTGATATTTTTGGTTGTCCCAGAAAATTGTACAAGCATTAATATCAAACTTTGTGGAGGACTTGCCTAGACTAGAGGGTTTGATCAGTTCCCCATGTTTGTCATAGAAGGGCAGGGACTAGACTTACCTAGACTAGAGGGTTTGATCAGTTCCCCAAGTTTGTCTTAGAAGGGCAGCGACTATACTTACCTAGACTAGAGGGTTTGATCAGTTCCCCACATTTGACATAGAAGGGCAGCGATTAGACTCACCTAGACTAGAGGGTTTGACCAGTTCCCCACGTTTGTCATAGTAGGGCAGGGACTAGACTCACCTAGACTAGAGGATTTGAGCAGTTCCCCACGTTTGTCATAGATGGGCAGGGACTAGACTCACCTAGACTAGAGGGTTTTAGCAGTTCCCCAAGCTTGTCATAGAAGGGCAGCGACTTGAATCTGACATCTGGGTGCACAGGCAGGGTGGGGGGTACAATGTCAATGCCGTCTTTGGCATAGTTCATTGACTGCTGCGAGCCTGAAACAAAGACATCTCTGGCTAATCAGGACCAGATGTCGGGACCAGTAAACCAAGTCACAGGTAATAGTTGGAATTATCTTGCATATGCAACTTCTACTTGTCTTTAGTAAAGTTTTTTTGCATTGTACAAATATTTTTAGTTAATGCTTATTCAGAAAAATTACCACACGAGGTGATGAATATGATGTTTAAAATGAATGTAATTGTTATTACAATTCCAATTTCTTCCTATTGTAAGAAATGGGAATAATTAATTTTTTATCCGGACAAAAGAAAACCGGAAAATTGCCCCTAGGTGAAGAAACAACAGATCCTGTAAATAAAGAATTTGTTATTCAGAACAGCTGTGAGTCTTTCACTAAACATAATATTATGTACTAGCTTTAATAGGAAACATTGCTTATATAGTCGTTTCATATAAAGTTGTGATTTATACAAATGGCGGTAGTTGGGCAGGGCAATGAGAACTGGGTGTGTCACTAGAAATGTTCACACTATCAAAATGTGTAGCCACTGCAGATAAATTACTCATAACTTCCACGTACACAAACAATATGTTGTGACAACGGTGGAAAAACACTAGCAGTCGCCACACAACAATCTCAGGACACGTTCTAGCAGGTAATCAGCGTTTCAAGTGATACTTTGTGTAGGCACTAGTTGAGTTGCCCGGGACAAAAAGGCAACCATTGCTAGAGCTTATGATGACTCCTTGCGTTACCCAGTCAAGTTTTGGCAGGGCAATGCCAATGGCAAGGATGGATACAACATCATGCCTCAAAAATGATGTACCACTGGTGCTTTCACAAGTGTTTGCACCATACCAAGGAACTTACGTAGATGTTTGATGCGAATCACGTAACGTGGAACAATTGTAGAGAACATGCAAATAAAGTTGCAAACTATTATATATAACTACGAACTGCTGTTAGATTTAGAGTTCCCGTCACAGGAACCTGTATTTGCACCAAAATATTACTCATCCTGTACAAGATTATAACGTACCTAGCCCCATATTGGTGGTTAACACCCCTAACAAACGATTGGTCTTTCAGCCAGTGGGTAATCGCAAATGGCCACCGATCACAATGTATCAACCAATGGGTCCATCCCAGAACAGAAAATACCATTACTATTTGTTTAACTTGCCTTGTGTGATAGTCATCGTACTGGTGACAAAATAACTGGCCAACAGTTCTGCCTCCACGATGAATGAAATTATGCTGGCGGGAAATCTGCCGTGATTTGAAACGTGATCACTACTATAGAAATACCCTGTAGATGTTTCCAAGAATCCAACAGGTATTTCCACATAGATAAGTAAAATATGCATTTTAGGGTGATCCATGGGCATTCAATATTTCCTGCAATGTCGTGACAAAATTAGCGGGATCCAAATTAGATGGGACAAAGGCCTTTCTTGCATGACAAAAGATGTGATATTCAAGGACAGCAACGAATATGATGCAATGTTTGTTTTTTATACAAAAGTCATTCTATTACATGACTGTGCTCAGCTAAAAACAAAACAAAATTATCAGAACAATGGACATTTAAAAAAAACTAAACAACTGTATATCAATTTCATGGCTGTGTCATGCGTTTAACAGAAAACACCTAAAGATATATTGCTACCTGCGCATGGTGGGTGAGTTACCATCATTGTAGCATAGTGACTACATGTATCATTTATGATACGATCAATTACTGTGCGCCCTAACACACCTTGGAAATTGGCACACAAAATAACTATTTCTTGCTAAGGGAAAGCTTAGGCAAGCCAAGTGGAAATGGAGTTTAACAAAACTGCAGGTCCATCACGAAATCTACACGGGACTGCGCGAGTCATACAAGCAACGAATACAATCTGCCAACGCCAAATTCTACTCAACGAAACTTGACGAGTGCACACGAGACAATAAAACACTTTTCAGGATTATGAATGGCTTGAAAGCTGATTCGAAACTGCCCAATCCTGCAGTTGGTACAGCTCAACTAGCAGAAGATTTTCTTGAGTTCTTCACAAGCAAGTGTTTGACATTCACAGCCAATTAGCGAGTAAACATCTGCAAACTGTCAACACTGTGGACAGACCCTGTGAACAAACTGTCAACACCGTGGACAGACCCTGTGAACAAACTGTCAACACCGTGGACAGACCCTGTGAACAAACTGTCAACACTGTGGACAGACCCTGTGAACAAACTATCAACACTGTTGACGGGCCCTGTGAACAAACTGTCAACACTGTGGGCAAACCCTGTGAACAAACTGTTAACACTGTGGGCAAACCCTGTGAACAAACTGTCAACACTGTGGACGGGCCCTGTGAACAAACTGTCAACACTGTGTACGGACCCTGTGAACAAACTGTCAACACTTTGGACTGGCCCTGTGAACAAACTGTCAACACTGTGGGCAAACCCTGTGAACAAACTGTCAACACTGTGGACGGGCCCTGTGAACAAACTGTCAACACTGTGTACGGACCCTGTGAACAAACTGTCAACACTTTGGACTGGCCCTGTGAACAAACTGTCAACACTGTGGACGGGCCCTGTGAACAAACTGTCAATACTGTGGACGGACCCTGTGAACAAACTGTCACCACTGGACTGGCCCTGGTAACAAACTGTCAATACTGGACTAGCACTGTGAACAAACTGTCAACAACTGGACTGGCCCTGGTAACAAACTCTCAACACTGGACTGGCCCTGTGAACAAACTGTCAACACTGGACTGGCCCTGGGAACAAACTGTCAACACTGGACTGGCCCTGGTAACAAACTGTCAACACTGGACTGGACCTGGTAACAAACTGTCAACACTGGACTAGCACTGTGAACAAACTGTCAACACTGGACTGGCCCTGGGAACAAACTGTCACCACTGGACTGGCCCTGGTAACAAACTGTCAACACTGGACTAGCCCTGTGAACAGGCCTGCACAGTCAGTGCTTTATATGTAATAACTTTAGATGCTGTGCACTGTTTAGTGGGGAAGTGGCCAACAAAATCAAGTGTACTTTACCCACTTTCTACTTCACTTGTGAAATCCAACATTGACCTTCTGGCGTCAACATTAGCTATGACCATTAACATGTCGCTCGAGTCTGGATCACGCAGTGATTACACCTCTACTGAAAAAAATCTAACCCTGATCCAGACTCAATAAAAAACTACCAGCCAATATCAAACAAAGTTATTGGAGCGCCACGTAGCAGTACAAACTAGAAAGTACCCAGCACCTAGAAAGTAACAACATTCTGAACACTTTCCAAAGTGCATGTAGACAATATCACAGAGTCTGAGGTGTGCATCCAGGATGACCTCCGCCATTCCGTAGAAAGAAAGAAGGGTGTGGTTGTAATGCTGCTCGATATGAGCGCAACCTTTGAAACTGTTGGCCACTCGATTTTAATGAGCTAACTGCACAGCATAGACATCCAGGCACTGCTCTTCAATGGTTGGATTCTTAGATGTCAAATAGGACTTAGACAGTAAGTCTATTAGTGACCACAACTCCTGGAGAACACTGATTGAATCTGGCATCCCACACGGGTCTGTGTTGGGCTGAATTCTGTTTAGCCCAAAGTTCTGTTCTCCATTAACACTTTGCCTTTGGGAGCCATCTTCAGGAAACATAACCTGCAATACCATCTATAGACAGAGGACACTCAGTTGTATGCTGACTTCACCGGAATGCAGGATGGAAAAGCTTTGCATGTAGTCGATTGCATCGAGCAATGCATCAAAGTGAGACAGTGGATGACTCATCACAATCTCCTGATAAACAACACTAAGACCGAGGCTATTGTCATCGCAGCACCGAACTGGAAACACAACACATCCCGTGTGTAAATGCATGCGGATGCAACGTTGTACCCTTCACTGACAATCTGTAACATCGGGATTACCATCGACTGACGCATGCAAGCCCCAGTGACATCTTATGACCAAGAGACTAGTCCACGCACCAGTGACATCTTATGACCAAGAGACTAGTCAACGCCCCAGTGACATCTTATGACCTATAGACTAGTCCACACCCTAGTGACATCTTATGACCAAGATACTAGTCCACGCCCCAGTGACATCTTATGACCAAGAGACTAGTCCACGCCCTAGTGACATCTTATGACCAAGAGACTAGTCCACGCCCCAGTGACATCTTATGACCAAGAGACTAGTCCACGCCCCAGTGACATCTTATGACCAAGAGACTAGTCCACGCCCCAGTGACATCTTATGACCAAGAGACTAGTCCACGCCCCAGTGACATCTTATGACCAAGAGACTATTCCACGCATCAGTGACATCTTATGACCAAGATACTAGTCCACGCCCCAGTGACATCTTATGACCAAGAGACTAGTCCACGCATCAGTGACATCTTATGACCAAGAGACTAGACCACGCCCCAGTGACATCTTATGACCAAGAGACTAGTCCACGCCCCAGTGACATCTTATGACCAAGAGACTAGTCCACGCCCCAGTGACATCTTATGACCAAGAGACTAGTCAACGCCCCAGTGACATCTTATGACCTATAGACTAGTCAACGCCCCAGTGACATCTTATGACCTATAGACTAGTCCACACCCCAGTGACATCTTATGACCAAGATACTAGTCCACGCCCCAGTGACATCTTATGACCAAGAGACTAGTCCACGCCCCAGTGACATCTTATGACCAAGAGACTAGTCCACGCCCCAGTGACATCTTATGACCAAGAGACTAGTCCACGCCCCAGTGACATCTTATGACCAAGAGACTATTCCACGCATCAGTGACATCTTATGACCAAGATACTAGTCCACGCCCCAGTGACATCTTATGACCAAGAGACTAGTCCACGCATCAGTGACATCTTATGACCAAGAGACTAGACCACGCCCCAGTGACATCTTATGACCAAGAGACTAGTCCACGCCCCAGTGACATCTTATGACCAAGAGACTAGTCCACGCCCCAGTGACATCTTATGACCAAGAGACTAGTCCACGCCGTAGTGACATCGCGATGGACTACAGCAATGCAGTGTTGTATGGCACTACTGAGACTCTTATGCCCAAGCTACAGATGGTGGAGAATTCAGCAGCCAGGTTAATCGTTAGACAGCGTAAGCACCCACATATAACACAGATGCTGACTCATTCACTGGAGAGTCCAGTACAAACTACTGGTCCTTGTTTTCTCCGCTTTGTATGGCCCCGCACCACGTTACGTCTGACTTACTGACCCAGTATGCACCTTCGATCTGAATCTGCTGGTAGTGCCCCGCTATAAACTGGAGGGCTACGGCAGACATGTTTCTCAGTGTCTGGACCAACATTATGGAAAGCTTTGCCGGATTACATAAGACAAAGCAAATACGCCATGTAAATTTAAGAATATATTGAAAACCTTCTTATTTAGGCATACATATTTCCACTGAGGAATAAATGTGAAGGACACTTCTTACGAACATGTATTTTATGTATTTATTTATTTAATATAATTATTTATTGATTATATTAATTAATCTTAATAGAATACTCTGTTTTTAATATATACAGTCACGCCTCGTTATAGCGCACCCAGTTATTATGCAGATTCGGATATAAGGCAGTGTGTCGTGGATCCAGATTTTCTGCCGCCGGGGGGAAATGCCAAATGGGCCTGCTTAAACCTACTTAGAATTGATTTGATAATTCTCAAGAAACATTAGGTGAACAATGTCTATGAACAAGTGTCAACGTGTTGTTTGTTTTGTGCTGATGCTGACATCAATCGCTGTCGCAGGCTTCGATTAGGCGTTTTGTAAATTGCAATTGAGATTCACATATATGCCTTGCATAAGTCTTAAACACTCTTAAATGCAATTTAGTATACAAAACCAATATAACACTGGGGTGAAATAGCATGCTTAACCCAAGGTGCTACCGGGGAGCAAAAATACAAATTCGTCATCCGCACATGAATCGATGTTCAGTGGTGCGTCAGGAATGTATGCTTTGTTCAAGATCAGTTGAAAGACCAAGTGAAGAATCACTGGTTCTACCTATTGTCGTTTTCTATGTATAATCAGCTTACATACTGCATGTGTCAAATCATACATTTTCGGCTGTTCAGATCCAGGTTATTATTTTCGATTCGTAGGTCTATTAGTCCAGTACATCGTCAGCGTAGCAGATCTGTTCCATAACGGTACACATACATGTATTTTATTAAATTTAAAGATTCAACAGGATGTGACATTTAAAAATAATACACGTTGATGCTAGTTGACACGTTTAATAAGCTATATAATCTGCGTATTGGCACATAAGACATTGCTGTAAGCACACAGTGCCTTTGACAGCGTTCCTGGACTTGGTGCAGCAGGTGGCGATCGCTGTTGTTTAGTAGCTCCCGGTGGCAGATATGGGAACACCTAATACGCCTCACATACAGCACGGTCCCAAATCGTGGACCCCGACCACCGCGTTACAACGAGGCTCGACTGTATTATAATTTTAACAATACAATATTATAATTTTATGATTACATGTATGTATGCGCCTATGAACAGGCTTGTCCCAGATATATGGAGCGTTCTAAATTTTAGTAAAAATAATTAGTACTAATATGTATCTAGTTTCAAAGCACATCGAAATTAAAAGTGTACCTTTTTGCTGCAGTATATTTACAGTCAGAATTTGAATAAACCAGAAATTCAAAAAGTAGCATAAACCATTGATCTGGCCAATCTATGTCATCGCTCTTTTTAGTTAGAGCAGCGACTGTTTCATGGGACAAACTGCAACACTACACTCAGTTTACTGGTATTAATAAAATCTTGATTGGTTAAAAATAATATCCATATTCAACATGTTACTATCGTGATCTTTCATATCTTGAATTTTTTTTATTATTTTTGCTGTTTGAAACAAAATAAGCCAGTTTCACAACATGTAAAAATCACTTTATGGTGATTACTTTCAGACCAATCAATCATAGAATGAAAGTTGTTGTACACACCCTTTCAAACTTCCCTATGGAACAGGTCTACACCGTTTTATTGAATTGAATGAAATCCATTTACCAGACACATTGCTAGTGATAAACCGTAGTGTTGTTCTGATAAATTTTTTCCATGATTGGTTGATTCATGCTTCTGATTAATTAACCAATCAATCATTTTTAATTATATAAAAAAATCACGCTGATTTTCATTCCAGCTCCTGAATTATCTGGACTCAGCAGGAATCTTGTGTGACAAACAGTGGCACCACATCACAGAGCCAGGATAATTAAGTTAATTAGCTATGGCATCAAAAAGTTTGGCACTGTCGAAAAACTATTCGTCAATGACCATTCCTAAAATACGACCTCTGATAAGTAGCCGCACTTTATGTCAAGATCATGTCACCCACAAACCGATCATCTTCTACTTCGTTAATTGGCAGAGTCCATCAGTCAGAATTTTTACGCCAATTGCTTTCTAGTTTAGAGAATGAGATCACCAGCTCTGTGAGTCCACAACAGGTTTTTTCAATTTGTGTGAGGTCCTTTACTTCCCCTGGCATAGACACCAGGTAGAAGGGACCAACAGCTTTTACTCTCTCTTCCGAAAAACACAGGCAAAGTGGGGTGAACGAACTTATCCAAGCTTCGAAACAACAGTAGATAGTCTTGAACCCCGGTCCCTTTGACTGAAAAGTCAGATGCTCTACCATAAATGGTTTTGAACCCCAGTCCCCTCGACCGAAACTTCGACGCTCTACCACTCGACTACCACGCCTAGATCAGTATGGCCAAACAGATGATTGATTATGAAAATCAAACCGGTTACCAACACTAATAAACTAAGTGGCTATTGCGTACTTTCACCAACATCATTAATTTATTTCAATGACAGCTCCCACACATATATTATTACCTATATGAGAGTCAATGCCATGACTAATCATTAGTGTTATTGCTAATGCTATGTTTGACATGATCACGGACTGCCATGGTAACTCTTGGAAGAAAGATCAGAGTTGATGAAAAGTGAGAAAGAACTTCTTTGGCGAGAAAATGGTAGATCTGTGGAACTCACCGATTGAGACAGTTGTCTCAGCTCCATCAATAAATTAACTAAAAACTGGTTATATCAACACTGGGGAAGCAACCAAGTTGGCTGGCTCATATTGCACATGCAGTAGTAGAGTGGTACAAAAGCACATACCTGAAGATCAACAAGAATATATGTATACATTAGTAAGCCTTAAGTTTCTCATTTCAGACAACCAACTACATGTGTTTTATTCAGCTACCAAACCTACCATGTGACTGCAAGGTTGTCCAATCAAATCCATACGCCAGATACATCATCAGTGTCAAACTATTTTCTTATTCGACAAATGTACTTCAACAGGTGTACAGGTGTGACAGTCAACAGAAAGTGAAATCCATCTGATTAAAGAGACAGCTTGCCTCTTCCCCTGCCATTCAAATACTGGCAGTGGTCATGTGACTGTGCTGACTGTGACTGTGCACTCATGTGTTACGGTGTGCACTCAAGCATGTCATAATGTTGATGGCCACTGTACATGTGGTGAAGTCACCGCCCACTTATACCCACAACTGGGTGGTGTGCAAAAGCTGAATGTAGCTGTCAGGGTTCTAGGATTCCGGAACAGTTGGGTGAGATTTAAACAGATTTAGTGAGTGTCAGTTCTGCAGGGACCCAGGCAGAGGAATCTCCTCGCTTGAACATGTGATATTGAAAATTTTTAGGTGTAACTAGCAATGGTAATTGATATTTGTAACTGGCATTTGTAATTGGTATGTATTTGACCCCAAGTCTGTATACAAAACCAACAACTACTGCACAACTCATAATGGCACCCTTTGCCAAAGTTCAATGGTCTTTTTCTTTAAAAATATTGACAAATTCACAGATTTTAGCTGCCCAAATAATGTCAAACACTCAGCAGCCAATGCAGGACATTTTGCATCTAGGCTGGACAATTCTTGTTGTTTTGAGCACTGAATTTATTTTTTGAATGCAAGGTTTCTTTTCTTTATGAAAGCAATTCATAAAAAATTGTTTTTATTAGAGTTCACTTGTTTTTGGATTACTCCAATAAATAATTCCACATGATGGTTAACTAGCATGCACAATTTCAAAGCTGTGTTGAAATTACATGACCATAAAACATGCAAAAAAAAATGTTATTCTTAGGAAAAACAGCCATCAAAAAAACCTACACTAACTCAAATTTCAAACTTATTTTTTTGAATACATGGGCAAATAGTGGTAGTTAAAAACAGTTTGATTTAGTGGTCTGCACGCGACTGGTGCACTGTTTCATTTATACACCTTTTGTCCAGTTTTCTTTACTGCAGGGAGAATGACATAAATTGTAACATTTTATCAAGCAAACAGTTTTAATGCATCGTATCAACAGTAATTCACCACCCACTTGCAAGTCCTACACACAAAAAGATGAAAGGAAGACATACCTGATGTGCCATTGAAGACTGCCGAGACCGCTGCAGCTACTGCCGCAGATGCTGATGTTCCTGATGCAACAGCCAACTTGGTCGGAAACCGTCGTCTATAAAGCATACGTAAAAAACCAGCTAAGAACAATCAATCTGCATTAGAAGTCTTAACTGTAGCTGGGGCGGTTAACGTGTCAGTTGTTTTTTTTATTTTTTTTCATAACATGCTAGAAAATATTGAACTGAACGTTGACACCACAAATAATCACCTGGGAATAACGTCGTATTTTACCAATCCATCCTTTAAAAAATAGTCCTTTTGGAAATCCCCCTGACTTCTTAGAAACGCTGACAATGTTTCCATAGTAACGACTGCAAGTGCGTCATTCATCCTGAACGTGAAATATATCGTTTGGTTAATGTGATTCCAGTATACATCAGTACTATATCTACCTGCTAGAACTTGTCCTGGGACTGTGTTCCATTGTTGTCACAACTTATTGTTTGTGTATGTGGTACTACGTGCATGTTATGAGTAATTTAGCTGCACTGGTTACAAAGGGACCTAGCTGAAGTCATACGACTTATAAGCGTACATTTTTTGTGAACGACTCACAGCTGTTCTAAATAATAACTTCCTTATTTACAGGATCTGTTGTTTCTTCACCTAGGGGCATTTTTTCCTGTTTTCTTTTGTCTGGGAAGAAATATATTAGTCCCATTTCTTACAGTAGGAAAAAAATTTTAATTTTAATAAAAATTACATTTATGACTTTTACTCATGTATTAAGGTAGCTGTGGGGGGGGTTATTGCGTCAGTTGATTTTTTATTTTTTCCTCTTAACAAGCTAGGAAATATTGAAATGAACGTCTACGCCACAAATAATCACCCAGCACTAACATCGTATTTCAACAATCCATCCTTAAAAAAACATTCATTTTGGAAATCCCCTGACTTCTTAGAAACGCCGACAATGTCTCCATTGTAACACCAATAGTGCACCAATCTTCGAACCAGCTTTATTCATTCGCTGTAAATGTGGAACATATCGCCTGGTTACTGTGATTGCAGTACACATCAATATTATATCTACCTAACTAAATCATGTCCTTAAATCAGAAAATATCAGCACTAATGTAGTTTATTGTGCCTTTGAACCTATAACGTAGATGTGACCTGGTGTCCCTGCGGATAATGGACCAATCAAAATAATCGTACACACGCCCTGCCACGTGTCTGTTAGATGGCTGGCATAACCTGATATCGTAGATAACAACACATTATAAATACAGATTCAAGGGCCATTGTGGTGGCAAATTAAGGGAACATGTCAACATTAGCAATTGCCATTGTTTTCTCAACAATACATAAAACGCCTCATTTCATTTCACGTATGATATGCATATCTATTGGCATTTCTGTTATCACTAACAACCAGGAATTGAAAAACTACAACACTTACTAAGCTGCACTTTGGTGTATGGATGCATCTTAAATGTAGACAAAATTATACAAATTTTAATTATGATTGGTGAAGGGTTTGTGTCAAAAATACACTGCCACTTTAGGCTGTCATTCAACTTTTTGTGAACTTATTCATGGTGGCGTAGCACATGTAATTTGGTTATGTTAATCAAAATTTTCAGTAACGTTATCAGTGACACTGTCACACTTTTATGTATGTCATTTATTTATTTAGGGATTTTCTCAAAACGATATAATTTTGCATTTTGTGGCAATTTTTTCACATTTACAATATTTTTTTAAAATCTTGTAGCATAACCAAATAAATGAGAAACTCAAGATTTTATTAATCTGGAATATTATATAGTATTTCAACTACAATCTGTGAAGAAATGGTTAATTTATCTTAAAAATGTCTACTGACACTACTCAAGTCAGGCATATAATAGCCGCCCTAGCTACCTTAACGAACACTCATCCAAGAACAATGTTCTGTATTTGGATTTAACCCTTTACTAGGTAGATCGCCCATAGGCGCATTTTCCCTCTGATTCCCTCCGGACTAGTTCTACCATGCCTCCCCCAAGAGGTGGTCATATGCTATTTTAAATTAGCAAATTATAAAGGCATTATTAAAATGCCACAGATCCATTCATGTCATAGAGATCTTATTTTTATTGCAAAACGTAGATATTTAATTTGTCTTGAACTGCTCATATATTCAAAAACAAGAATGCTATTAGCAGACTACGGGGAAGTTCTCACAAATTTTACAACATGATGATTAATTTGAGAGAAAATTCCAAAACAGTAAATCGCCAACTTTTGAAATATAGTGGCAACATTAGTTTTACTTAGAATATAACACTTACACATACACGCATTGTATGTTATTGGTCTACTTTGGAACACATACAGATAGTTCAGAGCCAAATGATCAACATTTTAAAAACAGGAAGCTATGAGAAAGGAGCAGCAGCTGTAAAGGAATATCTCAAAATAACCGCTACTGCTCAAAGTTGCCAATGCAACCTTAGTTTGGTCTCAACAACAAAATATTTACCAGTCATCACTGACGAGGTATTACTTTTAGTACAAAAATCCACATCATTATTTACATAAATTTATAAAATAAGACATTTTAATTTGGTAAACACTTTGCTTCTGTTGGCAGTGGGAGCATTTGTCTTACTACAAGTGTGGAATTGCAATGAAGCGATCTTGGTGATTGCAAAGCGTCTCCTTTGTAGTCAACTCAAACACATGAAATAAACCAAAACATTTTGCCACGTCATGACAGAAAGAACGGAATGTCACTGCTACGACGGCCTAAGTAAAGGCTGTAAATCAATGTTTATACAAACTCTGCCAATTACATGTTCTGTGGGGTGTGTGAGAAGAGGACGTCGGTAATGTGCGCTGCTACTTGGCATTTACACAGACATCATCACTGGTAGCAAGACATGAAGTAACACACATCTTATTTCACTTCTGTGCAATTACCTTGATGTAAATGTAGCAATCGCGATGTTCTGATGAAATTTGTTATGATCAGTCGACAACTTGTTTAAAAATCTAAACTTACACTACAGCACATCGCTAAATTAAATCTAATTTGCACTTTCTGACCCTTCTGGGTCTGCGTTTCATTACATTTTAATTACTCCATTGTCTGCAAGTCATCCATAGCTAAATTTACAACACAGGTAATTACATTATAACCAGTAGATCAATACCTCCCAATAGTTTGTCCATTTCTTCAGGAGTGATCTAGTTTCAATTCCATACAGAGGAAATACCAAACTTCTGGTAGTTGGCTAACACTGAATTACACTACCTTAAATAGCTGCACTTCCTTGTCTGCCAGACAAACTATTGTTATGTACATGAGAAAAAAACCTAATACTACGTTTAAAATTATTTATGAAGTGCTGCCTAAATTATTCATGTGCCATATCAAACACTGGCTATCAATGAGTTTTATGTTTTTCAACTACTGGTAATTCATTCTTAGGGTTTAGTCATACAATTACACTACACACCAATCGGTGCGTCATCAGGCCAATGCAAACGTGTCATAGCACATCCCTTGTTGTCAACATTGCTTGGAATAGAACAACCTCAGTGTGAGACAACTTACTTGTACAATTCCCTGATTTTGATCTGGATCGGCGTAGAGCAGCCTTTCTCAATGAGGTGTAGACTGCGCTGTAGGAGTTCTGTCTTCCGGCCACTCTTGTTGCGTCCGGCGAATCCGAGCAGAACTTGAAGTTCTGAGACTCGGAAGCCCATCACCATGTTCTGTAGATAGAGAAAACATTTCCATAACAAGTTGTCACATTCAGTATCCTAACTGAATGTTCTCGGGACAGAGGGAACCTCTATGTTTAAGTTCTTATATTCGGAATCCCACTACCATGTTCTATAAACAGAAGCAAATTTATACAACAGATTCTAACATTCCAACTCACAGTCGGAGGCTGATTTAGTGAAGAGCACTCCTTCATATGGGCCTGATTAATCTTTGCATTTCTTTCAAGTTACAGTCAAGTATTTTAGCAAATCATGCACAACACCAGTAATCAGTAAAACATGATCCATTGTGATAAGCTTTTCCCTGTTCACATTTCGGGGTATTGCTTCAAACGACAAAAGAAACAAAATAAAATTTTTTTCAAACATCTCAGATGGGCGGGATACAGATGAAAAACCAATGCACTCTGGATAAGCCAACGGCTACCTTGTGGTGACTTTACTTTAGATGGTAATCTTGTTAAATATGCTTTCCATTAAAGTTGTCAATTAACAAAGTTGTCATCAAAAGTATATCATTTCAACACTAAACCACAATGCAGATGCGTCATTCCATCTCAGATCAACCAAGGCATGTTGCACTCATGTTTTTGAATTCAACCAAATTTTTACCAATTAATCCACAGGTCAATATAACCACATATATCAAATCATAGGGCTGTAGCTCGAATATTTCTGACTTATAAACATTTAAAATTTGAGGGATCCTGTAGTTTTTGCTAATTTTTGGGAATCATGAAGACTTCTTGTTCTACTACTAATAACTCAAAAACTATTTGTGCTACAACTCTTTTGGGTCTAAAATAACTTGTTGGCTCAATTACGCACATCCATCCAAATGGCAGATTGTGGGAGAACTAATATAAGATATGGAACTATCATATGTATGCTACTATCTACATATAATGGAGAATAAGCAGGCCCAATCTGAGAGTTCTAACACAAATTGTTTTTGAGTCATTGGTATTTTCTGTAGAACAAGAAATCTTTATGATTTCTGAAAATTGGCAAAAACAACATGATCTGTCAAATTTGAAACGGTCATAACTCAGAAACTATTTGAGCTACAGCTCTATGGTTTGACATGTGTAGTTATGTTGACATGTGGATAAATCTGAAAATTTTTTGTTGAATTAAAAAATATGAGTGCAACAAGATTTTCTTATTCCGGTTGATTTGATACGGAATGCTCCATATGTAAATTAGGTATATGATTACACGAATTGCTGCAAGACATTACCCCCCCAAAAGACAACGCCCTAGTGGGACAATGGCCTGGGAGAACACTGTCCTATTTGACAGTGTCATGCACTGGAGGACACATTGTAATGTAACTGACCAGTACCCGATCAACCAGTAAACCCAGGTGCAACGCTACAAGTACAGGTGCAATTCATGCTATAAATAGAATGATAGATGCTGTCATAAAGACCTATATGGTACAGATGTAACTATTCTTTTTTTATATAACTGAGGGTCATTCCTTGTCAAATTAACCAATTGTCAGGACATTTCAAAAGTTGGCGTCTCAGAATTTGCTTAAATGTTAACAAATAAATAAGTGACTATACCTGAACACTTCTGCAAAAGAACTTGGCTTTTACATGCAAATTGTGTCTGTAACGTAATGTGAACAGTTCAGTTCAATTTAGTTATTTATTTCCAAGTGAAAAAATACAAATAAAGAAACTACAAAGCAATATACAATAACATCAAACATTTATAAATGGGAATGGGGGAAAATTTAAGTACAATACTTATTAATCACTTTCCCCAAACACAATAAAAATTTGTACAAGTATAATAACCATTGTTAGCAATATGGAAATAAATCTTTAGAAAACAAAGTTTAATTTCATTAATATTTTCCATTACATTTATACATAATTATATACATCCTTTCCGAATTACATGTTTGTACGGTAACCATGAATAAATAAGTGCTTTAAAGCATAAAAGACGCACCTATTTTTTTCTGTTTTCAGGTGCTTCTAACTTGAGAAGTTTACAAGCTACATATTTGCTGAATATGTAGACGTGTTGGAGCAGATTATCTATGCACAATTGAAGAATGAAAGGACAAAGGACAATGGGTACACTGAGAGCACAGAAATGGAAAAGAAAATAAAAAAAAATTCCCAGAAGGATTTCAGCATGCTATATTTCATCATTGTGTTACAGTACACTGTACAAATTGCTACCATCTATTGTCAGGGATACTGGCAGTAACCTAGTTCAGTAGGCTTCTACTTGCTGTACTTTCAGAATAATTCAGCCTTAAACTTTTAACTTAAACTACGATTTTCAGACCGTCAATGAGAATGCGGGACAAGTCATGTGACACTTCTTTAAGGATGGTGTCCGGTAGACCGGGGGCAGAGTACATTTTCATGAGTACAAGTACAAGTACATTAGTGATGGATGAGTACGAGTACATTAGTGATGGATGAGTACGAGTACATTGGTGATGGATGAGTATGAGTACGGGTCCATTCTCACGAATATGAGTAAAAGTATGAACACTTTTTTAATGACATTTCCATTCCCAAACATAGTCATAAACCACATGCTTTGATATAATAATACCCATTAAACCAATATCTTTGTAGTTAGTCTAGCAGTGACTAAACATTACCACCCCTCTAAACATGTACATCATTTGAAGGGGTAGAGGTGAGAAGATTTGTCCAAACTGCAACAAAGGGGATGTGTGGCAATTTGAATAAAGTTTGTTTGTCATTGTTTTGAATAAAGACCACATGAGACCAATTTACCTGCTGATACATCAGTTCAATTTGTCTTCTTTTGGTGACAAAGGCAGTGTTGCAATTTGTATTCTGTTTATATTAGAAGTTTGCAATTTTTTGCAATGCTCTAAGTTAACAAAATGAAACTTTCCTGAATTATTTGAATGTTACATTTTTTTTTTAATATGTTATTTGTTATTTCTGATTAAGCACCTCCCGAGACAGTTACCCCCCTTACCATCCCTACACCCCCCATGGGGGCATTCTCTCATGACCTTGACTACGATACCAAAAAAGGCAACAGGCAGCATTTTTTCCCATTCAGAAACACTCGTTGAGCAAACAATTGTAGGCTACCAGTTCAGGCCATAATCCCTGTTTGTTTAATTAAGCCACCAGGATGTCCACAAACCACCATTCATCAGTTAACCAATCAATTAGCCATGAAATTCCTCTAATGCGGTCAGGAGACCATGCCACTGGGCACTGGCTGACAGTGCTGAGTCTTCCTCTGTAGAAGTAAGGTGACTCAAGTCAGACTGCCTGCAGCCCTACATCAGTATAAGTATAATCTGGTGCCAGCAGTCTGACAAAAAGTATGAAGGGGATTTTGAACATGTTGCTTTGGCATGTGCTAACCCTCTCTAGTAGTCTACAAATAAATTAATTATCACAGCATATAATGAGAAAGTACTCAGCTGTACTCATAAAATCTGAGTACATTGAGTATAACTATGAGTACGAGTACAAGACCCATAAGTTATGTGTGACCCACTGTAACAAAATGAGTCAGATGTTGGTAAACATGAAACTTCGCAAATGCCGTTTTTATAAAAAACTGGTTAATCCAACGATTTTGAAATTTTCCCTGAAAATGGTTCCTTAGTATTAATTTTAATGATTACCACAATTTGTACTGTATATTTAGTTATGTTTAATGTATTTTAGTGTTATCTTTGAAGACCTGTTTGATGTGTTCCGCTTGACTTCCGTAAAACAAATCGGAAAATGCTGATAATTAATCGCTTTTTTCGTCCGTAATGTTTGGATGGTCCCTCACAAATGTGGCATCGTTGCAAAGCTTTGCATCTCATCTTTCCATATATGGTCATCGAATTAACATATATTATGGATGCGTCGAATAGGAGGGCGTGAGAGGTAGGCACTGTTTGTCCAGCTGTGTAAACAAACCCGGCTTGTTACCATCACGTGATCCATGAAAATTATTTTATTGGTGCAACAACGAAGTCATTTAAATAATGTCCATGGACGCATGCACACTATGCAGTTCTACCGCGTCACACACCTGACCCACATGTCGAGTAAAAAATGGCGTTCGATGTAGCGGGTTTGTTGATATCCTGCCCGAAGTTATCGCGACAAGATCAACACTTTGTTAGAGAAGTGTTTACTAGAGGAAGACCAGCAGGACAGTGAGCGAGACAGTATAGTCGTTTTGCGGGGCATGGGGCGAGGTCGTCAAGCCCGCAAGACGTGTCCGACTGTGCTCGAGACTGTCCCCGTTGCTGGGCCGTCCGACCAGCGGGACAGTAAGCGAGGCACAACAGTTGTTTTGTGGGGAAGGGGGCAGGGCGCGAGGTCGTCGAGCCCGTTAGCTATCCCCGTCATCTGCACTCTTTGCCACGCCATGAAAGAGAGGACATGGCCGCTGTCCCAGAGATGATTAACTGTTTTGAGGTGTCACTGTTTATCTACTTGTTGTTGTTGTTGTTGTCTTGTATTAAATATGCCATTAACTGGCATTGTTAAGAACCTCTTGTGTATTTTTTAATATGAAAAGTATCAGATTGAACAAATATTATTATAATTATTTGAAAAACTTTTTTCAGTATACAATTTGGTACACAACTGGTAGAAAATATTTTCAAAAAAGGAGTTTATTTAATACATTTGTGGGTAATTTCCGGAAAATATATTTTTGCGACAAATATTGATGTAGCTTTTAGTTCCATTGATAACGTGTTCTACCAGTTGTGTAAAGAAGAATAAGCTGCATATAACACTAAACACCTTACTTTGTTAGCATTATTACTTGCAGAGATATGAGGCGTTTTTTGAGAAAACAGGATTATTTCAAATAAAAGCGATTTACAGGTATGTAACTGCAAATTAAATGAACGGTATGAAAGCAATGCTTTCAAAATAGGGTGGACACCATTTTGAATAATAAAATAATATGTTTTTAAAAATCCACTTGCCGAGTCTCCCCTTAGGCTGAATAAATATTATTATTATTATTATTTAAATCACAAAAATCAAGTAAGTTCTTATTGCCTCAACTTTGCTTTACAAAAGAAGGTCACTAGTAACCATTATCCCAACTAAAATGTGTCACATTATGACACTGGTGGCATAGTGCTGCTAGTTTTGACATTCCTTAACAATGGCGGTAAATACAAGGCAATTAATTGTGTTATTTTTCTGACAAAGATCTTGTTATTATATTAGTAGAATGTCATGAGGATGCCTTTATCTCCAAGCGGTCCAAATATCTCCAAGATATGTGCATGGTAACTAAGGTAGCTTTGGTAAGAAACATACTAAACTTTGACGGCTGACTTCTCAGTTTGAAGATTTCTACCCCATACATATTTAGCGAGACGTAGCTTCGGCTAGAATCGAGATATCTGGATGTTTGATATGTCATGTGAAAGCCGAGATGCTGCTCTTTTCAACGATGCTAATAACTCTACATGTTCAAGGTTATTGCCAGTATCACTGACAATAGATGGCGGTAATTGGGACATTGTACTGTAACACAACAATGAAATACAGACTGTTGTGTTGAAATAACTACAGTTATGAAACGAAATAACTAAAGTAATGTGTTCCATAATGGGTTGGGATAATTACGTTTCCAAAACCCCATTTGTCCAGAGTTGCCCCTACTCCCTTACCATCACTACCCCTTTTAGTCAAACAACAGCATTCCTAAAATAATGATGTCTGAAAATTAGGATACTGGTGAAGTGTTCCACATTTGAAAAACTAGGCAACAGCAGTATACAGAGTTGTGCGATTTAAATTATTTAATTTTTTTTTATTTTTTATTGCTTGATTTATATGAATATAACACAAATGACAGTTCTTACAAGCATCTCAACAAAGTTATCCATGTTTTCTAATACAGGTGTACAAAATCATAATGCGCAATTTTGAGCACACACTTGTTATTATTACCAGTATTTATAGTAAAATATTGTGTGACACTGGGCATGTTTGAACTGTCCCCTGTCTGGTGACAAAGAAGGACTTAATGTTTGAGGCGAGCGATCGCTCTCGCTCCCTATCGCTCGCGCAAATCAATAATCTAGGGAGCGATTTATCGCTCACGTCAATTGTTAAAATCGCTCGCTGCCTGCAAGTGTTCGTCTTGACAAGTACTTTCTTGAGTATTAGATTCACTAGGAAAGTCTCTCCTCTTTATAACGCAGTGTTGGGCTCCAATATTCGGAGTTTGCATATTATCCATCACTGGCGATGGTGATTGTAGCCTGCTGCACCAAGATTGCAAGAACGCCATCAAAGCTATGCTGGGCGTGCGGTTTTAAAAAAATTATCAAATGAGTGGACTAACGTCGATTTGTATTATGTGTAAATGTCACATAATGTTGTATGTCGAACTGAATAAAATACATGTATACATGTACAGTTATGGAATAGTTAAGGGATCAACAATATTTCGCTACGATACTATTGATCGACTATGCAGTAATGGGAATCAAAAATAATAACCTGGATCTGAACTACCAAAATTTTATATGAGTTGATACGGAGTGTAAAAGTTGATCAGACATTGAAAACGATAATTTTAGTAATTGTTCCACTTCGTCTTTCAACCGCTCTGAACACATAAATTCATGATGCACATCTCCGGTACCATTTAACATTGATTCACTGTTTCATGTGCAGATGACAAATTCATATTTTTTGCGCACTGAGTTTGAGTTGTGCGTTTGGCATTGTGATGTAATGGAAGCATGCCATTTCACCCCAGTTTATATTGGTGTTCCCTACTAAGCTGCATTTATGAGTTATGACTATACATGTCATTCTTGCAATTTTCAAACCACCTAAATGAAGTCGCACAAGAAACCAGTACCGTGTTGTGGCCACGACCCGGGCACAGTACCACGGCACAGCCACTGGCTTTGCCCAGGCTACGACCTACGGTAACTGGTGACATGTTGCAATTCAAAACCGTTTCACCAACTGCAATAAGAATATATGGGCTTTACTAAAGTAAACATTAATTTCTTTAAAAAAAGTCAGCGCCAACAAGCACCGATTAAAATTTCATGGCAACAACGACAGAATCCGAACGGGGAATGGTGGCGCCACCACACGGTAAACAAAAACAACTAACAAATCACTCGCCTAAATTAATTTGGCATATTTAGGCGAGCGATTTATCGCTCACCTGTTGTTTTCAAATATGAAGCCCTGACAAAGCCTTCACAGATGGATTGGAATTAGTTAAAACTCTTGTGATGTGGTTTTATTCTAATTTGGTATTGTTCGGGTTTATAAACCGCGCAGCCAGTATAGCTTCGATGGTGTTCTTGCAATCTTGGTGCAGCGGGCTGCGATTGCCATCACCGGTGACAGATAATATGTGAACTCCGAATATTGGACCCTGAACACTGCGTTATAAAGGGGTTAGACTTTCCTAGTGAATCTAATACTTAACAAACTACTTGTCAAGACGAACACTTGCAGATAGTGAGAAATTTTAACAATTGACATGAGCGATAAATCGCAAAATGCAAATCAAATATTGATTTGCACGAGCGATAGGGATCGCTTGCCTCAAACGTGATGCCCTGTAAACGGGACATTCAAAAGGATATAAAAGAATTGTATTATCAGTATATAGAGGTTAGCCATGGTAACAGACTGCTGACAGTTCTGATACAATATTTTTAATGACTTTTTGGCACTGTTTTAAGTCAAACTAAATTACAAATATATGTATGTATGCATGCATGCATACATGCATATATATATATATATATATATATATATATATATATATATATATATATATATATATATATAATATATATATATATATATATATATAATTTATACAAGTATAAAATCACATATTTTTAACTGGCCCAGTTCTATATTGTACCGGCCTAGGTGAGTTTAAACTGGCCCCACTAAAATGTATTAAACATATTAGTGTACATAATAAAGTTAAAATTTTCATGCATAAAAACTAAAATAAAATTAGATAAATAATAAATATAAATCATGCCAATTATTGTTGTTTATTTGTTATAACCTGGACACCAATAAAATAAAGTTAATTAATTAATTTAATAAACATTTCAACGTGAATTTTATTTGTGAAACAGTTACAATTGTTAAAAGTAATATTATGTTTGATGTCAACATTTTACGCACTGCCACTGGCCACAGCCCTGGGCCTGGCATGGTATGCCAATCTCAATTCACTCCAAATTGAAGCCTCCAAATTCACAGCCACATCACATTAATCAGAATATCTTGGCACATTATATTGTCAATTAGACTGTCTGCCTCCTTAGTATCACCAGTATGAAGTAAACTGGCGTAATATCCTTAAACAATTTTCTGATTCTACAATTCTCGCAACTTGGTCCGCCATCTTTGCTTTGGTGTATCCCTGTTATTCCCCAAGATACTGATGTCATTAAATGTGAATCGTCCAATAGGCATCCATGTTACAAATGCAAGGGGCTTAACGTGCAAGTGCGGACTTTGTTTTTGCTTTGGCAGTGATTTGTTGCCAACAAGGAAGAAGTAGTTTGTCACAATTGTACTTTATATCGAATTAGCATGGATTAGTAAGTACTGTAATGTGCATCACTAATACAGTCCGACCCAGCCGTGGCTGTCGACAAAAAGGCCTTAATTTCGAACACTAGCTGTCTATCTACCCAGGTAATGCAGGTTTTTTTATTGATTTAATACAAAGAAATCTAGACCTGTCTCATGGTGCCATCATTCAATTCAGTCACTCTAATTTATCCCAAAAAATGCATGTGACCATATCGCACCAGCTGTGACTAGCCTGACATCATCACTTAATGTACATTTCGCAAAGGTCAGCAACTGATGCTGTTGCATTAATATTGTCACCATTCGTGATAGGCCTAACTAGTCAATCCAAACAAATTCTGGACTCGAGCAATATACATGAGCAACAGATTGCTCCCTTGATAATTGATTAATGTGAGCGATATGGAGCGCATGCAACAGTCTACCTAAAATTTGATGTGGGCTGCAGTGCTAATGTGATTTTTAAATATCTACTTTCTATACACCTCTATGTGTCATGGATTATTTTCAACATAATATTTGTTAGTGTTGTTGTTACAATAAGACGTGTTTCACTGTAACTGCGCCATGCCACCCATATAAACAGTAAATTTATGCTTTCTCAATTACATCAAACTGTAACTTGTAAATTGTAGATTTTGTCGGTTATCTGTGTACTTTTAAATAGAACATGTTATCATAAATGCCCAGTGTGCTGCACTGCCCTACATATATCCATTTACACCACCTGCATCCTTACGCTACAGCTGACATACAACAGCTGGATATGTTGACTGCATAACTTTACAAATGCATTCATTGGATTCATATGTACTGATCTATTCACAGGAAACTAAGTTTTAACTTTCAAAAAATAATTTCAGCAGCCTGCAATTCATTGTTGTGTTACAGTACAATGTCCAAATTGCTATTGATCATATATTGTCAGGGCTACTGGCAATAATCCTTTAGTTTAGTAGATATCTACATACTATATTTTCAGAATAATTCAATCAATAGTTTATATTGAAGCTGAAAATCACTGTTCTGCCTAAAGACGTTTCCCCTAAATCCAAATATAAAAAACCTCTCTAATTTATATTATGTTTTTTTTACCTATTAAGAAAAAAAATGAAAAATTTCAGTCATAGGATCACATTCTCATTTTGGGTGTTGAAAATTGTAAATTATATAAAACGCTAAAGTTTAAGTTTGAATGACATTACATGGTATTTTAAGTAGAACAAAGAATCTTCGCGACTTCCAAAAATTTGCAAAAATGATAGAATCTGCCAAATTTGAAATGGTCATAACACATAAACTATTTGAGCTCTAGTCTTGATTTGACATGTGTGGTTACACTGACTTTGTGGATTAATTGGTAAAAATATGAGTACTACATGTCGTGGTTGATCTGAGATGGAATGCCCCCACAATATTTTGTTAATTCTGCAGGTGACATAGCTGTTACTATGTCAGATATTTCAAGTTTAATTACTTTTATTTCTGGGCAATCGGCCACCCCTAAAATCAACTTGTCAAAAGTTTAGCAATATGGCTGATTTCAGAATTTGGTATTTTAGAGATAGGGATTTCCCAAATATCAGTGACATAACTAAGTCACGGTATGCTTTGTATGGCCATATGGGTTATGGTAGCCATCTGTCACAACGACAAGTTATCTTACTGATGTTACTACCTCTTGAAGCCTATGTTGCGGCAAATTTTAGAATTCATCCTTCAATGGAATTAAATAAAACATTGTTCAATATATAAATTTTTTTGTCCTGAAAAATATTTGAAAAGGATAGGAATATAAAATATAGGAACGAAGCTCGTCAAATAAAGGCTTCTCCGGCTCAGCGGCAAAACATGTGTGCTTGTTTACATTTGCGGGAATGGCACTGTGTTACGTCACCCACGGAAAACAAGCCTCGCTACGACCTAGCTACACGTGGAAGTTTCGTCGCATTGTGTTAAGGTGGCAAATCAGGCGGGATTTCGGGACGATTCGCATTTTCACGGACGGGTGGCTCGAACATATAAGGACTAACATCACGACTGTCTAGTACTGTTGGCAAATCACAATCCGAAACAGCTTCATCATCGCTGACTCACTACTGCTACATTCCATAGTGGTGGCCATGTTTTCCACGCATGACGTCGTGGCTTCTCCGGCCCACTACGAGGCAGTTTCCGGCATGTGCTCGGGTCCGGGGTCACAGAATGAGTCCATCGGCATATATTTTTCATTATTTCATTAATTTAGATCGACTTTTCTGGGAAAGTCAATTAGAATATGATTTTTTAACATCATATGTGTAAATTAAATCAACCCTTGCCAGCGGACCACAACATAGGATTTCAACACGATGAACAACCTTGGTTTTGACTGTGGCACTGGTAAAAAATTAATCCATGTATAGCATATATAGAAAAGTTACATGCTGGAATACAATATTTTACTAAAATGAAATGATTGATGTCTATAAATTTTTTTTAGGATTCCCACATCAACCAGTGTTATCACATTTTAATATTATTGTGGATAAAGTAAATGCATTGATTGTCGAAACGAGTTGCGTCACGTCAAGGTTTAACACAAAGATGCATTTATTTAGCTAAATTAATGGATTGACATTACTCATGCATAAGTATAATCTGTCTTGCTAGCTCTTAAGTGATTTTTCATTTACTTGTAAAATGTTTTACACTACAACTTATATTAAGTTTTATGTTTTTATTGTTTGGAATAATACAATTTTTTATGATGACAAGGGGGAGATAGGGTTATATAAATTCTGTATTATTTAAATTATGAATCTGCAAATTAAACCAATACTTTCCAACATCATATTTTAATTTTTAATCTGACAGGATAATATGATGTTGGAGTGTTACAATCGATCCAAATTAAGTATTTTGGCGCCAACTGTCCATTGTGGGAATAACCCTTTGCCCATGCCGAGCTGCGTTAGTAGAGTCAAAAGTTCCACACACAAAATATATAGGCCTTGCTATCTGGCAAAATACTGCCTGATCCTGTGTTAAGAGACATCATTGTTGATGTGAACATATGATACATTTCACTTTATCAGACACAAATGTGAACAACTAAGTTACTGATTTATAAACAACAACAGCCATGTGATTGTCTTTTTATTTAACAAGGGTAGAAATTTTTTGACAACTTGTTTGTACTCAATTGGTAAAAATAATTAATTGTGTTTATCTCTTACACATAGCCATAGGTTACTTCAGATTTCTTTGACAAAATGGCATATTTGGTGATATCTTCTCAAATACAGCAAACTTTCTCCAAGGCCAAGCAAGGCCACGACCCAACCAGTGATATAAAAATCACAAACGTCAATAGTTATGATTATTTATAGTCTAGCCCTACTCTAGAGGACCATGTAAACACACCATATAAAATTTAAATCCAAGACAGAAAAATTAGTTATCTGGCATTTCCCAATCAGTCTTTATAAATACCAAACACGATTGCTAAACATTTAGAAAACAATGGAACGACCGATAGAATGGGCATTTTCTCCGTACTTTCTCGGTCAATTTCTCGATCACCAAACTTCCTCACCGGGAAGCAATAATCGGAACTTTTCTATTGAAAAAGTATAGTTGTGGTTAGTTGTTAAGTCACATACGACACGTATCGTTATGAGTTTGGGGTACTGGTACATTTCTATACATAAATCGTAAATCGTTAACGCCATCGACAAACGAGAAAGCCACTTTTTCGCTTCGAGAAAGTGTCTGCTGCTAATTTTCCGTCTACAACTGACACAAAATCAACTTTTTCTGGCCTGCAATTGTCTATATTGACTATGCCTGAGTCATAAATTACAAAATAATTCATCACGAATCGGCTGATGAATTATGTTGCCATACAAACTTAAAACGCGGCGAAATTCATAAAAGAAACAACGATCACCCACCCGCAACTCCAGAGAGTCCGCCATCTTGGTCATTAGCTCTTACGCATGCTCAAAACAACCGCTGCCTCGTTTCCAGCGTAGCACCGACTCAGGGTGACCATGGCTGGCGCTAAAGGTTCGTAACCACATGAAATACCCAGTTAGTACAAAGTAGACTTTACTTCTTTGTATTTGTTTACTTGAGTATGTACACGAAGAACAAAAATAGACATGATGCTATATTGTGGCAGGCGAAATGTCGCACATGTTATTCTATTCTCTTGACTCTAGTTAGTGATGCCGGGCAATGCCAATGGCCAATGAGTGGCAATGTCACGAAGAAAACTACGAAGGCACCCACTCAGTAAATTTGTAAAATTGCCAGAGTCAAGTATCTGCATCATGTGGTAATTTGAAAACTCGCTTTTTATCATCCTTGTGAACCATTTCTGAAAAAAAATTGCAACGGGTTGCCAAAGGCAAAATAACGTAACTTATAATTTGCATCTCGTTGCGCTTTGAAAAGTCGCCTTTTCACTATCGACTATCGTGAACATTTCTGATATTTTTGTATTTGCAAAGAATTGATAATGTAAAGTATCTGCATTTCATTAAGATTTAAAAACTTGCTTTTTATCATGCACTCATAATATTTTGGGGTACAAAGTGAGTTGGAGGCCTTTTTTATTCACAAAGCTGAAGGCAGCGATGGTTCAAATGGAACAAACATCTGAATAGAGTCCTTTCTGATTCATCCATCTTGAAAACAACTTGGAAGTTCCGGTCGGCGAATGCTGGGAAATTCGAGCAGTTTACATTGCAAACATACGCGTGTTTACGAAAACGAACTCGTGTATTACCTCGAATGGTAAGGCAGTGTTACGATTAGAATTCAAACAAAGTAGTGGAATCGACTAATTATGATCTGAAGAACATATGTGACGCCACATGCCAAAACCAGGCTCTTGTCGACAATTTTACAAAACCATTTTATTACAGATTCAAATAGAGGAGATACACAGCTTTAAAATGACACCAACATGAACAGTGTATCTTACTCCTGGGCCAAGATATTACACTTTTAGTGTTCACGTTCTTGGAATAACAGTTTTGAGAAAATCAGCTTTAAAAAACGGCATTGAAAAATTGCTTCTTCCATAGCAACCATGCACTTATAATGCTCCAAATGGAATGAAATTTTGTATTTTCCTCCAGTAGATGTGTATAAAGAAGATACAGAAGTATAAAGTGGAAAAAACATAATATTTATTGAATGCCACCTCATTTACTACCAGGTTTGGTATTCCCGGACACTACCGCGCGCGAGCACTGGGAGCCGAACCCCTAAAGTAAATCCCTGAAATATCTGAAAATAAAACATTATTTACACATTACATATATAATAACACTACACAATGTCAGTTTTCCCAATTTGGAAAGTCCTCTCCCGCTGGTGCTGAGCCAACCAGTGCAGGCTAAATGTGGTCTTCCCCTGGCCCTGCCCCTGCCGAGGCGACTTCCACGGGCTCGATGCGGCCTTCGAAGTAATTTTCAATCACGGCAGCTAAACTGCTATTCTCGAGATTGCTCCCCCTCGCATAATCCAACTCGGTAGCTAAATAAGCTTCTTTCGATGCCATAGTACAATTTTTTAACGAATGGAAGATGAAAACAGCGGGCGAAACTGGCGAACAAAGATGAAAGGAATGCGTAAACAAGCCGATTGCGCATGCGCGCTTATGTATTCGAACAATCAGCGAGCGTTTCGCAACGTCCATAGCAACAACAGCACTCTGTTGCTAGATAAATTATTCCAAAGTTCCATTGGTCTAAAGTAAGAGATTCCCAATCACACGTGTAGCTAACGTCAAGCTTTCCAGCCATGTATGACGTGGGGTTTCCCGCTTGTAAGCGAGCGAAGACAGTCGATCAGAAACGCGTAAAAATGGCTTTGTTTCAGACTTCTCAACCGCGACGCTAATCAGAGGCTTCAATAAAGTGCTAAATATTACTAGTTTGAACAATCTTTCTGCATATATAAATGGATTTATGGAAAGATGGATAATTTCGCTGATCGATTCCGTCGTTAACCCTGTTTTGACAATTCGAAGGTACGGCATGCATTTTAGGCTCCTGCACCGAACTAAATCTAGCGACAAGCGCCTGGTTTTGGCGTGGCGCGTCACGTATGTTATGTTTATCTAAGTTGAAAGGTGTAAATTAAGCTTGTAGCGCACATCGACATTCACTGTGTTTTTCCTGGGTTACTATGACAACTTGTACAAACATCATAGTTGGCTTGCCTAACTTTGTAGTACATATTCCAAAAAAGTATTAACATCAGATGGTTGCACCGAATGTAGATATGTCAGCCAGGTTTACATACAACTGTAACTGCCAGTTTAGCAAAAAGTGTGACACAAGGAGCCAGCCGCAAGCGAAAAGATGATGCACTGTCTAAGTGCAACGAAAATGGGCGATGCAGGAAAGTTAGACAGTGCAATTATATGCATCCATCCATATATAATGTATTACTTTTGCCGATTTATATAGCTAACACGTGTGTATGTCTCTTCTTATGTTTATAATAATTGTTTGCATAATTTGTAAAGCCCAGCTCGTGAGCCATCTGTTTTTTGGAAACTAAATCAGGCCCAATTAGTATGGGGGTGTTGCAGGAGGTGGGTGGTTGAACCACCTAACACAAATGGTGGGAGGTGAACTTTAAAAAAATGGTGGGAGTTTAGGTTTCAAACATTTATTGTAAAATGAATTATATCAATAAATGACGATATAATAAAGTATTCATTAACTATGCATATGTAACTGACATTTAATTAAATTATCAATTAACTTAAATAAACAATTACCTTAAATCCACAATGAAATTAAGATCACCATAAATTAACAATAAATTAATAATTAAATTCACAAATAATTAAAAGAAAATAAGAATTTATTAAATTAACAATTATGTGAAAACCACACAATAATGACCAATAAAATATAGTAAATCATTTAATATAAATAAACAGCATATAAAATCACCAATGTACACTATAATTAAACTAAACATTAAATTAACAAAATAAGTTTACAATATTTATACAATTGATCACATTTTATTAAATAATCAATGATCTACATAATTATTTTACTTCACAGTTCATGGGTTCTATTACAAATCCTATATTACTATTACTTTTTATCGGTACAATTATTATTACATCATTAAACCTTATATACAGGGTGATTCAGAATAATGTATTAACTGTAAAGTGTTGTATTAAATATGTGGGATGTGCAATTAATTTAGCTGTTAATCCTAACCTTGGCTGTGAATCACATTGCCACACATCCACTAGTTATGTAGTAACTGTGGGTTTATGTTCAATCAATAATTGTTTGTATAAAACATCACAACGTGTTTATATATTATTCTTATTCACGCTGTGCGTGCTTGCGTGAGTGTGTGTATGATGTAAGATATACAAATCCTCATTAAAAGTTACACTAATATAATCAATGCAAAGCTGTTCTACATGTCTGGGTGTTTATTTTACAATAAAATATTCACACTCGCCTATCTCGCCAAACTGAAAGAGTGGGGTACGGAAATTAACAACATTCCCGACATCAACGACTATGTGGTAATGAAATACCTGGTGCGTACTAAGCACTTGAAGGATGAAGAGGCAGCAAGAAAATACAGGGTGTCTCGGGCATTCAAACTCAAACCATTTATACACACCACGCGCGTTAACCACACTCCAGCACCAGGAGACAAAACGAACACATTCTTCATCATACAAGCCAAATGCAATTCATCCTACTTGTCGGGAGACGGAGAGGTTAAGAACTTATTCATCATAATGCACACTGCGATCGGAGACCCCCTAGGGGGTGCTTCATCTGTACAGTCGGGTAGGTGAAAACAGCTTATCTTGTAGGATGTTGCAATTATAACACTAACATTTCAAATTGGTTCTCTATTTTATCATGTAAGTTTAATGTATGTTGCTTTAATTGATCCCCCTATTTGTTTTCAAGTCTGGGATAAATGTTAACATGTGCGCTTCTTTGCAATTTAAAGTTGCATATGACAACATGCATAGCCGGATTTTATGATGCAACAAATTGAACATTATGCTTGTTAACTATAATACATAATACTGTAATATAATTGCACTATACTATTTCTGTACAAGGCATTAAAAATATTTGATAAAAGTGAGCAATTGTATACATTATTATTGATGGACCCATGTGGTCTACATGGGCAAGAACTCTGTGCAGTGGTGACTTTATATCATGTTTATTTATATTGAATGAGTAGTTTATATTATAATAGTACATTATTTTTTATTTTCATTTAATGAATTGTTAATTAATTTGTTATTGTTTTTTAATGAATTGTTAATTTTATCATTTAGTGATTTTCATTTAATGAATTGTTAATTTAATTTAATTGTTAATTTAGTTAAACGTCAATGAAATTTACATAGTTAATGATTTTTTTATTATATTGATTTATCATTGTTTAATATATCGATTTATAATTTATTTTAAAATTAATGTTTGAAATCTCACCTCCCATCATTTTTTTTAGGTCAACCCCCCACATCCCACTAATATTTACGACCAACCACCCACCATCCACTTTCTGCAACACTCCCTTTACTTTAGAAATTAGACAGTTTATTAGGTAGGCCTGAATTAATAAAAAAAATTAATTGTTTATTTAAGTTAATTGTTAATTTAATTAAATGTCAGTTACATATGCATAGTTAATGAATACTTTATTATATTATAATTTATTTATATAATTAATTTTACAATAAATGTTTGGAATCTCAACTCCCACCATTTTTTTAAAGTTCACCTCCCACCATTTGTGTTAGGTCCAACCACCTACCTCGTGCAACACCCCCATAGCCATACTAGCTGGGCCTGAATTAGTCCCCAAAAAACAGACAGCTCACAGCTAGTTTACGAGCTAGGTTTTACAAATTATGCAAACAATAATTATAAACATAAAAAGAAACATACACACTACGTGTTAGCTATATAAATCGGCAAAAGTAATACATTATATGTGAATGGATGCATATAGTTGCATGTTCTAACTTTCCTGCATCACCCATTTTCGTGTCACTTAGACAGTATCATCTTTTTATGTCACTTAGACAGTGTATCATCTTTTCGTTTGCGGCTGGCTCCTCGTGTCACACTTTATGCTAAACTGGCAGTTACAATTGTATGTAAACCTGGCTGACATATCTACATTCGGTGCAACCATCTTACGTTAATAGTTTTTTTAGAATATGTACTACAAAGTTACGCAAGCCAACTGTGATGTTTATACAAGTTGTCATAGTAACCCGGGAAAAACGCAATTAATGTTGATGTGCGGTACAAGCTTAATTTACACATTTCAACTTAGATAAACATAACATGTTCTTCAGATCATAATTAGTCGATTCCACCGTAACACGGCCTTACAATTCGAGGTAATACACGGGTTCGTTTTCGTAAACACGTGTATCTTTGCAATGTAAACTGCGCGAATTTCCCAGCATTCTCCGACCGGAACTTCCAAGTTGTTTTCAAGGTGGATGAATCAGAAGGGACTCTATAGTCGTTACCTGGAATATCATGTTTTTTTGCTAGACGTGCGTGTTGACGCAATGCATCGAGGGATCAATTGTTGATGGAAATACAATTTATGAGTAATATTTTTACTTTATTTCACAGTTAGTTTACCTTTTTAATAATCACCCCCTCAGATATATTGTAAATCTGGAAAACAATGCTCATGTCATAAATCTATATAAATGCTATTCAAACGTTGTTTTTCAAATTAAGAACGTTCAGAATTAACATGAAATGACCTTGGTGCTAGATGATGACTGCATAAACATTTACATTGTTAGAATCCATGATAGTCACAATCTTCATTTGATGGGCCATTAGTTGATACGAAAATTATTTATATTTGTGCACTTTTTTCGTTAACATAATTCAGTGAAATAATAATGTACTTAATTAGGGGCCAACTCAAAACATCAATGCCATTTAATCTCAGACCCCCACCCGAAACTGAATAATTAACCCGTGTATACCTGAGAAAATGTCCTTATCCTTCAGGCTGTATCTATTATATACCACACAAGGGTTCAGCCTACTGTTACGTTTCCCATTGGTGACCATGTTAATGTTTTGCACAATTATAAGAAAACGAGACCATCGAAAATTCTTAAACTTCTTACCTGCCGTTGTCATCATCTCATTGACATGTTGGTAAAGTTTAGTAAAAATCACATATTTCTAACTCTTAAAATGCCTGAACGTGCCATACCCGTCAATGTTTACCAATTTCTGCATAAATTACAGCGCACATGCGCCTTGTGAAAAAATTTTCAAAAATCCTTAGTTACAAAGTTAGTTACAAAAATCCACAGATATCCTGCCAACATGTTCTATCAACAAACCTGCCAATGTGTCTGCTCAAATGCAGTTATGTCAGATAATGATTTTTTTAAACTACGCATATCTAAAATTACTGTGCCCTACATTCATGTGTAACACACCAGGAAGTCTAACTGAGGCATGATCCCACAAATATACGTGATAAAAGTGCAGGGGTCCAGAACACAGCTGTCATGTGGGTTGTTGTCCCACCAGAGGGCAATTCAGGTGGCTCATTGCTGCTCATGCTGCTACCTGGTGGTAGGCACAGCATTCTGATTGCCAAAAAAGTCTATGTAAGATGTATAGCCAGTAGATTCGCAGTATCTTCCTGAGGCACTTGTTTTGTAAAACTTCCAGCATCTGGCATATGCCTTTGGTAACTTTCCATGATTCCGCTGCATATAGTAGCACACTCAGGACGTTGCTCTTGAACAAGCGGATCTTTATTCTGTTGCTGATCTTGTTTGTCTCACATGTATATCTCAGGGCTGGGGTGAATTCAAAAATTAATTGGAATTCAATTCAATTCCTGAATTGGAATTTATATATGCGAAACAGTTACAATTGTTGAAAGTAACATATTTGATGCTGCCGTTTCATGTGCACTTCCACTGCCCTTGATCTGACACTGGCAAAAATGTATCTAAATTCACTCCAAACTGGAGCCTCTAAAGTTCACGTTCACAGTGAAATATCACATTATATTGTCAATCGGATTGTCTGCCTCCTTAGTATCACCAGTATGAAGTAAATTGACGAAATATCCTTAAAAATTGTTGAACTTCAGTTCTCTCAACTTCGTCTGCCATTTTTGCTTTGGTGTTTCCCTGAGATTCCCAAGATGCTGATATTAAGTGTGAATCATCCAACAGGCATCCGTCATGTCACAAATGCAAGGGGTTTCTCTTGCATGTACGGACTTTGCCATGGCAGTGATTTGTTGCTTGCAAGGAAGCAGTAGTTTGTCACAATTTTGTTTTATATTGAATTATAGCATAGATTAGCAAGTACTGTAATGTGCCTCATTAATACAGTTCGACCCAGCCATGGCCGCTGGGATGAATTGGTGGGGTGGGTCCGATAATTTGCCCATTTTGGCTAACTGAATCGGTGGGAGGCATTTTAAATTGGCGGCCGCCATTGATAAAAAGGCCTTAATCTCAAACACTGTATTACAATTACCAGTCTTGTGAATCTCTTCAATGTTATCTTTTTGTCATTCAGTCAACATTCTGCTTTCAGTGCTGCAGCTGCGATGGGGCGTCTCACCGATGCTGGGTCTGTTGAGCAAGCACCGCCCTCTTTTGTGCTGTACATGTATTCAGGGCATGCGTCACCCCAACACGACACTGGAATCACCCCAGACTTCTGCAGTCAGGTAATTTTTCTTATTGTAGTGCATTGAAGACCAGCATCTTTTATTTCTGCTGGATTCACTGTGATTTATTAGTGATCTAGAAGATTGCACGTAACATATTTTTTTAAGTATCAGCTCATATGGGCAGTGCAGAATATCACAGGCAAATGCTACACTATTTACAACCAGATTAGTGTAAATTAAGCTAATACAGTTGAACCTCGGCTTACAGGTACCTCAGTGGAATGATCACCTCGGCATTACAGTCACACGGGCTCAATCAAATGATTTCCACAGTAAAGTATAGTACTTTACTCCTGCTAATGCACCAAAAATACGAAGCCTCGCACTTTGCATGTTTACATGGTGACCAGTAAATGTCTTAAGTAACACTTTGAGCTCAAATTGTTGGCGGATGTGTGCTCCGGTATATGTTTCACTCAGATTGTTGGCGGATGTGTGCTCTGGTATATGTTTAACTCAAATTCTTGGCGGGTGAGAAGAAGAAGAAAAAAATTTTATTTGACCCATCACACATTTCACATAATACATATATATCCATGTTAAATTATAATTTTAAATAATACAGGTGTATATGGTTGTAAGTAAACATGGTATATATTAAGGTAAACAAACAAATAGGGTCAGGAAACTCCTTTAAGACTTTGATAGGCGCTGTCGAGGAGCCACCTTGCAAAGTAAAATTAAACTAAATCAGTTGGTCAAACACTTATAATTCTTCCAAGAGAAGAAGAAAAAACCATAATAATAATATCATCTCTGATTGTGTGTGTGTATGAGTGTGCATGTGCTTGTTCGTGTGCACATGCATGTTCGTGCATTACTATTCTCGCTTGATTATGTGTGTTTGCGGTTTAGGTGCCATTTAGTATAAGGATGACAGGTGGTTGTATTTTTTATGTTGCATACATATGTAGCAATTTTGCCTTGTGCATGAATCTTGATAATTTAAAAAAAAATTCAATTTTGCACACTGAGCAAATCCTTGTAAGCTGTGTGTATTAGCTGAGAAGATTTCACAGAGAAGTATGGTGGCCCGGGCTTCAACGCTAACAATGTGGCATCGGCCGAGCTCCGTAAGCACTGCCGGGCAGCGAGACAGGCAAAGGAAATCCCATTATTTTACAGATGATCAATGAATTCTATACGTGATGTAATCAGATGTTTATACGATGGTGCCAAATTAGCCAATACAGGAAGACCATACAATATGATTTACGAAAAGACGTGTTAGGAACAAGCTGAGTTTGAAAGCCAAAATCGATTTGTTCAGAGATAGCAATGGCAAAATCCATCTGCAGTTGGCTGAATGGAATGATATCAGCTAAAAGTGGGCCTATTGTTGTCCCAAGTGGGGATAATTTAAAAAAACGAGGACATTTCTCGGTGTGTTTGAGAAAAACGAACTGGTCAGTAGGAAGAGACAAGCTATCAACTTGTCATTGGTCTGTTAAAGGCGATGCTGTCTGTGTCAATGACAATATGAAGTCACGCACTGTAGGTGTGTTAACACAGTGACCAGTAAACGTTGGAAAGCAATAACAGAAGCAAGACCCTCAGCCATCTTAGGTACCAGTAAATAGTTATTAAATACTTTTTTAACTAAAAATGTTGTTGCTGCAGGAAAGCAGTACAGGTAGAAGTATTATTTATGTTACAATGCTGTAGTCTGTATAGGATGCAACTGATTGTGATTATGACAGATCCTTGGGTTACAACTTCTTGAACAAACATATTTTCAGCTTGGTTCCACACCGGGACGCTGCCACCTCCAGTGCGGCTGTGACAAAACGCAAGCCATACTCACCCTTCCAGGGCCAGGCAAACGCTGTTGACTACGCACTTGCTCGCACTGATGATCTTGTCAACTGGGCAAGGAAGGTAAGCGTTCGCTCATTCGTTCAATTTACCTAGTTTGCAGATTTTCTTCATGTTCTTCTTCATGATTTCATTGATTTAGAACATTTGGCATGAATGTAATTTGCTAATACAAACAAAATATAGGAACTATATGTATAAGGATGGAGCTGTGGAGGTCAGATTCAAACATGAATTACATAGTTGAATCATATAACGACCAACGTTGGTTTAGTTACATTTATATTTTAAGTGTGTTGATTCTGTTACTGTTTCATTGACATACAAAATTACGATTTTATATTGATCAGATCCCTATTTGTTTCTTGCTTGGCACTAACATTGATTTCAGAGTTGAGTTCAGATCAATCTCCAAGCCTGTGATTCAGATAAATAAAAATATCTAATATGTAATTGGATTATAGTTTAACAGTTGCGAGTTTGATTACATTACATGTTTGAATAAATGTTTTTTAGCTGTGACAGTTATGAATAACCCCCATCCTTGGGAGTATACTATTTTATCATTGATGTGCGTTTGCCAGAGTTCACTGTGGCCGATGACCTTTGGCCTGGCCTGTTGTGCTATTGAGATGATGCACTTTGCTGCACCACGATACGACATGGATCGGTTTGGCGTTGTCTTCCGTGCCAGTCCTCGACAGTCAGACTGTATCATCATTGCAGGAACACTCACAAACAAGATGTCTCCTGCCCTAAGGAAGGTATGCTCAGACATTTTACATTCAAATTTGAAACGCATCAGTTACAGGTTCAGTTACAGATTCTCTGTTGTGAAATTTGATTAAAAGCCATCTTGAATTATCGATATTTGATACTAAAAAATTGGCTTCATTGCAGGGGGGTCATCAGCTGCTTTTTTAGTGTTGTACATCAGTATATTCTGATCCATAGTTAAATTATGGGGGCAGCTTTAACCACTACAACAAGATTATTTGTTGCTGTCCAGATATATGACAACATTAGTTGTTGTTGATCCAGATATACATGACAAGATTAGTTGTTGCTGTCCAGATATATGACAACATCAGTTGTTGTTGATCCATATATATGACACCAGCAATTGTTATTGCTCCAGATGTATGACATCATTAGTTGTTGCTGCTCCAGATATACGACATCATTTGTTGTTGCTGCTCCAGATATACGACATCATTAGTTGTTGCTGCTCCAGATATACGACATCATTCGCTGTTATTGCTCCAGATCTATGACCAGATGCCTGAGCCACGGTGGGTCATCTCAATGGGCAGTTGTGCCAATGGCGGTGGCTACTATCACTACACCTACTCCGTCGTCCGAGGCTGTGACCGCATCATACCTGTTGACCTTTATGTACCAGGTGTGTCCAGTTGGTTTCACTGTTGCATTAAAGGGAAACAAGTCATGGTTTTGGGCCTATGCACCTCTAAGATTTACTAAAACAAAACCATTTGCAACTACAATTAAGAATACCATGCCAGTGGTTTACTAGGAAAACCTTGGTGAACACACATCATCATAATTTCATTTGCCTCGCCATACTCTTAGATAACCCTACTTTACGAGTGTCAAAGTCTAGCAAAATTCGCTCGCCAAATGAAAATATACTTGTATACACCTTTTACTATATTGGCCAATACGTTATGGCTATGCTGTTGGTGCCCAAACTCAACTTATGTACCATCTTTTTTGGGCTTTGTTTACTAAACTAGTCATCTCTCTAGCAAAATGACATGTTTGATTGAGACTGCATTGGTTCTGTGTATGCCGGCCTCCCTTAATGCGTCACAATAGTGTAGGTTACCCGATTTTCACTAAACTGTGCATGTGCTTATCAGTCTCGCTGGTTAACATGTCAGCAGTCGATATTCATAAACAGATAATGGTCAGATTGTAATACAAAAATTGTGTTTTTACAAACAAAAAATAATCAGACTTTGTCCCCTTAAGAGGAGATACCTCAGGTGAAATGGCATTTTTTGACAAAAGTACTCAAATAGTTTTTCCACTTTATTCTGATAGCTTTGTATATTTAGTATCCATAAAGTTAATTTTATAGCAATTACATTCCTCTAAATCAATTTTATTCATGGAAAAAGCATGCATCTTTGAAGTAATAAATCCCGTTTTTCAATCTTTGATGGGCATTTGCAAAAAATAAAAAAAATTCAACTTGGAATTGTCATATCTCTGGTAATGATGCTACGCCAACAAAGTTTTGATTGATGTGCTCCTTATTACCTTCTCTACGCAACTACGAAGATATGTATTTTGTTTAATGTATAGTTTTAGTGTGATCTTAGTAGTTACAATGTAAAATGTGAGTTTTTTATCAATACAAATTTTATATGAGCATCTTAGTGAAACCTTATGAGTTCTTTATCTTAGTGAAACAATCCCCTGATAATTTAAATAGTGTTTTGAGATAGATCTTGACAAAACAGCAAGAGAGAAACAGAAATCAGTTTGAAACACTTGCCTATTAGACAACAGCACATTATCCACCATGATCAGAAACAGTGATGAAAGTGCAGGGGTCCAGAACGCAGCCATCATGTGGGCTGTTGTCCCACCAGGGGGCGGTATTGGCGGCTCGTGGCTGCTGGTGTTGCCATCTGGTGGTAGGATATGCAGCATTCTGAGTGAAGAGATGGTGTTTGTAATTTCCCTCAACAAAAGAAATTTCATTATAAAAACTGCCCACCAAAAATTATTAAATTAATAAAATAGGATGTGAATGAAACTGTTAATAGGGAATGGTTCTAATATAGGATTTCACTTTCAAAGAAAAATTACACACCGCATTTTGTACATGCAGTGAAACAGGACATTTTTATTATGCAACTGAACTGTTTGAAATGCATTTGTTAAAGATTATATTTGTAGCTTTTGCTCCTGGTTCCCATACGTCAGCGTTTTTCTGTGGTGTTAATTTACTGAGAAGACAAAGACCCTTCCAATTGTTTATTCCGACCTGAGTTGGGAGTTATTCAAGAACACACCTTGCTATGATGAAAGTGCAGGGGTCCAGAACGCAGCAATCATGTGGGCTGTTGTCCCACCAGGGTGCAGTTCAAGTGGCTCGTGGCTGCTTGTGCTGCTACCTGGTGGTAGGACATGCAGCATTCTGAGCATGAGAATGTTGGCGGGGGATCGTATCTCAATTATATGTGATTACAAAATAATGAACAATTGCACATTTGTGTATTTTTTATTTTTGTAATTTTTGTCTTCACTACAAGACGCAGACAAGAATTTTGTGTACTGTAGTTGGATTACTTTAAATGGGTCAATACATAATATTATGAGTGATATTGAATGAGGATGAAAGTCGGAAAGAGGAATTTTTTTCCTGTTTGTGGTTCTGCTGTTAAATAAACAGTGCAAACCTTGTTTAGTGTAAGCCACTTCTCATGTGTGTGATACTTTACAGTTTTAGACTCACATTCTTTATGATTAACAGCAAAACAAGAATCAATCATTAACTACAATACTCGCTGCACATATTTTTCAGTTAATAGGTTGTACATTACCCACCATAACCATAAGCTATGATGAAAGTGCAGGGGTCCAGAACACAGCCATCATGTGGGCTGTTGTCCCACCAGGGGGCAGTTCTGGCGGCTCGTGGCTGTTGGTGCTGCAGCCTGGTGGTAGGACATGCAGCATTCTGAGTGATTATGGTGTTGGTAATCTATGTGGACCAAACATCTTTGCTTAATCAGCAGTGTGGTTAATAACCAATGTTACATACATTAAAACATGCCTGCTGTGGTCAATAACCAATGTTACATACATTAAAACATGCCTGCTGTGGTCAGTAACCAATGTTACAGACATTAAAACATGCCTGCTGTGGTCAATAACCAATGTTACAGACATTAAAACATGCCTGCTGTGGTCAATAACCAATGTTACAGACATTAAAACATGCCTGCTGTGGTCAATAACCAATGTTACAGACATTAAAACATGCCTGCTGTGGTCAATAACCAATGTTACATACATTAAAACTTGCATCTTTTCTGGCCTTCACAAAATATGGAGATGAAAATTGTGCAGTTATGCTAAAGTTGTCACAGACAATTATGTCATACTGCCACTTGAATTTATATTAATACAACCATACTTTGAGATTGTCCCTTACACAATAAGAGGACATTGGGAGAAACAGTCCTGAGCTAGTTTGTGAAAAGGACACTAATCACAAACAATGATGAAAGTGCAGTGGTCCAGAACGCAGTCGTCATGTGGGCTGTTGTCCCACCAGAGGGCCCGTGCTGGTGGCTCGTGGCTGCTAGTGCTGCCACCTGGTGGTAGGACATGCAACATTCTGAGTAAAGGCCTGCTTGTTTACTAGGGTGTTTCTGTCTAATGGAAAAGCACAATGTCATACTGAAATGTTTTCTCAAAACACTATACAGAACCAATGATGTCTTTTAACCTCAGACTTGGGTCATTCCCTGTCAAATCAACCAATTTTCAGGAAGTTTCAAAAGTTCGTCTCGGAATTTGCTTAGATTTTTAACAAATGAATAATTAGCTATGCCATAGCACTTCTGCAAAAGAACTAAGCATTTATGTGCAAATTGTTCTGTAATGCCCTATTATGTGAACAGGGTTACCCCCAAAAACACACCCGTTATTTTTATCTGTTTTCAGGTGCTTCTAACTTGAGAAGTTTACAAGCTACATATCTGAATGATACGACTAAGGGGATAATGGGTATACCTAGTGCACGAAAATGAAATTTTTTACAGAAGATTTGTACCAATATGTCTACATATTTAGCAAATTTAAGATATGTAGCTTGTAAACTCATAAAGTTAGAAAACAGGTAAAAATAATGGGTGCGTTTTGGGCACTTACCCCGTTCACATAATAGACACAGTTTGCATACAAACAGGGCTGGGTCCGATTATGTAATTGTAATTGATTACAGCAAAATTTTGTAATTGTAATTGATTATGGTTTCGAAATGTTGCTGTAATTGTAATTGTTATATTTTGTATAATTGAAAATTTATTTCAATTACAGTACGTTTCATATCACAAACTACCTGAACGAATTGTCAATAAAAATATAATTTAAGTCTCACATGAGTTGAAAATCAAGACTAATAATAACACCTGCTTATATATTTATATTTAAGTCTCAGTATTCACTGTCTGGTGGGTACTGGTCAGTGGTGGTAGTGGTGGGTAGCCTTAGCAATTAGCCTTTTCAATAAGTTGGTAACAGCCGGGAAGCAATAAACAATGCACAGACATTGTCAGACAAAGGCTAAGTTGGTATTCAAACAACATGGAAAGACCTGTAGCCTGATATTGCTTCAGAAAATATCAGCTCAGTGAAACATTGCAGAGTTAGCAAGCCAATTACACCCCTTGTGTTGTGGTGGGTTGGAGACAGGTCAGGTGGCAAGGACCGTTTATATGGCCTCTCTCCCCATTCCCAACTCACACAAGGCAAAGGGCAGACCAATTAAGAATGTCAGCTTAGAGCAGGAGCTACAACCTCAAAGTAAACACATCAAACCCTATTATTAGTATTTTCCAAAGAAAAATTAAAAAAATGCGTACGGATAAATGTCTGCATTGGAATGTGTCCTGTAGGATTATGTCTGGATATTGCATTGTATTTTTATATGATAAAAATATGTTTTAAACGGTTATCTTTTTATTTAGTATAATTCAAAGTCACAATTCAACAAAATGTACAAACATTACCGTTATATTTCTTTATCAATTGTGCACAATATATCGAAATTCAGCAAAACGCGCAAAAATACATAATTAACAAATGCTGAATTTATTTGGTTCCGTATAATGTAATTGTAATTGAAACTGAAACAGTGTAATTGTAATTGATTTGGAAAATTATGACTGTAATTGTAATTGAAATAAAAAATTTAATGTAATTGTAATTTATATAATTTTGTGTAATTGAACCCAGCCCTGCATACAAATCCTTAGTTTTTTTGCAGAAGTGGTCAGGTATAGCTACTTATTCATTGGTTAAAATTTAAGCAAATACTGAGATATCAACCTTTTGACCATTGGTTGATTTGACATGGAATGAACCACTTATGAACCTTTGAATTACATTGATTTGTGGATACCCTTGACAATTGTCTCGTCCTCAATGCAGTAGCCATCATATACCACACAGGCCTTCCTGGCCTATACACTTCTGTGATTGTAGTAGAATGTGGTTTATTTATTCCTATTTCATTATATGAAATGTGATTAAAAATAAAAACAGTTTTCTGTGGGGGGAATACATTGATGCACAATGCTAAACAAAATGGTTGCTAACCCCCCGTGCAGTGAAACCAATTTTGTGCTGTCCCCCTACAGGTTATACACCGACTTTTAAAATGTGTAATAATAGTGGTCTGTCCCCTTACAGGTTGTCCACCGACTGCAGAAGCTCTGCTCTATGCAATTCTCCAGCTGCAGAAGAAGATCAAACGCATGAAGTCGGTTCAGATGTGGTTCAGGAAGTAATTCTAGCAGTGATGTGTGACAATTTACCAAAGACCTGTGAGGTAGAAAGAACAGAGGCAATGTGAGGACCCGTCTGCTGCTTCGGATTATTTCATGATCAATGTGTCCGCGGGTGTTTCAAGACGTTTTAGTCCAGACAAGAGGCTGTTTGGTCTGCCAGCTCAGGGAGTGTTGAAAGCTGGTTGTGACTTGTTATGATGCTCAAATCATGGGTATAAATTAAGGCTGTTGAACATGTTTCCTGTTTTTATGGTTTATAATATTATATAAAACATGCAGTTTGAATTTATTTGAACTCACGCAGGAAATAAAAATGTCTATGGTAGGAAGAAATACTATTTTGTGTCATAAAAGTAACGAATAAACATGGGTCACCTCCTGGTGACTTAAGAGATGGCCGAGTCTCCTGTAGCTGTGGTTGGCATAATAACCATGGTAACATAACACTGAAACCATTCTCATACAGGGACTTTAGGCCTAACTATAACTAGAACACACAACCATACTTGGGGTCAATTACAGTATATCAATTTCAACTGCACACCCATTACATATATCGATTCCAACTCAGAAATACCCATTCCTATGACAAATATCGAAATACAAATATGAATTGAGCAATGATAGACATAGATGATTCAACGCCGAACACTAACATCTATTTTAGAGCAGCTTTATTTAATTTCTGCCTATTGTGGTACATAACGTGTGTGTGTGTGTGGTGGGTTTGTGTGTGTGTGGTGTGGTGTGTGGTGGTGGTGTGTGTGGTGTGGCATTCAAGAAGGCGAGCGAGAGTCAGATAATCGAGACTACCTCGTACTAGGAGGAAGAATTTTTATTTTACCTTTATTGGATTTACCGTTATTGGCCATATTGTAGAAACTAATTTCAAGACTTATATTAAACTTTCGACGTATCGTTCCGCTGAAAACGCAGTGTATGTGTTGGTACGGACATATTATTGGACACCCACATCGCCTCTCTTATAAGTTGCTCGACAGAGGATTACAAGGAAAGCGATCTGGTTGACGTCCCAAGAGAGTGGAAAGATAACATCAAACAATGGACGTAACTTAAAGGAAAATGTAAATGTAAGTTCTTATATAGTGAGGTATCTTTTGGGACTGCTCAAAACACTTTACACTTCATCCCCTGGCAGACCTGTTCATTCCAACAGCATCTCGACTTTTCTGAGAAGCATTAAGCCACGTTGCAATTACTGCACAAAGACTTTGTTCATATATCTACCTCTGCCTACAGCCAGGTATTCATTTATACAAATGGATGAACTGTGGCAATGTGGGGTAAACGAAATTGTCACAAAGTTTCAAAACGACAGCAAGGAGATCCGAACCCTGGAATTAATCTATGGGAACTTTGAGTGGACATTTATAGTTTTATAAGTTAATCACATGAACATTACGCTTCGGAGTCAACAAACTAATGAGACATATATAATATATATATATATATATATATATATATATATATATATATATATATATATATATAAAATCTTATAGATGCTTTCGTGTAAAGAGAGGAGGGATGTAATGGCTTGAGCTACAACTTGTTATCCTTCTCACTGGAATAATAACGTACTGTGCACACGAACTTCCGGGGCCAATCCGGCAGTTCAAGTGGACTTGCAGAAAAAAAGCGTGGTTTGTTGTAAGCTTGTCTCACCATTTAGTAAAACGATAAAGCCCGGACCTATCGCTAGGGCTGATAGCATAAGGCCAGGAATCAACTAGAAAATCCAGTGTTCATTTTTAATTAAGCAACTTTGGCCGAAACATCATGCCAAGAAGGCCACACACCCCAGCAGTATCAGTGGCGCCAGTCGGCATAACGGTGACATGTTGAGTGCCACCACTTGTGCCAGTTATGGGGGAATTTGCGAATGTACATATGCAGACTACCAACCAGCGCCAAAAAGAACATTGCAGCCACATAAGTCAGTCACTGACGATTTCACCACTGCCACAGCTTACGTTCGATATGCAGCTTCTGCACATTGTCATTTCTTCTTCCTTTCTAGTACGCCTATAAACCCTCCACATAGTTTGTTTTAGCATTATTTTCTAATAGACTCTTTTGACAACTGTTTCTTTCTACACCGTTTTCCTTGTTTTTGAAAGGGAACAAATTGATCGATGTTCCAGCATTCAATTGCGGTCTTATTCATCAGCATGTTATTCCAATCTAGCTTTGCTAAGTATTTTCTCATATCTTTGTAGTTACCTTTGTGGAAGTTTTTCTTGTACGTTTTCTTATTTTTACTTTCTGAATTTACATTGATGTCAAAATGTATTTGATTATGGTCACTATTACCCAATGGTTCAAATATGTTTACATTGTCCACTAATTCTTTTTGTGATGACAAAACTATATCTAATACATTTTCTCCCCTGGTTGGTTCTAGTACGTGCTGAGTAAGAAAGCTATCCTGGATTAAAAATAGAAATTGTTGGTCCTCAATCCCTGTGCTCTCTAGAGAATTCCATTGTATGTGTCCATGGTTAAAATCTCCCATTATGATACATTCCCCTTTACTAACTTCCTTTATAGCGTTTTTATTTATTTTTATTTTTGTGTTGTCCTCTTCGTTTATGTTTGGACTTCGGTAAACTAATCCAATAGTTAATTTTGAATTTCCTGAAACAATTTTGCACCAAACAGCTTCATCGCAATCTGCTTCCCTTTTTAGTTTTATTTCATAAGCCTGAATAGATTCTTTAACATATAAAATAACTCCCCCGCCCCTTCTTCCTATCCACTTAACGTTCGTTTTTGTTTAAAACTATGTTACGTATATTTAAGTTCACAGTTGCAATGACGTATCAAGTCGTAACCAACAATCGCGTTGCCCAGCCAACATACCACTCCGCACTGTCCATTTTGAATTTATAATGAAGGTGTGGCGATGGTGATATGCTATAGGGAAGTTTGGTGCATATGTTATACGACAGTTATCCGCAAGGTGGCGCTATTATGCACAGTATGCATCGTTTTCAGCGCGCATTTGTTCAATTGTGACGTCACGATCTAAATATCTCCGAGCACGCCAGTAGAATAATGTATATCTAGCGCGTCTTTGGTAAGTAATATTTTCGCGAAAACAGGAGAAAGCGACGCAGGATTACTTTCCTCCGAAATTCGGTCCCCTTTTAAAGGAACAGTGACGGTGTCTGACGACGTCACGCCGTTCCCAGTTACGTCACCAAGAGCTGCTCGGCGAACCAGCGACGTTAAACAAGAACAAACGTGAACGAACGGGCATGGCTGAGACACCGACTGATCCCCGCCGTAGTCGGTCGTGACATGGCGAGACGTCAACCAACACCTACAGACACACAAAAGCTGGCATTACGAGCGGCGACAACACGCCGATAGTCCATTACCTCCCCTCTTCCGTCGTCACCGCGCCATGACTTCGCCGCAACTACGGGACCTGACAGACACGGACCGAGTGCCGACCTACGAAGTCCTGCCCCCGACACCAACTGGAGAATCGACGCAGCCCGTCATCAAGTTCGCCAAGATGTACGCCCCGAAGTTATCGGCCAAGCAGGGCATGTCGATCGACAGGGCCTTCGACGCCACCATCCGAAGTCTGCATTTATTGCAGGTGTGTATCGTGCGTTCTCATTGGTCAATGTTAAGTTGTCTGCGATTGGTTGTTAATTACATACCTACAACCAGGGTACTTTTTTTCTGATTTCGTTTTCCGTTCTCCGAGGTTGCCTCGTTAAGCAACTGTTCCTCCATCAACATTCGTTGCTAAGACCCTCATACGATTTTTTTTTACGGAAGCAGGGTTGTAAAGAAAGGTAGAGGGGTGACAAGTGGAGGGAGAAGCCTGCTGAAAGGGAAAAGCGGGAAAGGATATCAGCTGGAGCGGCACATGAATTAGCCCCACCCCTTTATAAAGGGAGCAACAAGGAAGAACTTACTGCAAAGACCATCCGTAGCCCATCCTTCGTTGGTCCCCCACCGTTGACATCCAGCTACAATGTCATCTGCCATTTGCTAGACGCTGAAGTGTGGTCCGCCTTGGTTGGTTGGTCACAAGAAACCACCAGAGAGACAACCAGGTGCCATTTGGTCCACATTGTCAAAAAACTCTCAACCGCCACAGACAAAGTCGACGACGTCGACTAAGATCACAACGAGAGGCAGATCTGTGTAAAGTGGACGCATACCGGAAGGCGGGCCGAGGATCGAAGATGGCGTCTTCCTTCGTATGAAGATACGTTTTTCATCGAATACTGTTGAATGCTCGGATCATGTAAAGTCATGGGATTGTTGGGAGCGATGCGATATTTCACTTATCCAGCGGTAACTGAACGCAATGCCCGGATCTGAAGTCCTTTGTCTATTGTACTGCTGTTTATAAATCTTGTCAGATCTCCATGTGTGCTTACAGGCGTGGTTGGCCTTTGGCAAGGACATGGTTTGCACTCTTTCCTGTATGTTAGAGGTTAGTTTACTACACCACATTGATAGCTTTAGCTTATCTTAGCTTAGTACATTTTTGTTTTAATGAAGTTTAAGCCTTTTTTATACGTTTAATTTCATTACACACATTTTAGTACATATTAGACATTGTAAATACCCTTGAACAGCGTTGTACTCTGGATATGAGTGTAAAAATAAAGTGCATTATTATTAGTAGTAGTAGTAACTAGTGCTACCATTACGCCATCCCCATGCTTATACAGTTCAAAGTTCACCGAGCAGCGACTTCCGCCTTCAAAGCAACATTTTCGTTAAACGTTTTGCTGAAATATCATATGACATCATTAGAGAATGTATTTCTAACTTTCACAGAATTTCAGGTGTTGTGTCATTCTTAAAAAAACAACCGATTAGCCACTTGAAAATCGAAGATGGCGGACATATATTTCAAGATGGCCGCCAATTTCACCCGCCGGAATAGATGCAGTACCCTGGTTTATGAATCCCACTGGTGCTCTATGTCCTGAATCGACCGTCTGCCCATGCAGACGCAGCGCTTCAAGAAGGACTGTCGCGTGTGGCTGCACAAGTCGCCGTGTGCTCGCGAGGAGCACGCCTGCATCAACATAGCGACCCATGGTCTCCACGAGCACGACTCGGTGCCCGACGCCGTCTCCGCCGTCGACTCCGCCAACAACCTGAAGAAAGCCTGCTCTCACAGCTGCGAGGACCTCCGCGTGCACTACAAGAAGGACAACCGCTGCTGGCTGCACAAGTCGTCGGCTCGCAGCAAAAGGCCGTCCACCGGCGGACACTTCCGGCTCGAGGAGTCGTTCGCCGCCAAGCTGCTCGCTTGCAGGTAAACGATGCCAACTGACTGCATTGATTCAGGCTGAGCCACGGGAGTTATTAACATAGTTTTCCTCTTCCTTCTTTCGTTCCTATCCTCTGACATTCTCCCCTCTCCTCTTCTCTTGTCTTTATGCTCTCCCCTTTCCCCCTCCCCCTCCTTCCCCTTCTCTGTCTTTTTCTCTCACCACTCACTTTCTGTGTCTCTCTATCACGAACACGCACGCACTCACGAACGCACGTACTCTCTCTGTCCAATATAAATAATTGATTTCAGAGACGCCAAAAGCGATGCGAATTCAATTAGGCAATCATAATACAATCATCCTAAGTAGTTAGTGGAAGTTTCTGAGACCTCCTTATCTGAGCAATCTAAACATCAAAGGTAAAACACCCTAATATCGCCCACCGCTAATGAGTGCGCGCAGCCAATCAGAGCGCAGTAGAGCACCCCCTGGCGGTCGTAGCCGAGCGTGCGTAACCTAAGCACCCCTAGCGACCGGAGGAGTAACGAACACGGACCTAGTTACGTGTATACCTAAGGGTCGTTAACCTAGTAAGGAGACGAACACAATCGTACGGTGCACACGTAATTTATTGAATACAACAAAGCGGCAGCAGCAGCAGTACAAACGAGGCGATCGTATGTGATTGGATACAACGAGTCGGGTATGATGAATATGAAGACGATGACGAGGCGACTTGCGAATGGTGACCATCGCGCCAGAGGTCGCGAACTTACGGGTGTCTCCACCGCGCCAGAGGTTCGAGGGCGAGCGACCACCGCGCCAGAGGCTCAGTATGATGCGTGATAGTACGGTATACCCTTTTTCATGCGTGTGAGTTTCATAAAAATCGTGGATGATTAATGAAGTAAGGAGGATGAATGGCTCGTGTGTCCATCTGGTGGGAGATGGGTAGATGCTCGCAGGGCATACCGCTGACGTTGCGGTTAGGGTATATGCTCCCGTTTCGTGGAATGCAGCGGGCTACATACCATGTTAGGAATGCGGTCGTGTTGTATTCCGTAATATGACACCGCTCTGCCGCGTTCACGAAAGGACGCATTAAGGGGATACTAACAGCTGACTAGTGGATTTTGGTACTCGGGAAATGCGCGTTTTAAATAACCTGGCTATATGTAGTCATATTAGCGCTGTAGTTAAAGCGCTGGTTCGCCCACTGGATGTATGCAAGCCTGAACACGTTGAAAGATAAGCCCGTCATTTGCACAATGCTATGCAGTAATTTATTCGATACCAGCTATGATGAAAATCGGGTTTCATTATTGTTATTTTTGTCGTTTCTCTAAGAAGAGTAGACCACGTGACGTCCTGTCTGCATAAATAATAAAAACAGCTGTGTATGCATCAACGAGTTGACCTGTATGCGTACATCTAACATATTTAGTGTATTGGTTATCGTATGAATCATACATAGCACGAGTAATGAGAAAGAGTACCGATTTGTCTAAGAAAATACCGCTTTTATATGTATTATGTCACCCTTAGTTACGTATGTAATGCTTTTAAGCTAAGTGTTTACCACATTTATCTGCCTGTTAACATGTTAGGTAAATGTCACTTTTATTTGTATCTTACCACATTTTAGCTACGTAATTGCCACGCTTGTCTGTGTGCCAACGCTTTTAGCATATTAAGTATCACTTTTAATTGTATGTTAACGCTATTTAGCTAAGTATATACCACATTCTATGTTAAGTTTGTTTTCGCAAAGTAAATATCACTTTTAGTTGTACCTTAACGCTTTTAAGCTAAGTAAGTACCAAATACAGCTACATGTTAATGAGTTTAGCTAAGTAAATACCGCATTTAGCTGTAGGTTAACGCTTTTAAGCTAAGAAATTACCACATTTAGCTGTATGTTAGCGATTTTACGCTAATTATTTACCATATTTACCTGCATGTTAACGGTTTTAAGCTAAGCAAATACAACTTTTAGCTAAGTAATTAGCATTTTTAGCTAAGTAAGTACCATATTTAGTTGCAAGTTAACGCTTTTAAGTTAAGTAATTACCACATATGTTAAAACTGTTTAGCTAATAAATGACCACATTTAGCTGTATGTTAGCGCTTTTTACCTAAATAATTACCACATTTAGTTGTATGTTAACGCTTTTAAGCTAAGTAATTACCGCATTTAGCTGCGTGTTAACGTTTTTTAGCTAAGAAATTACCATATTTCGCTGTATGTTACTGCTGTTTAACTAAGGAATTACCACATTTAGCTGTATGGTAACGCTTTTTAACTAAGTATTTATCGCATTTAGTTGCATGTTAACGCATTGAAACTAAGTATTTACCACATTCACCTGTATGCTAAGGTACTCAGGAAATGCGCGTGATAAATAACACGGTTTTCTGTAGTGATATTAGCATTGTTGTTAAAGCGTTGGTTTGCGCACTGGACGTATGCAAGTCTGAACAAGTTTAACGATAAGCCGGTCATTTGCACTTAAATCTATCTAAGCTAGGTTCTGTGAAGAAAAGAACAAACTCTGCGTATGATTATAATATATTTGTTATAACTAACCAAACAATGCAAGAAGTACAAAACAATTAATTATGAACATAATCGTCAGAATATAGTAATATAAACAAAATCACTACAAGTATTACATAATATGATTATGAATTATTATTGTAATACCACGCCTATCGGGGCGCGCTATAGCAGAGAGCTATTTTAAAACACTGGGCGAGGTAAGTACATCAGTATAGACGAACGAGTGGACCGTGGACTGTGGACTCCGGTTGCCTTAGCAACGAACGGGGTGCGGCTAGCGCTGTTACGATCGATGTAACAACCTGCATCGTTGTAAGAACTGCATCTATAGTTTATGTTTGTTTTGGTACACTTGCATTGTATGACTAATCTTAGTTAATTGTGGTACACTTTAATTTGCTAACTGTATATACGAGCGTCATAACATCATGGCGTTAGCCCTGTGTCTGTAATTTTTTAAACTGTATGACATTTCTCTACCATTTTCTAAACCATGTGTCATTTTTGCTGTACCATTTTTATTGAATGTATAAAAGATTGCCGCACCGGGTATCTGGTCATATGATACCCTTTTATGGTGGCGTATCGAAATTAAACCGTTCACCTTGTATCTTATCAACTAGTATAAAAGCAGTCACCCAAACAATAAATGTTGACAAGTCTGGAATTTAACCGACATCCTGTTAAAACTGACACAATTTTAAATTTTCTTACAAAGTTATGGCATGTTTGGTTAAAAATAATCAAGCAGTTATGTGAATATTTGTTGGAAAATAAAATCGTTCTTAGGTTTCCTGCGGTATTGAAGTAATGATGCTATGACAGCAAATGTTTAACATCGCTAACCTACAATATAAACATATGAAAGGCTTTTTCGTAGATATTTTTTCTACTGTACACTTTGAGCAATCTAAACAAAAATCTCAACAACACTATTGTTAAATTATCCTGGGTGTGTGTGTGTGTGTGTGTGTGTGTGTGTGTGTGTGTGTGTGTGTGTGTGTGTGTGTGTGTGTGTGTGTGTGTGTGTGTGTGTGTGTGTGTGTGTGTGTGTGTGTGTGTGTGTGTGTGTGTGTGTGTGTGTGTGTGTGTGTGTGTGTGTGTGTGTGTGTGTGTGTGTGTGTGTGTGTGTGTGTGTGTGTGTGTGTGTGTGTGTGTGTGTGTGTGTGTGTGTGTGTGTGTGTGTGCGTATTGCATATGTTGTGTATTATATTCTACTTCCAAAGTGGCCTGGTATCGCATATTGTTTCTGTATATTTCATACACAAACATCCGTGAACTTGGGATCCATGTATAATATAAATATAGCAGGGTATATCAGCTTCATCCAGTTCATATCATATTTATTTTAATTGTATTATCATATAAATACATAACCATATATTTTTTTATATTCCAATACCCTCAACTGAAAACTGGCGAAATGCTTTAATAACATTAAAAAAAATGGATGATGAAAAAAACTACATACATATTAGTCTTCTAAATAGGCCACCCATGTGACCAAGATAAACTGATCTGATTACAGAGGCTGGTGAGATGTACAAATGTGTAGATCTGACAAAAACACGGGGTTTAAGGGGTGGTTGTTTCCAACGGGTGCTTTTTTGTAACTGGTTCTACTGTATCTATGGAATCAACCTTTTAGCTACTACACACACCATTCTTGAAACCTAAATATTAGTTTATCGCATGTTGTATTTGTATTTTTGCATGCTCTTCGTTGATTGCATTAAATATACACATACTTATCAGACAATGAAATATGTTTTGCTAGATTTGGACCACCATTTGTACCAACAACAAAAAATTAAATCCAATTCCAGGTACCTTTAACATTGTTTTTCTGTAGTGCTGTTTTAGTGGGTCTTAATATAATTGTTAATTTGCTTTTGTAAGTTTTGTACATATGCGCAGATTCAGAATATATAGATATAACAAATGCTGTATACAGCCTCTTTTTCTTGACCCCAGCACGTTTTAAACCTTTGGTGAACCAAGTTGTCTTGTTAGTGCTACGATACTCTAGGATGTGTTCTCAGGCTAGTGACTGGAATAGTTACTGCAGGCCTTTTTAGACACCTGGGTAACACGACTGTGAACTATCCTGTAATACCTACTGTTAAGCGAGCACTTAATTCAGAGTTAATTGCGAATTTGTCAAAGAGATTAAATTAGGCTGTAATTTTCTTGACTGGGTGTATGAAAGAAAAAATAAAAAAGAATGCGCAACGACTGCAATGACATCAGCAACTATTTTAGTATTCGTGTTTCATTGGTAGTCTCGTGAATGGAAACATTGTTGCATGCTTTTAAAATGTGTATACTCCCGCCGGTAGACACACACGATGAGACAATTGGTATTTTCTTTAACTGCGAGACATTTCGCAGTCATTTTCTTTAACTGCGTGACCTGTTATTTTCTTTTGTTGTGACATTTTTGTGTATTTTTATTTAACTGCGTGACATTTTACCAATCTTAGCTAATTCGGTTTGTCACACATGTAACGCTGTTTTATAAGTGTGTAACACATTCACTATGTAGTAACGCGTTTAGCTATTCTTCCAATGGCATACACAGCGCTGTCTCCACAGCATGTACCATCCGTTGACCTTTTTTTCCATTACTGGTCACCACTTCCACCATTTACCTCCGTCTGACTGTCCCTAAGAGCAACTCCATACATTGCCCCTACATTCATATGTGTCCGTAATTTGGTTAGTTAATGACATTTGATACATTGTTACTAAGTACATGATAGCTGGTATAGAAAAAACGTCACTGCTCATTAATTTCAAAAGATCCAGTTTACACAAGGGTTACTCCTGGAGCGAGATAAAAACGCCGGACGAGAGTGCAGTCGTCAAGAAATCGCTTACGTAATGGGAAGTAAAAATCTAGCTGCAGGAAAAGCACATGCCTTGCAGTAGACACGGTTCCCCATGACGCAATAGCTGTCAGTGTCTGGTGCAGGCTCCAACGTCCGTTTCGCTAGGAAGGGGTCAGGGTTAGGGTATGGTTAGAACTCGAGGATAGCGATAGGAGGGGTTGGGTTAGGGTAGGGTTAGGTTTAGGGGTAGCGAAACGGATACGAGGGCGCCACCTAAACGCTCCATTATATTTCGAAAAGTTTGTGTTTTGACTTCAAATCATATGATATTTGACCTAATTAATGTTGCCATTTGACCTAGTTCATTTGACATAATAATAATAATAATATAATTATAATAACTTTATTGTAAAAAAAAAAAAAAAATATGGAAATACGTCTTACACTGAGGAGATAGCATAAAAACATACTTGAAATCACATTCAACCATGCAGTATGTACAGTAATAAAATCAAGTATGTAGACAGAGTAGATAATGAGTAATACCAAGTGTTATATACATTATAATCATTTGCCTTAATTAAGTTGAGATTTGACCTAATTAAGTTGACCGTGTATTTTACGGGAAGAACAGCTAAACGCGTTGCATAGTGAATGTGTTATATCCTTGGCAAACAGCTTTACATATGTGACAAAAACGCATACGTAGTTAAAAAAGACACAAAAAATGTCACACAGTTAAAGGAAAAGGTTGTTTTGCTAAATCGTTATTTCGCCACTTCTTGCAGTCAGACGTATGTGAAGATTGGGGGTGGAGGGCATTGATGGATGAAGAGTCAACGAACGGATGTGGATGGAGATGCAGGTGGCCAGTAATGGATGAATATTCTTGCAGAGGTAGACGAACGGCGGTCAATGTAGGGGGTAGTGGGAGGGGATGAATGAAAGGAGAGATGGGCGGTAAATAAAATGTTTGAAGATACTACGAAGGGCAATTGTGGATGGGGTGAACTGACCAGTAATGAAAGAATATTCTGGTGCATGGGGTGACTATACAGGACTGTATACGAAGATGGTAGTGGACGGAAGTGAAGATAGCGAACAGACAGGCGGACATACGTAGCTAAACGCGTTACTACATAGCTGAATGCATTGCATACTTGGTAAAAAGCGTTACATACGCAGTTAATATTGGCCTGTAATGGTTAGTGAGGTGACAATGAACACTGTAAGTGTCAGGTAGGTGACTTGTGCGCTCCCACTCGTCTTGTCTTTTTGACATTGGTCAGTCGCTGGACTTTGAATTCTTTGACTTGTGCGCTCCCTCTCGTTTTATTTTTTTGACATTGGTCAGTCGCTATTAGTGGACTTTGGCTTGTGTGCTGCCACTCGTTTTATCTTTTTTGACATTGATCAGTCGTTGTTGATGGACTTTGGCTTTTGCGCTTCCACTCGTCTTGTCTTTTTTGATATTGGTTACACCTTCTTGCAGGCTATCTAGGGTTATTCAACCGACAAGAGGTTGGGGTTACACCTTTTTCCGTACCGTCGCCGCTAAAAAGCTGGTAGGATTGTTCAAACAGCACTGTCTCGATGCAGTCTGTCTAGGGTTATTCAACCGACAAGAGGTTGGGGTTAGGCTTTTTCCGTACCGCCGCCGCCACGGAACACGCGCGCGTGCTCCGTGGCGGCGCCGTCACTGCCGTCGCCTTGGCGGCGGCAGTGGCGGCGGCGGTATGGAAAAAGCCTAACCCCAACCTCTTGTCGGTTGAATAACCCTAGACAGACTGCATCGAGACAGTGCTGTTTGAACAATCCTACCAGCTTTTTAGCGGCGACGGTACGGAAAAAGGTGTAACCCCAACCTCTTGTCGGTTGAATAACCCTAGATAGCCTGCAAGAAGGTGTAACCAATATCAAAAAAGACAAGACGAGTGGAAGCGCAAAAGCCAAAGTCCATCAACAACGACTGATCAATGTCAAAAAAGATAAAACGAGTGGCAGCACACAAGCCAAAGTCCACTAATAGCGACTGACCAATGTCAAAAAAAAATAAAACGAGAGGGAGCGCACAAGTCAAAGAATTCAAAGTCCAGCGACTGACCAATGTCAAAAAAGACAAGACGAGTGGGAGCGCACAAGTCACCTACCTGACACTTACAGTGTTCATTGTCACCTCACTAACCATTACAGGCCAATATTAACTGCGTATGTAACGCTTTTTACCAAGTATGCAATGCATTCAGCTATGTAGTAACGCGTTTAGCTACGTATGTCCGCCTGTCTGTTCGCTATCTTCACTTCCGTCCACTACCATCTTCGTATATAGTCCTGTATAGTCACCCCATGCACCAGAATATTCTTTCATTACTGGTCAGTTCACCCCATCCACAATTGCCCTTCGTAGTATCTTCAAACATTTTATTTACCGCCCATCTCTCCTTTCATTCATCCCCTCCCACTACCCCCTACATTGACCGCCGTTCGTCTACCTCTGCAAGAATATTCATCCATTACTGGCCACCTGCATCTCCATCCACATCCGTTCGTTGACTCTTCATCCATCAATGCCCTCCACCCCCAATCTTCACATACGTCTGACTGCAAGAAGTGGCGAAATAACGATTTAGCAAAACAACCTTTTCCTTTAACTGTGTGACATTTTTTGTGTCTTTTTTAACTACGTATGCGTTTTTGTCACATATGTAAAGCTGTTTGCCAAGGATATAACACATTCACTATGCAACGCGTTTAGCTGTTCTTCCCGTAAAATACACGGTCAACTTAATTAGGTCAAATCTCAACTTAATTAAGGCAAATGATTATAATGTATATAACACTTGGTATTACTCATTATCTACTCTGTCTACATACTTGATTTTATTACTGTACATACTGCATGGTTGAATGTGATTTCAAGTATGTTTTTATGCTATCTCCTCAGTGTAAGACGTATTTCCATATTTTTTTTTTTTTTTTACAATAAAGTTATTATAATTATATTATTATTATTATTATGTCAAATGAACTAGGTCAAATGGCAACATTAATTAGGTCAAATATCATATGATTTGAAGTCAAAACACAAACTTTTCGAAATATAATGGAGCGTTTAGGGTGGCGCCCTCGTATCCGTTTCGCTACCCCCTAAACCTAACCCTACCCTAACCCAACCCCTCCTATCGCTATCCTCGAGTTCTAACCATACCCTAACCCTGACCCCTTCCTAGCGAAACGGACGTTGGAGCCTGCACCAGACACTGACAGCTATTGCGTCATGGGGAACCGTGTCTACTGCAAGGCATGTGCTTTTCCTGCAGCTAGATTTTTACTTCCCATTACGTAAGCGATTTCTTGACGACTGCACTCGTCCGGCGTTTTTATCTCGCTCCAGGAGTAACCCTTGTGTAAACTGGATCTTTTGAAATTAATGAGCAGTGACGTTTTTTCTATACCAGCTATCATGTACTTAGTAACAATGTATCAAATGTCATTAACTAACCAAATTACGGACACATATGAATGTAGGGGCAATGTATGGAGTTGCTCTTAGGGACAGTCAGACGGAGGTAAATGGTGGAAGTGGTGACCAGTAATGGAAAAAAGGTCAACGGATGGTACATGCTGTGGAGACAGCGCTGTGTATGCCATTGGAAGAATAGCTAAACGCGTTACTACATAGTGAATGTGTTACACACTTATAAAACAGCGTTACATGTGTGACAAACCGAATTAGCTAAGATTGGTAAAATGTCACGCAGTTAAATAAAAATACACAAAAATGTCACAACAAAAGAAAATAACAGGTCACGCAGTTAAAGAAAATGACTGCGAAATGTCTCGCAGTTAAAGAAAATACCAATTGTCTCATCGTGTGTGTCTACCGGCGGGAGTATACACATTTTAAAAGCATGCAACAATGTTTCCATTCACGAGACTACCAATGAAACACGAATACTAAAATAGTTGCTGATGTCATTGCAGTCGTTGCGCATTCTTTTTTATTTTTTCTTTCATACACCCAGTCAAGAAAATTACAGCCTAATTTAATCTCTTTGACAAATTCGCAATTAACTCTGAATTAAGTGCTCGCTTAACAGTAGGTATTACAGGATAGTTCACAGTCGTGTTACCCAGGTGTCTAAAAAGGCCTGCAGTAACTATTCCAGTCACTAGCCTGAGAACACATCCTAGAGTATCGTAGCACTAACAAGACAACTTGGTTCACCAAAGGTTTAAAACGTGCTGGGGTCAAGAAAAAGAGGCTGTATACAGCATTTGTTATATCTATATATTCTGAATCTGCGCATATGTACAAAACTTACAAAAGCAAATTAACAATTATATTAAGACCCACTAAAACAGCACTACAGAAAAACAATGTTAAAGGTACCTGGAATTGGATTTAATTTTTTGTTGTTGGTACAAATGGTGGTCCAAATCTAGCAAAACATATTTCATTGTCTGATAAGTATGTGTATATTTAATGCAATCAACGAAGAGCATGCAAAAATACAAATACAACATGCGATAAACTAATATTTAGGTTTCAAGAATGGTGTGTGTAGTAGCTAAAAGGTTGATTCCATAGATACAGTAGAACCAGTTACAAAAAAGCACCCGTTGGAAACAACCACCCCTTAAACCCCGTGTTTTTGTCAGATCTACACATTTGTACATCTCACCAGCCTCTGTAATCAGATCAGTTTATCTTGGTCACATGGGTGGCCTATTTAGAAGACTAATATGTATGTAGTTTTTTTCATCATCCATTTTTTTTAATGTTATTAAAGCATTTCGCCAGTTTTCAGTTGAGGGTATTGGAATATAAAAAAATATATGGTTATGTATTTATATGATAATACAATTAAAATAAATATGATATGAACTGGATGAAGCTGATATACCCTGCTATATTTATATTATACATGGATCCCAAGTTCACGGATGTTTGTGTATGAAATATACAGAAACAATATGCGATACCAGGCCACTTTGGAAGTAGAATATAATACACAACATATGCAATACGCACACACACACACACACACACACACACACACACACACACACACACACACACACACACACACACACACACACACACACACACACACACACACACACACACACACACACACACACACACACACACACACACACACACACACACACACACACACACACACACACACACACACACACACACACACACACACACACACACACACACACACACACACACACACACACACACACACACACACACACACACCCAGGATAATTTAACAATAGTGTTGTTGAGATTTTTGTTTAGATTGCTCAAAGTGTACAGTAGAAAAAATATCTACGAAAAAGCCTTTCATATGTTTATATTGTAGGTTAGCGATGTTAAACATTTGCTGTCATAGCATCATTACTTCAATACCGCAGGAAACCTAAGAACGATTTTATTTTCCAACAAATATTCACATAACTGCTTGATTATTTTTAACCAAACATGCCATAACTTTGTAAGAAAATTTAAAATTGTGTCAGTTTTAACAGGATGTCGGTTAAATTCCAGACTTGTCAACATTTATTGTTTGGGTGACTGCTTTTATACTAGTTGATAAGATACAAGGTGAACGGTTTAATTTCGATACGCCACCATAAAAGGGTATCATATGACCAGATACCCGGTGCGGCAATCTTTTATACATTCAATAAAAATGGTACAGCAAAAATGACACATGGTTTAGAAAATGGTAGAGAAATGTCATACAGTTTAAAAATTACAGACACAGGGCTAACGCCATGATGTTATGACGCTCGTATATACAGTTAGCAAATTAAAGTGTACCACAATTAACTAAGATTAGTCATACAATGCAAGTGTACCAAAACAAACATAAACTATAGATGCAGTTCTTACAACGATGCAGGTTGTTACATCGATCGTAACAGCGCTAGCCGCACCCCGTTCGTTGCTAAGGCAACCGGAGTCCACAGTCCACGGTCCACTCGTTCGTCTATACTGATGTACTTACCTCGCCCAGTGTTTTAAAATAGCTCTCTGCTATAGCGCGCCCCGATAGGCGTGGTATTACAATAATAATTCATAATCATATTATGTAATACTTGTAGTGATTTTGTTTATATTACTATATTCTGACGATTATGTTCATAATTAATTGTTTTGTACTTCTTGCATTGTTTGGTTAGTTATAACAAATATATTATAATCATACGCAGAGTTTGTTCTTTTCTTCACAGAACCTAGCTTAGATAGATTTAAGTGCAAATGACCGGCTTATCGTTAAACTTGTTCAGACTTGCATACGTCCAGTGCGCAAACCAACGCTTTAACAACAATGCTAATATCACTACAGAAAACCGTGTTATTTATCACGCGCATTTCCTGAGTACCTTAGCATACAGGTGAATGTGGTAAATACTTAGTTTCAATGCGTTAACATGCAACTAAATGCGATAAATACTTAGTTAAAAAGCGTTACCATACAGCTAAATGTGGTAATTCCTTAGTTAAACAGCAGTAACATACAGCCAAATATGGTAATTTCTTAGCTAAAAAACGTTAACACGCAGCTAAATGCGGTAATTACTTAGCTTAAAAGCGTTAACATACAACTAAATGTGGTAATTATTTAGGTAAAAAGCGCTAACATACAGCTAAATGTGGTCATTTATTACCTAAACAGTTTTAACATATGTGGTAATTACTTAACTTAAAAGCGTTAACTTGCAACTAAATATGGTACTTACTTAGCTAAAAATGCTAATTACTTAGCTAAAAGTTGTATTTGCTTAGCTTAAAACCGTTAACATGCAGGTAAATATGGTAAATAATTAGCGTAAAATCGCTAACATACAGCTAAATGTGGTAATTTCTTAGCTTAAAAGCGTTAACCTACAGCTAAATGCGGTATTTACTTAGCTAAACTCATTAACATGTAGCTGTATTTGGTACTTACTTAGCTTAAAAGCGTTAAGGTACAACTAAAAGTGATATTTACTTTGCGAAAACAAACTTAACATAGAATGTGGTATATACTTAGCTAAATAGCGTTAACATACAATTAAAAGTGATACTTAATATGCTAAAAGCGTTAGCACACAGACAAGCGTGGCAATTACGTAGCTAAAATGTGGTAAGATACAAATAAAAGTGACATTTACCTAACATGTTAACAGGCAGATAAATGTGGTAAACACTTAGCTTAAAAGCATTACATACGTAACTAAGGGTGACATAATACATATAAAAGCGGTATTTTCTTAGACAAATCGGTACTCTTTCTCATTACTCGTGCTATGTATGATTCATACGATAACCAATACACTGAATATGTTAGATGTACGCATACAGGTCAACTCGTTGATGCATACACAGCTGTTTTTATTATTTATGCAGACAGGACGTCACGTGGTCTACTCTTCTTAGAGAAACGACAAAAATAACAATAATGAAACCCGATTTTCATCATAGCTGGTATCGAATAAATTACTGCATAGCATTGTGCAAATGACGGGCTTATCTTTCAACGTGTTCAGGCTTGCATACATCCAGTGGGCGAACCAGCGCTTTAACTACAGCGCTAATATGACTACATATAGCCAGGTTATTTAAAACGCGCATTTCCCGAGTACCAAAATCCACTAGTCAGCTGTTAGTATCCCCTTAATGCGTCCTTTCGTGAACGCGGCAGAGCGGTGTCATATTACGGAATACAACACGACCGCATTCCTAACATGGTATGTAGCCCGCTGCATTCCACGAAACGGGAGCATATACCCTAACCGCAACGTCAGCGGTATGCCCTGCGAGCATCTACCCATCTCCCACCAGATGGACACACGAGCCATTCATCCTCCTTACTTCATTAATCATCCACGATTTTTATGAAACTCACACGCATGAAAAAGGGTATACCGTACTATCACGCATCATACTGAGCCTCTGGCGCGGTGGTCGCTCGCCCTCGAACCTCTGGCGCGGTGGAGACACCCGTAAGTTCGCGACCTCTGGCGCGATGGTCACCATTCGCAAGTCGCCTCGTCATCGTCTTCATATTCATCATACCCGACTCGTTGTATCCAATCACATACGATCGCCTCGTTTGTACTGCTGCTGCTGCCGCTTTGTTGTATTCAATAAATTACGTGTGCACCGTACGATTGTGTTCGTCTCCTTACTAGGTTAACGACCCTTAGGTATACACGTAACTAGGTCCGTGTTCGTTACTCCTCCGGTCGCTAGGGGCGCTTAGGTTACGCACGCTCGGCTACGACCGCCAGGGGGTGCTCTACTGCGCTCTGATTGGCTGCGCGCACTCATTAGCGGTGGGCGATATTAGGGTGTTTTACCTTTGATGTTTAGATTGCTCAGATAAGGAGGTCTCAGAAACTTCCACTAACTACTATCCTATACTATTGATAACCATTTATGTAGAAGCGTTCATCATAGTCACTATTCCCGTTACGCGCGTCAATGCCGTGTCATTGTAGCGGCAGCAGCAGCGGCCTGTCAGCGAGCGGCGGCATGGAGGTCGAGGTGGAACTCCCGGACGGGACGGGGCTCTCCTGTCGGCGCAAATACTTCAAGAACGGCACCGTCGTCGACATAACAGTCGATGACAAGTCGACGGCTCAGAGCGGCGACTTCGAGAAAGCGATCCAGATGTTCAAGTACGGACTACGGCCGTCCCTCTCGGACGCCGAGTACATGTCAGACGCCGGCGCCCCGCCAGAGGTTGCCGTGGTGCGGCACTGCATCAGCAACCCATCAATCCCGACGGCAGTCCACAGGGCCCAACTGTGCCACGCCCCCGACGACGGCCGCGGACGCGCCGCGAAAGAGCTGACGGAGGACGAGCTGGTCGCGTGGAAGTTCTACAGGATGGAACGAGCTCGGTGAATAGCACTCAAGTAATTCGTCTATTGTACGACCCAGTGATCTCACGTCAGATCAAGGGACATCAACATAGAAACGTTTAATTTCACATCTTATATACTTAGTTAACATTCACACGAAACATTTCTTTTCTATATTCACACTCACAGAGCACGTCATCTCGCTACCTATTGAATATATAATAATTATGTTCCGTTGTCCAAAACTGGCAGATCTTGCAGATATATTAATGCGCCTGTATTTCTGGTTCGACTACCAAAAGAATCCGAGCACTAATCAAATTCACCTGCATTTCGCTGCCAAGCGAATGTCACTTCACAATAGAATAGTGTGGGACAAAGCGCACCTCCCGGGCAAAGCGTCTAACCGTCTAACCTACTTCTCACTACCGGGTTCAGCCTACTGTTACGTTTCCTATTGGCGACCATGTTAATGTTTTTCATTATTATAAGAAAACGGGACCATCAAAAATTCTGAAACTTCTTCCTTGATGTTGTCATCATCTCATTGACATGCTGATCGAGCTTAGTCAAAGTCTTGTTCTTCTAACTCATTTAAAATGCCTGAACGTGCCATACCCGTCAATGCTTTTTTTTATTTCTGCATGAATTACTACGCGCACGTGCCTCGTTACGAAAAATTTGCCAAAAATCCTTCCGCCTATTGAAATCATATAAAAATCCCCAGTTACACTGTCAACGTGTTCTACCATCAAACTTGCCAAAGTGCCTGGCTCAAACGCAGTTATGTCAGATGATATGATGATGATGATCCCTACAGTTACTTCCTGCCAACTAAAGTCGCCTCGTTTCAGCGATGGCCTGCCATTGGACAGCCGCTGTCCAACGTCGCACGCGGGCAGCGCGTCTTCGACAACGGCCATGTGGCCAGTGCACAGCAACAGCGACTCTTTACTCAGACAGCCCGCTGCCGACGATAGGGAGCGCCTCGATGTGAACCGCAACAGCCTGGGCTCCGTCAACAGTGGCGCCTTGTCGGTGATACAACGGACGCTCAGCGACATTGACATGCACTAACATTGGTTCCCGGCCGCCCGTCAAGATGCTAGCTCCTCAAAAGTGCCACGTGACGCATCTGACATTTGAGCGATTACGCCCTCTGGCGAATGTTTCCAACAAACACTATTTTACTTCAGAAAGAGTGTGGACGAATTCGGCTGATGCTTATATATAACATGCACGTTGACTGCCCTCTCGTCATACGCGATTTGAGCGCAGAGATTATTCAGAGCCGTTATTTTGCGATCAGCGATTCCTTGAGCGTTGTGCAATGCGTTCTACTGGATTGACCGTGTAACATTAGGGAGCTAATGTGGAGTCAAGGGGACACAACAAACGTGACGTCTGTGTAAAATCTACGGGTAACAAATAGAAACGCGGTCTTTTCAGTTCGGTGTTAAAATTACCAAAAATCCATCGCTACGATGACCTAGTTCGTAACTGGGTTTACTGTTAATCAAGTATGCGAAAGAGTTAAGCAAAAACTAAAGAGCTAGATGAAACACAAATGTTTGTTATTTTTGTATTGTTCAAACAAGAAATGAATGCGATAGTGTGAATTGGCTTTAGTTTCTTGAAAATAAAGTACATACATATATACATCATGCAATCAAGTGACAACAGTTTGTTTCCCTTTTTATTTAACTGCAACGTTGAACGAAATAAAAAATTACGTTCGTAGATCAACTGAATATTAAACTTCACAATTTTCCTATTCTTATACGACAAAAAATCATGCATTAGGAAGATTACATTTGTTTCCAATTAAATAATTTTTTTATTTCCAAATGGAAATGTACAACATATGCACATTTCAAATCTCAATAATTCAAATAGAAAGGGAGAAAGTAGAAGTGTATTACTTATTAATCACTTTCACCTAAAACCAGAGTAACATACCTATTAATAGTAAACATAAATGTATAGTATATTGCTACTACATAACGAATAACTGAAACCAACTAACACATTTCTACTTCCAAATATTCTCTATTGCGTAACAATTAAAATAAGGAATTGATTATCTTCAAGTAAGTACCTTTTATAGTTTTTTTTTGAGATTCTGGATAGTAACTGAACTTGCAATATAATTGTCTAAAGAATTCCACAGTTCCACATTCCAAGATCATGTGTTATACGGAAAAACAAACAATGTTTGTAAATGTGGCAAAGGAATACATGCCATGAGTCAGGATATTGGTGCAAATAGGAAGGATTTGGAACTGTTGAAGGCCACGGACCACATTTAGTACAGTTGATTTGTTCAGTCAATATCTCAATCACTGTTGGGCACGGCGAGCCTGTATTGCTATGAATTTTGAGTATGTTCAATTAGGATTGCCGATAAAGTATAATATGTTCAGTTAATGCTACCTGGACAAATTAATACGTCCATTCAATGCTAGCAAGATAGTGAAATACGTTAGTTCAGCGCCATCAGATCAGCTGAGCTCGTCCAGTCATTAATGCTAACAGCACATATGTGATTTGATGTTGCCGAAATGCCGTGAATAATCCAGGTCACAAGGAAAAGGGCAAAGTCCCATTAAATTATACTGGGGTCCGCTATTCAGTTGAAACGTCTTTGCCACGAATGCATCGGGAATCCCCATCCTAGCAAAGTGAGCTTTGAGTTTGGTAATTACCGCCTTGGATCCGGTGGTTGCAAAGCAATCAATCTCCCAAAAGTTTGATCTCTTGTCAGTGGTGACTAGGTAATCTCGACACCGACCTTCTGCCATGGTCGATCAGGCACCTCATGGTTCATTGGAGTTTCTTGGTCTGAGAACATTCGAACTCACGACAGGTTTAACATATTTGGATGTATTCTTTGATTTCTCCGTTCATGCCAGGCCAATACACTGACTCTCGTGCTCTTCTTAAACATCCTTCAATGCCAACATGGCCTAGGCGAATGTCCTTCTTGATTTGTGACCTCATGGTGTGCGGAATCACGAGCCTTTCACCCCGGAATACCAAGCCATCTGCGACAGCCAACTCATCTCTGAAGTTGTAGTAGGATACAGCAGGTGGCAGCACATTTGACTTATCGGGCCAGCCATGGTGTATGACTGCTTTCAGCACTTATAGCGTGGAGTCTTGCTCAGTTACATTACTGGTCGTATCGTGACGAAATTGGTATCTCAGATGGAGTTCTGTTCAAAGATAGACAAGTCATCATACCAGTGGCACTAAGGCAGGACAGCCTACTACAACTCCATGAAGCACATGTTGGTATCGAGAAAACAAGGCGGCTCATGCGTGATTCCTTTTATTGGCCGAACATTCACACAAAGACATTGAAATATTGTCAAACATGTTAAGAAAGCCAAACAGAGCAGAAGAAACAACCTGTGCTAGCTCATGATGTGCCGTCCACACCTTGGACAAAGGTGGCATGCGAAATGTTTGAGATCAAGGGTGACCATTATTTGCTATCACTCTAAATTCCCATATGTGAAAAAAATTCAATCAACAAAAAGCGCCACAATTGCCCACCTGACAGCAGTGTTTCAGTCTGTTTGGACCATACATGGAAATTGTCACTGACAACGGGCGACAGTGCAGGAAAACCACACACGCACGCACGCACGCACGCACGCACGCACGCACGCACGCACGCACGCACGCACGCACGCACGCACGCACGCACACACACACACACACACACACACACACACACACACACACATATGTGTGCAGCAAGTGGAACATCAAACTCACCACTACTTTACTGAGGTATGCTCAATCGAACGGACTAGTCGAGACACAGGAGACCAATCAAAGGCATCATACAGAAATGCTCCAAGACTGGAATTGATAGATGGGGATGCAACAATTGACACCAATCTACCAAGTCCGGGTGATATCATGTTCAATCGTCTGGTTCGAGTAAATTTGCACAGTTATCAACCAACGTTGGTGCTTCAGAAGCAGATGGACATCAACGGTCGTCTACAGGTTCGGAGGGGCAGCCTGATACAGTACCACGGCCGAAATGCTGGACCAGAGCTCGCCCCACTACATGCGGGTCAGCGAGTGAGAATCCTCAACAAGGATACACACAAGTGATGTCCGGGAGAAGTTGTAGCCACTTGCGCAGAGCCACGTTCACACATCGTGCAAACTCCAAATGGAACTAGACTGCGCAGAGCCAGGTCACACCTGGATGGACTTCTTCATGCCACTCCAGCCAAGAGCATATTGATAGAACCACTCCGTAGATATGTGAGGTTCCACGAAGACGGCAACAGTGAACAGGAGTGTGGTAACTCTACAATATCACCAATTAATGCAACAACTCGGAATAATGAGCATAATCGCACACGATGATGACAATTAAGATCTGGCAGGGAAGTTCGGAAGCCCTCCAGCTACTGTGATGACTAACTCTTACATAACTAGGTTCGTAGCTAACATATGTATCAGTAGACAAGAAACGTTTGATGTGTAATCAGACATTCTTTATTAATAATTTAATCGTGACAACATGTCAACAACATGCTTTGTTTTGTAATACATGCTCCTCGTGTTTTTTAATCTTTGTCAGGGGAGATATGTTATGAAAACCTCAAGAACTAGTTTGTTGTAATGTAATTACAATAAAGGAGTCAGTGATTCGTCCGTAAACCAACATGACGGTGTTAGTGTGTATGCGTGCTTGCCAAAGATATAATCTAGCTCCAGTGTACGAGCAATCGTTTCACAAAGTTGGCGAGATCCTCAGCTTTCATTATAAACATAGATAATTATTGATACGCTTGAATGAATACAACGGATACCAACTAAAAGGATTCCTGAACTGAGAGACCCGAGTTACTAAGGACGTCTAAAAGAATGTTATTAAACAACCTTAGAAACAAGGAGGTTAAGAGGAGATCAAATTGAAGTTTTTAAGATATTGAATGGGTATGAAAATAGTTATAGAAGTATTGTTTCTCACTCAAGAAAGATAGTAGAACTAGACATGAGATCACATTAATAAGGGATCAGTGTATGCTGGATATCAGGAAGTGCTCGTTCTTACAGAGGACATTAAATGAATGAAACAAATATAATTATAATGTGTAACTGCTAGCAGCGTGAATATATTTATTGAAGGGAACAGGAGGGTTGTGCCAGTAGTTCCGGTGGAGGAACAGTAGACGATAAAGTGGGAAAAGACACAAGAGATGCTAGGGAGAGGTCACCTCAGCCTGTGAGGAAGCTGAGAGGAGGGAAGGTGACAGGTCGTAGGGAGACAGGACGTAAGGAGACGGGAAGGAAAGGAACGGGAGGGAAGACAACCGGAGTGAAGGAGAGGGGAGTAGCGGAGACAGGAGGGAAGGAGAAGGGAGTGGGGGAGACGGGAGGGAAAACAACCGGAGTCAAGGAGAGGGGAGTGGGAGAGACAAGAGCAAAGGAGTGGGAAGTGGGGGAGACAGGAGGGAAGGGGTCAGGACAGAATGTGATGGAGGGGATCGAAAGGAAGAGTTATTCTGCAGCAGTGATAGAGGGGGTGAGGAAGAGAGTGAGGGTGTTTGTGGGGGATTCGATAGTTAGGAAGACCGACAGAGTCTTAAACAAGGGAGAAGATGTGGTGGTCTGCTTGCCTGGAGCCAAAATAGAGGCGATAACTGAGAGGGTAAAAAACATCGTAGGCTCGGGTAAGGGTGGATCTGTTTTAGTACACGTAGGGACGAATAACGTAGAGAGGGATGGTACAACTGCCATAGTTAGGAAATATAGGCAGTTGGTCAGAACAATAAAACAGACGCGGGTTGAGCAGGTAATACTGTCAGGGATTTTACCTGTAATGGGCAGGAGGGGTCACAAATATCGAAATTGTCGGGGGATGGCAATTAACATGTTAGTCGAGAAGTTATGTAGGGAAGAGGAAGTTGGATTTGTGGATTTATGGGGAAGTTTTGTTGGGAGGGCTGATATGTACATGAAGGATGGGCTTCATTTAAGTGGAAAGGGGCGGCAGTATTCGCGGACAAACTTTCAGCAGCAGTAGATAGTGACTTGGGTACAATGACAAATATTTCTGGAAGTAAACATTCTTTAAACTAGAAGTGCAGGGGGGTTACCTAGAGGTGTCTCAAGCAGAACAAGAGGCCACTAGCACAGATAAACCAATATCAAATCATCCGAAATACATCTCTGAAAAAGGTTGTAGATGCGTATGTTTAAATGCAAGGAGCATAGTAAATAAGAAAAACGAATTAAACATTATGGTAGAAGATATTGACCCTCACATAATTGGTATAACTGAATCATGGGCCAACATAGATATAACAGATGCTGAATTAGGACTGACAGGATACGTAATGTTTAGGAAAGATCGAATAGGAAGAAGGGGCGGGGGAGTTATTGTATATGTTAAAGAATCTATTCAGGCTTATGAAATAAAACTAGAAAGGGAAGCAGATTGCGATGAAGCTGTTTGGTGCAAAATTGTTTCAGGAAATTCAAAATTAACTATTGGATTAGTTTACCGAAGTCCAAACATAAACGAAGAGGACAACACAAAAATAAAAACCGCTATAAAGGAAGTTAGTAAAGGGGAATGTATCATAATGGGAGATTTTAACCATGGACACATACAATGGAATTCTCTAGAGAGCACAGGGATTGAGGATCAACAATTTCTATGTTTAATCCAGGATAGCTTTCTTACTCAGCACGTACTAGAACCAACCAGGGGAGAAAATGTATTAGATATAGTTTTGTCATCACAAAAAGAATTAGTGGACAATGTAAAAATATTTGAACCATTGGGTAATAGTGACCATAATCAAATACATTTTGACATCAATGTAAAATCAGAAAGTAAAAATAAGAAAACGTACAAGAGAAACTTCCACAAAGGTAACTACAAAGATATGAGAAAATACTTAGCAAAGCTAGATTGGAATAACATGCTGATGAATAAGACCGCAATTGAATGTTGGAATATTCTAAAATATGAAATCGAGAGTATCATCGAAAAATTTGTTCCCTTCCAAAAACAAGGAAAAAGGTGTAGAAGAAACACTTGTCAAAAGAAGCAATTAGAAAAATAATGCTAAAATAAACTATGTGGAGGGTTTATAGGCGTACCAGAAAGGAAGAGTATGCAAAATACAAAGAGGCACTTAATGCAGCTACTACTGAAATCAGACAAAAAGACCTAAATGGTTACTTCAGTTCAGTGTTTACCAAAGAAGATATTAGTTCATTACCATTTGCTGATGCTAAATTTCAGGGGGCTAAATCTGACTATTTAGGTCCGTTAGTTGTAACTCCAGAATTGGTAGCTAAGAAAATAAAGGCAATGAAGGATAACAAATCACCGGGAGTGGATGGGATTCCTCCAAAATTACTAATGGAAACAGTAGAACAAATCAGTATACCACTTGCAAGAGTATTCAACTTGTCATTAAAAGAGGGAGTTGTTCCGTTTGAATGGAAAGAAGCAAACATCATACCATTATTTAAAAAGGGTTCGAGAAATAAGTCAGAGAATTACAGACCAGTGAGTTTAACGTCAGTGATTTGTAAATTATTAGAAAGGTTAATTAAAGACCATATGGTGGACTTCCTCGTTAAGCATAAATTATTAAATTCATCTCAACATGGATTCCTTAAAGCGAGGTCATGCTTAACAAATATGTTATGTTTTTTGGAAGAAATCACTAAGTGGATAGACATGGGATCGCCAGTAGATATTATCTACTAAGATTTTCAGAAAGCTTTTGACAAAGTGCCACATCAAAGATTACTACTTAAATTAAAAGCCCATGGTATCGGGGATAGCATAACTGGCTGGATAGAACAATGGCTGACTGACAGAAGACAACGAGTTGTAGTAGATGGAGAAGTTTCAAATTGGAAATCCGTTTTGAGTGGGGTACCTCAAGGATCAGTATTAGGACCTATATTATTCTTAATTTATATCAATGACTTGGACGACAGTATAACAAGTAACGTACTGAAATTTGCGGATGACACAGAACTGTTTAGAAAGGTTAATACTGATGGTGATAAACAACTTTTACAAAACGATCTAGACAGATTAGTGAAATGGTCTGAGAAATGGCAGATGCTGTTCAATTTTGGGAAATGTAAATGCCTACATACAGGACATGGGAACTTGAATGTAAACTATAAAATGGGAGATACTGTTCTAGGTACTACTGTAAAAGAAAAGGACTTAGGAGTTACAATAAGCGCTGATATGAAGTTTCAGAGCAGTGTTGTAGTGCAGCTTCAAAGGGCAATAAAATTCTTGGATTGATTAGAAGAAACATAAAATACAAGGGAAAAAAGTTAATTATACCTCTTTATAAAGCAATAGTTAGACCTCATTTAGAATACTGTATACAAGCATGGAGACCATATCGTAAGAATGATATAGATACGCTTGAACGCATACAAAGGAGAGCAACTAAAATGGTTCCAGAACTTAGAGACCTTAGTTATGAAGAACGCCTGAAAGAATGTGGTTTAACAACTCTAGAGACAAGGAGGTTAAAAGGAGATCAGATTGAAGTTTTTAAGATATTGAATGGGTATGAAAATATTGATAGAAATATGTTTTTCTCACTCAAGAAGGATAGCAGAACTAGAGGACATGAGGTAAAATTAGTAAAGGATCAATGTAGATTGGACATCAGGAAGCACTCGTTCTCACAGAGGACAATAAATGAATGGAACAAATTGTCTACAGATTGTGTAACTGCTAGCAGCGTGAATATGTTTAAAACAAGGTTGACACATATCTCAGGAGGGCGGGTTATAAGTAGATGAACATTGTTGGACTCTCGATAAGCCAATGGCTTCCTTGTCCACTTGCCATCTGGGCCTTGGCTTTGGCTTGGATGGCAAATCTTGTTAAATACAAGGTTGACAGTTTGACACATATCTCAGGTTACACATAGATGCAAAAATGTTGGACTCAAGATGAACCAATGGCTTCCTTGTACACTTGCAACCTGGGCCTTTGCAATGAATGGCAATCTTGGTCAATCTTGTTAAATGTCTTGTTAAATGCCTAATATTTTTTTAAGGAAACGCGAAAAACGTATTGCGATGATGCTGCCACCTAGGAGCGTGTGATTAATGAAGTTATTTTCCTTGAAGCTCGGTAGATGGCAGCAACGATATCAAATAGGTGTCTGCTCTGTCTAGTGCTAGCATTTTATTTGTTCGATGGTGTTTTGCTATTTTGCCTGTTTCATTACGCAGAAGATGTGTTTATATATGTTTTTGATTTGCATAGATGCTGAAATGTTATATTTTAATATTCAGTGTAGACGCATGCCGCAGTGCACCGCGTTGACTTGGGCGATAACCGGGTGGATTTTCAGTTTGACATCGCCTTAGCCTTAGGCCGTACTCCTAAGCCTCCTTGTCTCATTACTTGGGTAAACATGAACTAAATTGGCCTAAATTATTAAAATCTCTTAAATACATTCTTTCCTAATTTTTTCAATGCGAATGAGTAATGAATGTGTTCTTTGCATCATTCCACACCGCTTCCGATACAAAAAGGGTACATAATTTAAAAAAAGTATTGTCTTTTAGGGCAATTTAAGTGGTCGAAACATCGCTATGCTTGTAATGAAGGTATGACGATCTTTCGAAATGAACACTAACAATACCCCTGACCAGTAGCATCAGAACTGTCAAGGGCAAGGCGATTTCATTCACACATCTAGTAGCGCATTGTTTGTGAAATGAACAATAACAGAAAAATGCAAGTTATGCTTTAACATTTTAAAAATTAATTGTGATATAATTCAAGTCACTAACCACACAACTACCTTTAAATATTACCCAAATCAAATTTGGCTTTAAATATTACCCAAATGAATTTTGACATTTTCATAACTCTTGTGTTGATGTTGATAGGACTAATAGTCATGAGAGGGCAGGGGACGTTTTCTCCCTCCCAGAATTGAATAAAAAATGTGTGTTATAATGAGCAGGTTGTTTAGTAGTTGTGTGAAATGTGTTAGCTAAATAAAATAATAAATTAGGGATTTATAATACGCCATATATTTGGATGAAAACCTGCTGAAAGGTGCCAATAAGGCAAAATATGTAAGAAAAATAAGATAAATTGTGTACATTTGGTAACTAATTATATATAATGATAACATAACGTACAATTAAAAGGGGACAATTTGGTAAATGTAAAGATTTCTCTCTGAAATTACATGGATGTTATAAAAAAAATTTTTCCCCCAACAATATACATGCAGACGCCCCTGCCTACAACAAAAGAACATATAAACACTCAGTGTAACTACTCTTGCAATAACTTGGTTGACTCTGAAAAAAGCCATTTGGGGTTTGTTCTAAAAAGTATCAGTACGTATATAGGATCTCGCAAAAAGGGAGGACAAAGCCAGGGCAGGGGGCAACCTTTCTCACTCGTTATGGCATTAGTTTATCATGCTACCATGTAGCAACAAAAAAACAGAATTATTTTAAAAACAAGCCAAAGGGTGGCGTGGCCCAAGCCTCCCCCAAATACACCACAGGTGAAACTTAAAGTACTGGTTAGTAGTTGGCTGTTTGGTGAGACTCACAATTTTGTTACACATCATTTATTATTGTTAAATTTTACACATGGCATGGGCCTATTTCCTATTAATTCAGTATTGGTCCATGATATTAGAGAGGTATTTTTTTGTGGATTTTTATCAAGATAAACATTTGTGGTCTGGTCATTTCACACTCCTAGTCATTTCAGTTTTCGTACTGATTTCAAGATTTGACATATCATGTAAATTTAAGACGTAATTTATACATAAAGTTGTTTTACAGGATCAATGCTGTAGACTGTGATTATGGCAGAACTTAACAATGAAAGTGAATATGGTAGATGTGCTAAACGTTGCCATAGCAACACTGACCATCGGCCAGTGAGAAGCTGTAATTTCTGTCAGCGACACGATTCTACAGAAGCATTTATCACATGGTAGGTGCTTCACAAAGACTGTTTTTCTCATCGAGGCTGACAAATTGTTGTACTGCTGCATTGTCTCGGCTTTTGTTCCTTCCCACTGAGCAACTTTCTATAAGCAGCTTTATCACTGCACTTTTAGTACTTTTTAACATCTTTATTAAAGTCTTCCCATCTTTAATGTGGCTGGCCCCTTTCCTTGCAATCACACTATTTCACTGCCTCCGCTCTCTTTTGCTATCTGTGTTCCACAAAGATCAACATATTAATCTGTTTTGTTGTGACAGGCAGTAATATATCACAGAATAGTTGTAGGTGATATTGTTTTGCTCCAGGAAACATGGTATTTGCAGACCTGATTTAGTCCAGTGATAATATTTGGCAAGTCCTTTGCTGTCACTATGGTAAATTGTTTCATATTGATGCACTTGTGCATAGAACATAGCACCAGAGTACTATTAGTTCTACACTTTTTATACTTTTTAATTTATTGAGCATTAATAAAAAAAATCTAGCTGTAATATATTATGTATGTAGTAGCTGTAGCTCGATATAAAATTTAACAACTTTGTACAGCCAAAATGATATTAATTACCATTAATTAGTCTGTTCCGTTTTCTTGAATGATAACTACGATGTCTCAATGGACTTCACACAGATGTTTCAATGGACTTTACACACTTTATAAGGTCACAAACTTTCGGGGACAAGCAAACCAAATAAATGTTTGATTTCACTGTCTGTTTCACTGTCTAGCCCGACCTGTCAAGCCGTCTACTACTGCTCTGAGATGTGTCGGCAACAAGATCTTGTTCACCCAAATGATGACCATGGTCATGGTGCGTGGTGCTCAAAGATGGTGGCATACTTGTCCTGCGCTGGTGATCTCGCCCATCTACCATTCACGTATGCCAAAGGTAAAAGCTTGGAGGCACTAATCTTTCCTTTATTCTTAATAATATTTATGTCATCTGTTTATGCAACATGAGCATCGGGTGGAACATATGCATGTGGTTTTAGGTTTTGGTTGTCTTTGTAAATATAAAATATACAGATTTTCTTAAATTTGTCATACAAGTTTTGTTAGACAATTCCTTTTGGTATTGTGCATTTTTGTTTTGTATTATGGGATATACAGCCCAAATTGTCAAATGATATGTGAATAACTCATCGTCTGTTAAAAACATGTCTCAAGACCAAGTCCCGTGGATATTTTTAGCTATGCGCAGTCACTAGCACCAAAAGTTTGTGAGATCCAATCAATATATCCCGATGGGTCAGTGTAGTCAATATAGTTGTGTAAGATTTTGATACATCAAATAACTAGCTCTACTTTATCATGATCCTCTGCCATTCTCTCCCACTCTCAACTGTTCAACTCTGACCTTTCAAGGTCTCTCTTAATTATCCCTACATCTTAATACTGATCTTCCTCTTCTTCTGCCACCCTCTTCTTTTTTCTATGCTCTGTTTGTCAATCTGTCCTCACTTATTCTCTGTATGTGTCCTGCCCATCACAGTATGCTCCAAAATACCTTCTCCTTCAGGTGATTCTTCCTTCTGATCTCTTCTTTTAATTTCCTTCACTGTTTATGTGCATGTTATAAATGATTTAATGATGTAGGTCAAATATTTTTATTTTTACAGAAACGACTGCCACTGACTTTGATGAATATAAACTGAAGCTGTTTCTGGAGCGTCATGACATCTACAACCGTGGTTATTGGCAACATCTTTGTCCGCAGAAGTCTCGGCAGAAGAAAACATCATTGGGTATGATTACACCTTGCAACAGGGTTGGGGTCAAGTACAGTTGATCAAGTACTCAAAGTACATCAAGTACCCAAAATAAATATCAAGCACAAGTACAGTTCAAGTACTCACTTATGTACAAAGTACTTAAGTACATAAAGTACTGACATATCAAGTACAAGTACAAGTACTCAAATATAAATGGGCCTATTTTAATGGTTATAATATTTTTCAATATTTTGACATGTTTATTTTGCAACACAAATTTATGACTTTTTGATATGAGCAAAACTAAGCATCAAATGTTATTATCATTTGGAAAGACATTCAAGGAAGGTGCATCAAAGACACACCACTGCTGAGTTATCAGAATGGCGTCCACACTATTTTACACCTTAGCTGATTAGTTAAATAAGTAAAGCACTCACCACCTACATCACAAGGGAAGACATTCCAGGAAGGTGCATCAAAGCTACACCTATGCTGAGTTGTCAAAATGGCTTTCACACTATTTTCATACCCCAGACCCTACAATCCTTGAAAATATCATGTACAAAACTTTCCTGCTGACTTTAGTACTTGAAAAGTACTTGCTATTTACCAAGTACTGTAGTTCAACTACAAGTTCAAGTACAAGTACTTTGCATTTTCACACATCAAGTACTTAAGTACAACAAGTACTGACAAATGTGTAGTTAAGTACATGTACAAGTACTGGTACTTGACCCCAACCCTGCCTTGCAATGCACAATGCAACAACGATGTTTCATCAAATTGGACAGTTTTGTTTTGCTTTGTCTGGCTTTGTACAACATGCCAGAGGTGTCACGCATGAGCATGGAAACACGCTTGATCCTGTCATCACGTCGGAAGCATCACGTTATCGCCACCGCTGTTACACCGATGATGCTGATCACTGACCACTGACCACTATGCAATTGAAAGTGAACTACATCAGCCAAAATCATGCCCATGCACCTCTTGTATCACGGACTATCACAGTGAGGCCGATGACTTTGTGGTTTACCAGTGAGCTGGCCGAAGGGAAACGTGCTCTACGCCATGCTGAACGCCACTGGCGATGATCTGTCCATCATCAGATTTACACGGATCTGCGCAACACTTTCCAGAAGGCACTAAGGAAGACACAGTCACAACACTACCGGTCAGAGTTCATGGAAGCTGGCAGCAACATGCAACGGATCTATAAGGTCGCTAACACACTGCTTGGCCAAGATGTTAATCGTCCTTTCCTGAAGGGTTGAATGCAACAGACTCTGCACTTGCTACTAGATTCCAGAGAAGTTTCTATGAGAAGATTAATGCGCTCCTCTGCAATCTGTCTCGGCAGCCAGTCGACGAACTGTCGACAGATATCACATCTCCACTAATGTGCTTTGAGGCTGCGTCGCCAACAGACGTGAAAAGGATAGTGTTGGCATTTGCTGCCAAGTCATGTGAACTTGGCCCACTGCCATCGTCGCTCCTGCATATCGACCACGTCATAGTGCTGAGATGGCGCTCTTGCGCATCCACAATGAAGTGGCACAGTTGATTGACTCATGTCGGGGCATACTTCTGGTGCTACTGGACCTTTCTGCTGCGTTTGACTCACTTGACCATGCTGTACTGCTGTGACGCCTGCATGGTTGTATCTATGGTGATGCACATGCTTGGCTGGCGTCCTACCTGCATGGCCTAACCTCTATCTATGGTACACATCAAGAAAGAAGTCTCCAGAAAGCAGTGTCATCAGGACTGGAGTTCCTCGGACCAATACTATTCAACATCTACATTGCGCCACTAGCGAAGCTTCTCCAACAACATGGTATACAACACCATCTGTATGCCGATGACACGCAGTTGCATGTTGACTTCCCAACAACGAAGCACTCAAATGCACTTGCGCGTACAGAGGCCTGTGTCCGAGACGTGAACATTTGGCTCTATGACAATGGCCTAATCCTCAGCGGGCCCAAATCGCAGGCCATTGTCATAAGATCACCAGGCTCTGTGCTCCAATAACAACAACATGCATCAACATCTGCGGTCAGCTTGTGGCGATATCTGCCATCATCAGATATCTGAGATTTGCCATTGCCGGAGTGCCTATTACCACCTGTACCGAATTTCACGCATACGTGACATACTAACAATCAGTACAACAAGTGTCTAGTGCATGGATTAGTTACATCCAGAATTGACTACGGCAACGCTATGCTGTACTGAATATCAGACTCTTTACTCGACCGCCTTGAGTTGGTCCAACACTCGACGGCCAGAGTCGTCCTACGAATTAGGCGGGGTGATCGGCGTTGCATGACAGCAGCACTGATGTAACTCCACTGGTTGCTGGTGAAGTGGTGCATTGAGTATAAAGTACTCGTTGTTTTATTCCGCGCCCTTCATGACCGGATGCCGGCGTACCTGGCCTCGCTGCTCACACCATATGTATCGCGCCGCACCCTTTGTTCTGCCGACCACATGCTACTAACTGTTCCCCGCCACAACCTTGAATGGTATGGCCGCCATTCTTTCTCGCATGCTGGGCCGACCATATGGAACACGTTACTCGAAGAATGCGGCATATCGAGGACATGAACACTTTTAAAGCTCATCTTAAGACACACTATTTTAAGCTTGCCTTTAATATGTAATCTTTATATGTCACATTCTATTACCACAATATATTTAATTATTTGTAATTAACAACTAATATTTAGTGTCTAGTTATTTACTAATGATAATTTATTTTATTAATTATTTATTTATTTAACTACCAATGGTACTTTACATTTTATACTTCTATGTGTGGCTTAGTTGTGTATGGTGTCTAGCCAAGTTTTAGAAATATTTATTTAATGTATTATTATTTATATTTTAGCATTTTAGTTTTGTAAACACTACTGAACAGAGTTTTACTTTGGATTTTCGTCTATAAATGAAATTATTATTCATCCTTTGATCACTTCTTTTCTCAGTCTATCTCCTCTTGCAGTGTGTCTAATATAATTCCTTATTTTCTGATCATATTAATTTTGGCTCATATATATGCAAGTTGTAAGTGCTGCAAGTGTTGTAACTGTGGTAAATGTTGTAACTGTTGTAACTGTTGTAGTTGTAACTGTTGTTGATATTCTTCTCCACAGCCACATGACAAAGACTTTCTAAGTCGTTGAATTGTGAAAGCTAGATCATTATAATCGTTTGTACAGACCATTTGTAAACAGAGTTTAATGAGTAAGATCTACTTTCATTTCTCATTCTTGATGCCCAGCATTTTCATGGTGAAGACGCCAACGATACTGTACACCAGAAAATTTTCACAAGCATTTAAATTTTGCAATTTTCACACTTTTCACAAAAGTAACACACAGAATGTTGTCTAAAAAAATCCACCATTTGTGATGTAGTTTCATTCCATTTTATAGTAGGTTTTAGCATAGATATATTTAGTATGTAGCAATTCTGCGAAAATTAAAACTAATAAATTCTCCTTCCAAAGCTGCACACTTTTAAAGCAGCAAACTTTTTTAGGTGTACAGTATTTCACAATGTGATTGTTTTATTATTATTAACATTGTAGGATTCACAGGTGATGAGTCAAACAAGTTTGGCGTATCGTCAGATAGTTTGTTTCTCACAAGTTCAGATGCATTAGTGGCGCCCTCTGTGGCACTGCGGAGCTGGGCCACATACTACGAATGGCGAGGGTTTGGGTTCGACTCACCCATAGCTGCCTTGCTCCAGTTTCCTCTGACTGTCTACTACATCATCACTCTGCTGCCAGAACAATGTAAGCGCTCCTAGGGAACTGTGTAACCCCGAGACAGTGTATCATATTTTAGGTGAGCTATCTTGCTCATATTGCTCGCACTAATCAGTGAGTGATTTATCGTTCGAGCTAATTGTTAGAATCGCTGGCGCCTAAGTAGATAGAGCATGTGGCTCCCTCTGGTGGATGACTTGTGCACCAGTTGGACAAAAAAATCACATCTTGTAAATTAGCATTGGAGCCCAGAATTTTGTTGAATTGATTTGTTCAGCCTATAATGGATCGTAACAATATTAAGCGCAACACCAACCTTTGCGAAATGGTTGTTCGGCGGTGATGTTAAATCTTTGACCATGAGAATTGGTTGGTTTCGATATGGTCATGTACGCTTTGTGTAAGATTTGCACCTTGTATTGTGACAAAATTGAGCCCATCACAAACAAATGATACGTAATGTTACATACTGTAATCACACACCTATGATCTATTCTATGATATGTAGAGTGATTTCTAACACATATTATTTTACTCATCAAATAATCCTACATCCGTGCACAATTTTTTATTTTTTTTGCCATGTGCCTTCGGCAGTTGGCTGATTGTGTATTTGATAAAACTGTTCTGTTCCACTTGTTGTATAAGGCTGGAATCACTGAACCAGAACAGTCATGGTATGGTTACCCTTGATGTTGACCAGGTGCAGATAAACCACAGGAAATCACCTCACACGAAAAACAGTTCACAATCCATTTACTTGGCGTGGAGCAAGAAGCTGAGATGATCCCTTTGTTTGCGGTAAGAAGGTACTCAAAATAGTCTGCACAAAACATTTATTTTAAACGTTAGGAAAATATATTATGCCATAAACAAACATTGCAGTACTCCTGTTTTGTCATTGCCATGGTTGCATTTGATTGTGTTTTTTTAATTGTAATAAGTTGTAATTTATTACACTATAATATGGAATGACAAATTATTTGTAATTTAAGCCTATGTAGTTACGATAAAAGGAAATATACTTTAATACTTTTGACCAAAATGTTTGGCACACATTCTGCCCACTACTGGCTAAGATTAAGAATGTAGTCTTCTATTAATTTTAGTGATCATATAATAATAATTATAATAATTATTTTGGTAATAAAAATCATAGCCACATTGTGTACACACACCATCGTAAACAGATAAAACATTTAGGTGCTGTAGTAAACAATTTTAATCAAGATTCTGTAACGTAAAAATAGTGTATTTTCAGTCGTTAGATGGCAAATAGATCTTAAAGCAAGGAGTCCTGGTACATAATATTTTCATTAATGTTTTAGAAACTGATGATAAAGCATTCACTCTGGTGCTGCAAACTCTTGCGATAACATATGGTTTATCTATATCAGTAGGTAGCTGACATGATTTAGATAAAATAAATAATTAGACCCGTAAAATATTTCCATCTTTGTTTTGTATCACAATGTTTTGTATTCTGTTGCCAGTGCTAGAATTGTGACATCCTTTAAAAAACCAGTCCTTTTGGAAATCCCCCTGACTTTTTAGAAACGCTGACAATGTTTCCATAGTAACGACCACATGTGCGTCGAGCTTTGGACCACCTATGTTCATTCGCTGTGAACGCGGAACATGCCGTCAGGTTACTGTGATTCCAGTACACATCAGTATTATATCTACCTAACTAAATCATATCATTAAACCAGCAAATATCAGCGTTAGTGTAATTTATTGTGCCTATAACGGAAACAGTCTATGACTCCGAACTGGTGACCCCGTCGGATAACAGGTGACCCCGTTGGATAACAGGCCAGTCAAAATGATAGTAAACATGCCCTGCCAGAAGACAATACATTACAAATACAGATTCAAAGACCATTGTGGCGGCACATTAAGGGGACATGTCAGTATTTAAAATGGCCATTACGTTTTGTCAACTATACATGAAACGCCAGTGAAAATCGTCACATTTCAAGCATGATACGAGTATCTATCAACATTTCTGTTATCACAAACAATCAGGAAACGTTATCTGTTTAACATTTTTTAAACTACAACACTTATGACACTGAAATTTGGCTAATGAACACGTCTTAAATGTAGGCAACTTTACACGGTTTGGAATTATGATTGGTGATGGGTTTGTGTCAAAAATACACTGCCACTTTAGGCTGTCATTCAACTTTTGCTTAATTCATTCACGGTGGTGTAGCAGACGTAATTCGTTTATGTTAATCAAAATCTTGCGTAAAGTTATCGGTGACATAGTCATACTTATATGTATGTCATTTATTTATTTGGGGATTTTCTCAAAATTTCGCATTTTGTGGCTATTTTTCACATTTACAAACATTATTTAAAAAAATTTTAACATAAAATTTTATTAATCAGGAATATTGTACAGCATTTCAGCTACAATCTGTGAAGAAATGTTTTATTTATCTTAAAAACGTCTACTGAAACTACTCAATTCAAGACAAGCATATAATAGCCATCCCAGCTACCTTATATTACAGTAAGTGTTATTGTTGGTTGTTAACACAATAATTTTTTAATTTTTGTATAGGATCAGGCATGTATTGTCATGGACATGTGATTGTTCTGGAATGGCTGATTTTTAAAGTATCTATTGGATGTTACCATGGATAATTTTTGGACTTGAATAGTCTCTGTTGAGCCTGTTGTATACTATCTCCAATGTCCTATTCCGGCCTTTTTCAGGAGCTTGGCGTGCTGCTTCCAGACAGAAAATTCTGCATCACAATGATAGGTCCAAAGCTCTCCAGGAAACTTCACGGGAAGGTCATCGAGATGGGCAACGTGAAGGTGACCCTCCACAGGGGTCTCTATCACACATTCACCTGTGTAATCACACCTGATGTCGTTATAGGTGAGAGATGTCCTAGACTGTCATTCTATCTTTAGGGGATAGGTTGGTCGTGAAATGGGTGGATTGTGCCATATCTTAAAAACTACTCATCTTATCTTGACCTAATTTACAGGGTATTTCGTCTATGTGAAAGGAATGTCACATATAATACTAAGGGTAATTTGCATTTCTGTAACCATGGTAACTAGATACTCTTAGAAATGCTGATAGGGATATTTTGCTGGAAGTCCCATAACAAATTTAATGCACATGTCTAAAAAAATTCTTCTAATAAATAATAATTCCAATTGTGCAACGAAGTAGTTGCGCTTAACAAATATTAATATTTTTGACAAAAATGCGATTTTTACCATTAGTGTATTCTTAAAATAAAAATAGCAAAATATGTTGGAAGATGCTCATTTGTTGCCCAAACTAACTGGATTTTGTCTTCATACACAGGGATCTGTCCATCCCTATACACAGGGGATATGTCCATCCCCATACACAGGGATCTATCCATCCCCATACACATGGGATCTATCCATCCCCATACACAGGGGATCTGTCCATCCCCATACACAGGGGTTTGTCCATCCCCATACACAGGGGATATACCCATCCCCACACACACAGGATCTATCCATCCCCATACACAGGGGAACTGTCCATCCCTATACATAGGGGATCTATCCATCCCCATACACATGGGATCTGTCCATCCCCATACACAGGGGATCTATCCAACCCCATACACAGGGGATCTATCCATCCCCATACACACAGGATCTACCCATCCCCATATACAGGGGAACTGTCCATCCCCATACACAGGGGATCTGTCCATCCCCATACACAGGGATTTGTCCATCCCCATATACAGGGATCTGTCCATCCCCATACACAGGATCTACCCATCCCCATATACTACACGGATCTGTCCATCCCCATATACAGGGGATCTGTCCATCCCCATACACAGGGATCTGTCCATCCCCATACACAGGGGATCTATCCATCCCCATATACAGGGATCTGTCCATCCCAACATGTGTACATGCTACCAACCAGCAGCTAGAAATGTGCCAAGTACAAGTTTTCTTGTCTGCAAACATGGTCATGCTCAGGGGTGGGTTCAATTACACATAATTATATCAATTACAATTACAGTTACATTTCAATTTTTAGTTCAATTACAATTACACTCAAAAAAATTCAATTCAATTACAATTACACTGTTTCAATTTCAATTACAATTACAATTACATTATGCGGAACCAAATATATTCAGCATTTGTTAATTATATAGTTTTGCACTTTTGCTGAATTTCAATATTTTGTACACAATTGATAAACAAATATAACGGTAATGATTGTAAATTGTTGAAGAATTGTGGCTTGAATTTTGAATTGTACTAAAAAAAGACAGCCATTTAAACATATTTTTATTATATAAATATATATTTTAAATCTGGTATATAGACATTAATACATTTTATATATATATATATATATATGTTGATGTATTTATAAACTCTTTCAAATCAATCTAGGTACTTGTCTTAACAGAGGGTACATGATTTTTGCTTATATAAAGACATTAGACAATGTCCACAAGGCTTCACCTCCTGCAGTTGCATAATCTGTCTTGGAAAGGAAAGCATGCTGTGTGTCTGTGGCTGTAGCAGTGCTAATTATTGTTTGCTGAGAGGGTGAATTAGCACCTGTCCATGGCCCTGTGTACTCTAAGGGTCTCTAACCAGACTGCAAACTGGTACAGTATTAAACAATGGTAGCCCAGACTGTCTCACTTGAGTCAACATACTGAATTGAGAACAACTAGCACAAGCTCTAAGTGGACTTTAACTCAGGGCTTCTGACTTGAAAAGATACTTCCTCTGGAAGACAACTTTGTGTAGCTTCGCTGCATTCAAAAAGGGAATAGCTCAGACATACACAATGTCATAAAATATTTGACTGTCAGGCTATCTGGTGTCAATACAGCTACACAAGTGTGCACACTTTTGCTTTTGTATTAAAAAACACACAAAACTCTGTTGATCTCAATGCTTGTAAACAATTACTTGTGCTAAATTCATATAAATTAACGATTACAAAAATCGGAAGTAAAAAAAATCATAAATCAATGATTTTTTGGAGTGATTTAAATCATGATTTAAATCATGATTTAAATCATTGATTTAAATAAAATGATTTAAATCAAACAACCCTGAACCTGTATGAGACTTAAATTATATTTTATTGACAGTTTGTTCAGGTAGTTTGTGATATGAAACATACTGTAATTGATTGTAATTGATTGTAATTGAAATAAATTTTCAATTATACAAAATATAACAATTACAATTACAGCACAAATTTGAAATCATAATAAATTACAATTACACAATGTTGCTGTAATCAATTACAATTACGTAATTGGACCCAGCCCTGGTCATGCTTTTCCTTTTTTCATAATAATTTTTGTCAGAAAGCAATAAATCCATCAAAGGGGACCATCTCAAAATCACTGGCACTTTATCCATATGCCATGGATCCAGCAGCAAAATAAATAATTGTCTTTCCAAAATGCAGCGTTCTTGCATTGGCAAAGCACAACTAATTGCTGAGAAAACAATGACTGTGCGTGTTTATTTTAGGTCTGAATGCTGGTCTGGCTGCCTACCCTACATGGGTGGACACCCTGACCAGTCTGAGCCAGTCTCGCACCCCCGCTTACTTCACCGACTACTGCCAGTACAGTTGTGAGTGCTCTCGGCTGCCACTAGAGGCGCTGCATCTGGGGACCATCTCCGAAGTTGAGATAAACCCTTTTCGGAGTCCGCTGCGGAAGTATTGCGAGGAGCATAACATGCCCTGGTACAGCAATGCCTTTGTGTACCATCTTGTCTACACATCATGATGCGAGAAAGATATCAGAAGGAAGAAGACACACACAGGTTTTATGTGCACATACTTCCAAGTGTTAGGCTAATCCCAAGGTTAAGAATCAATTTGGATGCATGATTCTAGCAGGGGAAGTGTGACAAATGATAAGTGACAAATAGTACGTGGAATTTACAGCTTTTGTACACAAGAACGGAACAAGATATCTTGGTGACTTAATGTGAAGGTGGACAATTTCTGCTGAAATACAGGTGACTGTGGAAATGTGTTCAACAAGACTCCAGGTGGATCCTAACATATGATATCAGTAGACTCTGAGCCAGGCAGAGTGAATGAATTGTCAAAGAATAAAGACTATAAAGTGGTATTTACAGTTGAGTATAACAGAGTAGCAATGTGCAGTAGATAATTTATGCAATGCTCATTTATGTAATGTTGCCTCATACATTGACACATTGTCTAATTCTCTGGGAAGAATCAAGCCATCCTGCTATCAGTGCCCACAAGCTATTCACATTGCAAATATGCATCACCACCTGTGCATAGCCAGACACTTGTTGGTGGAGCTGAATGGTGCAGTGCGGTCACCCAGATTTCTAGCAGCAATAGTCTTGTGTGGAAACACCCACTGAGGTATCCTGCTCAACCCTGCACCCTGTAATGACACTATGTTGGGACTTATGATGATTTTGGCAGACCTTCACTCAAAGATATATTCCCACACAGAGAACTGTTAGTAGGCGGATCTATCTGAGGACATACATTGGTAGCAATGGGAGATCTCGGGTGTTACCATGGCAACAAACCTGTGTGAGACGTCTTTGTGAGTGTGGAGTGTGGAGAGTGACAGCTGTCACATTGACGAGTCCATCACCAGTGACATGTGACAGCTACCAGCTACTTGTGACTGTATGGTCGGAGCTTGTTACAGTGCTTGTGGACGAGGGTAAGTAGCCTTCACCTCTGTTTACTATTAGATTTAACAAGATTTAACAAGATTGCCATCCCAAACAACAAGTTCCAGATGGCAAAGTGGACAAGGAAGCCATTTCCCTTATCGAGAGTCCAACAATTTTCTCATCTATGTGTAGCCCGCCCTTATCAAATATCTATCAATTCTATTTTTAAACATATTCACACTACTAGCATTAACACAATCATTTGGCAGTTTAAATTACGTCATTGTGGGACTTATTAGTGCATGTTACGATTTAAAACATTGCTGTACGGCACTACACATATCTGTGGTCATTTAACCTCTGACCCCTGCTATATGAAAGTTTTAATTACATCGACCGGTGTGCAACTTTGGCAACTTCCTATTCGCTGCATGACATTTCAGCCTTCACATGCAGAACCGCTGTAGTTGGCACCTTTATGAACCATGATCGGAAAATTAAAAAAAATTCACTGAAGTACGAAATAACATAAAACAACTTACGTGTTATGTGTGTGATGTACATCTCTGCTTTGAAATCATCCTTAATCCTGTCTACAAAACCTGGCAAATCTGCTTCAGTAGTTGTTTTGGTGATCACCAGGTGGAGCCACAATCAACACTTTGGTGTTCTGTATACAGCATCCTCGTCAGTCAGGGGTGACAGTAGCACTACATTACCCCTGCCAGATTAACCTGTTGTAATGCTAATTTGTAAGTTTATCCCACGGGTTTACATTGAATCATTTGTACTTCGTCCCACTTGCTGTCGGTCGAAGTGTCTCTGGGAACTATATACGCACGCAGCCTACTTCAAAGAGCATTTCAATGAAATGCCTATCATTACCTACCCGACTAACGACGACGGGTTCACAGCCAATTGAAGTTAAGTTCCCGGCGTCAGAAATTTGAGCTCATATTGTCATTGGTGAACACAGCAACTGAATAATCAGCATTTCAACAGGTCGATCAGACAAGGGTACTGATGTACTCTGCAACCCCCAGGCAGTGAGGGCATCATACAGTGGAAGGCGGCTTCAGTGAACAGTTTTAGACATAGCGCCGTTTTCTCCATCACAACTGGATGTCTGCTGACGCGAGTCTCAGTAGTACATTACAGAAGACAAGATGGAAGGTCTTTCCTTTATAGCCAACTGTTTACCAGCCGCAGGACAACACTGTGCTTTAGCAGAGGGTTGAACAGAGGGTTTTGTTCATTATATGTAACTTTATATTGATTGGAGTTAGGACATAAGGTTTTGTACATTATATGCAGTCTCAGTGCAACTTTATATTGAATGGAGTTAGGACAGATGGTTTTGTCCATTACAAGCAGATGCTCGTTATATCCAGTCTCATTAATACTCTACAACATGGTTGAAACAGTGTTTTCTTCATTTTAAGCAACCAATCACAATATTTATTCTCAGTACAACATAGTTGTAGGAGGTTTGGGCACAAGGTTTAGTCCAGTAGAATAAGCATCTTGTGCAGGAATGTCAAGGAACAAGCTGTATCAACTATAAACTGCTGCCACCATTAGCAACTATGTGTAACTGTTTTGTGAAATGCCTGTGCACAGTTTTATATTGTATGTTTTCTTAGTGAAAGCCAAAAGTTACAAATGGTAAAATAAACAGTGAAATGACTAGGCTCGGTCAAACAGATTTATCATTTAGCCATTTGGCTAATGTGATTGTGCGTTCATAGCCAGCTTAATTTTTCCCTGCCAAATTGACAAAACTTCTTCCATTTTTTAGTCAAACTTAGTATTTTTATTTTTTTTTGCGAATTTGTGAATGGTTAGCATGAACCTAGAATGGTGATACTGAAAAACATCACTAGGAACTGTTTCTTTGGTCTTTCCCCAGCATGCATGCATGCATATGGGGCAACAGTATTCTTGTGATACTGTAATTTTGGCTCAATTCCAGATCTAAGTGGCTCCGTTAGCGAGATTAATCTTCATTCACTAAGACTCTAGCTACAGGGGATCCCTGTGCAAGACGTGTTAACGCTGAGATTGAGAGTCTTGGTGGTTAACAGGATAATGTGGTAGATCTCTTTCAGAACAGGTGTCTGATGGTATAGTTGTGTTGTGTGGCGTGTCACAGACATGTGACACTTTCAATGGAATGACTGTCTCATCAAGGTCAACAGATGTGACATACTGTCACCTACTTGTCCACGTGTCCTCATTTCTCGCTGTCTTCGGTTCTGCTGTTTCACATACATCTTCCATGTTCCATTCTCTACACACATTGTAGGCCTTACTCAGCGGGCATATATACACCAAATAATCTGGTTTTATTTACCACATAGTCCCTGAGCTAAACTTGTGGATCCACAAAAGAATGTAAGATACCATATTCTACCTAATAAACATAAATTATGCTTGAAAAAAAATTGGGCCAGGACAAATTTCAAGGATTCTGATCTTATAAGCGTATACAAAAATTTTTTTTTTTTAATAAGGTAACTGTTTAGCACTAGTGATGTTATTTGAGGACTAGTGTAGAACAACTGAAAAGTGGTGCCAACTGTTTAACACCAGATGGCGACACTTCAGTTGTTCCACAAATTACAATAAAATTATGGATCCTACTGTTTAAAAAAGGGTGTGTATGCTAATTAGGGCGAATACGGTAAACATACAAATGCAGAACAGACAGAGCAGTAAGGATTCGTCAAAGGCGATAAACCATTTACAGGTAATAAACCTTTTAGTTAATGGATGATCAACACATTCCCAGTAGTTAGAAATAACTGACAGATCCAAAAAAAATGGTCTTTTTAAATGTGTATTGACCCAAAGTAGAAGCACCAGAACCAGCCCACCCAAGCTGAAGTTATCTACTTGGCTGGTATTTTAAAAGCAAAGTTCAACTCAAGTCCCAATGAATCATCCATGCTGTGTGACCAAAGCTACTTTGTAACAGTTTAAGCACTTACAATTTATACAACCTAAAAACTCTTTCTTAAGTACCAGTTGTTTTAAAATTATGCAAGTATAAAAAAAACGTAATATAATTATACATTAAAGTTTTTAGAGTGTGTTACTGTTGTTATCATCATACACCAGTCATCCGTCTAGAGAAGAGCCCCCCGGGAGTGACAGGGAATAAAGTTACAGAGAAAGTCATGAAAAGGTCTCATACGAAGAGTCACACACAAAATAACCTGGAAGGACCAACACTGAACCTCTTCACAGCCCATTGCATAACTGATTCTTATTAGCAAGCTGAATTTGGATCAATTATGTGTCTCACTACAACCAGAGTTGCCCATCCCCTGGGATTACACCAAACTTACAACATAACTCTGGGCAGGCATTTCGGCAGTGATCCTTGACAAAACTGTCAAACCCCCGGGGGGGGGTCCTGATTGGAAATATCCACTGTCAGTATCTAGTACATAATTACAACTAATCTGGGTTGTTGCAGGAAGTATTAAATTGGTGTTGTTAAAATAATAGGCATCATAAAAAATTCCCAATTTCACATCAGCTCTTGCGTTTTTCTATTTTCAGACCAAGGACATCTTTTTTGTATATTTCTACAGAGGGGTGTAAAAAAACACACTTGGTACACCTCTGAAGTTGTTGTTGATTGAGAATAGCTCCTTAATAGCTTTACCAGCAAACACCCTCCTCAGCATACTAACAAAACTCATCCCTATTTTAGTTTTAGAAAAAGTCCTGATGAGAAACTGGGATTTATTTATTTGGCCATAATTATGTACAGTACAGTAGGTGGTCTGTCCTCTGAGAGCTGCAAGAGGGTTGGAACTGAATACACCCAACCTACGTTTTGTTGATGTGCCCCAATAAAGTTGCCCTATCTACACATGCACAAGGTCAGGATTTTCACCAAAGGTCTCACAGATTTTAACACACCATGCCAGGCAGTTTACGACTTTGACTCACATAGGGACACCATTGATAGAAAATCGTATGTCACGACAAGCTATTTATAGCATATCTCCCCTCCCAATCTGCATGCTTTGAATCCTCCAAAATGTTTTTCGTTTTACGCAGAAAATAAATGTACACCATCCCCATAGAAATAATGCACTTGTCCCTTAAACGACTGCACTTACATTGCCTGATTTTACTGTTGTGGTTTTTCGCTGTCTCTGCCAGATATGGCAGGAAACACACACATCAACTCATGGTTGAGGTACACCTTTTATTGATTGCTGAAGTCTCAAAGGCCCACTGACACGTTTTTGAACTTATACCGCTGGGAAAATGCTTACCTGTGCTTACATGTGCTTACCTGTGCTTACATGTGCTTACCTGTGCTTACCTGTGCTTACCTGTGCTGATAGTACCAGTTGGTTAAAAAAGCTCAGTCATTGCTCGACAAACATAGCAATTAATGCAGAAATTATTAAATAAATTTGAAGCAAATCAACAGCCAAGTCTACCCAACAAATTGAAAGTTCTGGTGATCTATCAAAATTGTCCAGGCAGTGGGGTAGATGCACTTTTTGGGGGTGCAAATTAACATATGGGGAGATTAGTTTGTCCCCCCTGGATAATGAAAAAGGCCATTATAAAAAAGCTAGCTTTGTAGCAGAATTAGGCAAATTGTTTATTTTTTCTGTTTTCTTTGGGAGAGACTAATTGGCTACCATTCCATTGTAGTGTTAACTTTAGAGCATGCCTTGTGTTTGGCCAAGTAGACTTTGCCATGGCTGATAGAAGGTAGCAGGGTCTAAGTGCCTAAGATGTCAGGGCAGTCATATATGTGATGTTGAGTAGGTAAGCATTGAAGACAAAACAACCTAGCACTCTACGACTCAGGACGATTGTGTTTCTCAAGATTGAGTCTAACTCAGTCAGGAACAACAAGCTTCAAATTTCCCGGGAGTCCATGAGTCTGAGACTTTTTACTTGTTTCATCCTCTGGACTCCTTATGCAGGCCTTTGTAGGAGTTGGTCCAACATGGCTGCAGCCATCTTAGATCACAGACCAAAAGTTTATACAACAGTGGCGCCACTAGTGTTTTTTTAAAGTACAGACTCCCAAATTTGTCTGCGCACTCCCAGCTATGAGCAGAGTGTGAATCCACTGGACTCCCACCAATTTCCCATGAAAATCGATGCCCGGATATTTAACTTAAAGACATTTCATGATACCTGGTATCAGTGCTTTAAAGGGACAGAGTCAGTGAGGGCGAGAAAAAAAGTATATAAATACTGAGCACTTTAGACATTTTATATCATCTTGAAGTTCTTCAAGTCAAGTCAAACCATCATCACCAAGATGGGGAAGCTGTGCCTGGCATTGCATTTTTTTGTTGTGGCATAAAACACACAAGACCCAGTTCGTAAAGATGAACAATTTGCTGAACACAACTAGACTACGGTAGCATTCTATATATAAAAGTAATACATGCTTAATTTCTCAATTGGGCTACTAGACGAACAAGTTTGATTGTCTACAATAAATCTAGTCATCTGAAATAACCAGACGATCACTAATGTGCACTGAACACGGGTGAAAGCTTGTTGTGACTTAATGAAATATGACTATTTGTAGTCACGGTTCAACTGGAAAAACAGAAAATAAAACCCGTACTCTAACTCTACCTACACATGATGTGAGTCACCAAACTTTGACACAGTTGCTTCTTCTGTATTCTTTTTAAAAAAATCTTCTAGTGTAAGGGAAATAATGAATGCTAGAAATGACTGGAAGTATTGGACCCCCCCCAGTAAGTGTCACGCCAAACGCCCCCTCTGTCTTAACTCTTGGATGTTGGTTTATTACAAGTTCCAGATGCTAAATCTGACTATTTAGGGCAGTTAATTGTAACTCCAAAAATGGTGGCTAAGAAAATAAAGGCAATGAAGGACAATAAATCACCAGGAGTGGATGGAATTCCTCCAAAACTACTAATGGAAACAGTAGAACAAATCAGTATACCACTTGCAAGATTGTTCAACTTGTAATTAAAAGAGGGAGTTGTTCCGTTTGAATGGAAAGAAGCAAACATCATACCATTATTTAAAAAGGGTTCAAGAAATAAGTCAGAGAATTACAGACCAGTGAGTTTAACATCACCAGTAGATATTATATGCTTAGATTTTCAGAAAGCTTTTGACAAAGTGCCACATCAAAGATTACTATTTAAACTAAAAGCTCATGGTATCGGATAGAACTGGATATGGAAACAGTAGAACAAATCAGTATACCACTTGCAAGAGTGTTCAACTTTTCATTAAAAGTGGAAGTGGTTCCTTTTGAATGGAAAGAAGCAAACATCATACCATTATTTAAAAAGGGTTCGAGAAATAAGTCAGAGAATCACAGACCAGTGAGTTTAACATCACCAGTAGGTATTATATACTTAGATTTTCAGAAAGTTTTTGACAAAGTGCCACATCAAAGACTACTATTTATATTAAAAGCTCATGATAGCATAATCGACAGGATAGAACAATGGCTGACTGGCAAAAGACAGCATGTTGTAGTAGATGGGGAGGTTTCAAACTGGAAATCAGTTTTGAGTGGGATACCACAAGGATCAGTATTAAGACTTTTATTATTCTTAATATAATATAAATGACTTGGATGATAATATAACAGGCAACGTACTGAAATTTGCCGAAAAGTGTTTAAAAGGGTTAACAATGATGGTGATAAACAACATTTACAAAACAATCTAGACAGATTAGTGAAATGGTCTGAGAAATGGCAGATGTTAAATTTTGGGAAATGTAAATGCCTACATACAGGACATGGGAACTTGGATGTAAGCTATAAAATGGGAGATACTGTTCTGGGTACTACTATAAAAGAAAAGGACTTAGGAATAACAATAAGTGTTGATATGAAAGTTTCAGAGCAGTGTGGTATTGCAGCTTCAAAGGGTAAACAAATTCTTGGGTTGATTAGGAGAAATATAACATACAAGGAGAAAAAGCTAATTGTACCTCTCTATAAAGCAATGATTAGAATACTCATTTAGAATACTGTATATATAAGGTTGGAGATCACATCGTAAGAAGGATATAGATACGCTTGAATGAATAAAGAGGAGAGCAACTAAAATGATTCCAGAACTGAGAGACCTTAATTATGAAGAACAACTGAAAGAATGTGGTTTAACAACCCTAGAAACAAGGCGGTTAAGAGAAGATCAAATTGACATTTTTAAGGTATTGAATGGGTATTTTCTCACGCAAGAAAGATAATAGAACTAGAGGATGTGAGGTAACATTAGTAAAAGATCAGTGTAGATTAGATATCAGGAAGTACTCATTCTCACACAGGACAATCAATAAATGGAACAAATTATCTACAGATTGTGTAACTGCTAGCAGCGTGGATATGTTTAAAAACAAGGTTGACACATATCTCAGTAGGGTAGATTTCACACAGATAAAAAATGTTGGACTCTCAATGAGCCAATGGCTTCCTTGTCCACTTGCAATCTGGGCCTTTGCCTTGGATGGCAATCTAGTTAAATCTTGTGGATCTATGCAGTAATCATACAGTACATGGTGTGACGCAAGTTTTCTGCTTACCCAGATTATGCCTGACTGGTGTAACATAATAATTAAAGTCAGTTTTATGTGGTGGGTTTTTTAAGTAACTGAGTCAATAATAAAAAACTTAACGTTTTGCTGAGTTAGTACGACGGCGTAAATAAGTGGACCTTTATTTGTTGCCTGAAAGAGACTTGTGAAGCAGTAGATCTGCACTTAATCACTGTCAAGGTTTGGGGAAGTCCTCATAACAATCACTACTTTTAAAAGAGAATGGTTGTATTAGGTCCACGTATCCTTTGTAGAATTTAAAAGCCTGAACCCTGACCCTTGTGCCCTGGCAACAGATCATCAATAACAACTGTTCACTACTGACCCTGATTTATGATAGGAATCATTTTAGTCCTTTTGGGTAGATGGTAACAGCGTTAATTAACATTCAAAATGTTAATGTCTACCTAATATTAAGAACCGATATGTCTAGGCTCATTTTCTCCACAGGAGCATAGGCCATTAATAATAGTTCTCCACTGGTTCTGATTTTGAGCCATCTTCATGAGGTGTAGCTCAACATATCCACTTTAAAGGTCCTTTTTGGTTGTTTCCTCGATTCAATTCTGTGTCTTGTCTTCGTTTAGAATCATTTTGTTTTGCAAAAAATCAAACCTACCTAGTCTCCACTATGATATGTAGTTCATTTGTGAAAAAAAAAATTATTTTGGTGAAATCATCAAACGAACTATTTAATTATTTTGGTGAAAATGTTCATCAATTTAGGAGAATAATTTAATATATTTGTATGAGTTCTTTTAAAGTTTACTAGCATCTATTTAGAACTTCAAGAAAGTTAGTTCCTGAAGAAGTCAACCGACAATTGCTGAAACGGTGTATTTGAGGAAACGTTAATAGTTGTATCCTAAACACAGTCTATATACATTAAAATATAATATAAATTATTTTTAGCCGGATCCTGTCGAAAGTCATCGATATAAGGGCAAAAACGGTACAGTTCTGAAAAACGTTCTAACAAAGCTACCCTTTATATTTTTTAATGAAATGCTATCCGGAGACATGAAAGTTCCGTTTCAATGGAATAATTTAGTGCTTCGGAATACTGTCATCATTGGGGATTGACTTTATGCCGTCACACGGAAAGTGATTCACAAAATTCGCCTATTTACATTTTGTGCCAAGTGACAATCTGTCTTACCTTTTTGTTTTAAAATCACGAGACCTTATTTGTTGATGCACTGGACCAGCGATACTGCATCGGTGGCAGCGAAAACAATACATGGTAATGACTTTTTGTTTTGTTTACATCGCACAAGTTGAGAGAGGCTTTGTTTTCATTGACAAGAGCTATGCAACGGGGTGTAGCTGAACTTCCTGGGTGAGTAGACATCCTGGTGTGAAACTATAGGAGTCGTTGTAATGCTGCTCACCTCTGAGTTCCTGATGAGTATCTCTTGTGCTGTGCATGTCCATCACACCCAGTGTAGTTGACGCTTTGTACCACTTCGCAGCGATCCAAATTGCCTTGTCGAACAGCTGGCTTCAGAAAACTGTGCCAAGATCGTCACATCCAGGTTAATTTTTGCGATTAATTCTTTTTGTTTTCAACTCTGTTTTATCAATGTGTCGTTTTTCTGGTGATTTATGGCTAATTCTGTGTGAAAATGTAGATAAATCAGAATTTATTATTCAGTCTGTTTTTTCCAGATGATAGTGTCTTTGTTAAAATTTAAAGGTTCCTTTCCTGATGTTTCGTTTCTCTCTCTAGATAGGAAAACATTCAGAAGTCAAATCAGGTGTTATATTGAAAAAGGGTTTGTTTTGCTGTTGTAATAATTTTATTGTCATTATTCATCAGTTAATTCAGTGTACAGTTGATTTTTGCCTCCATGGCTGATGCTATTTAATGTTCGGTGTCAGAACTAATGTTCACGTTCAGAACGATGCAGTTTCTTTCTGGCTACAACTAAGATGTTGACGTGAATCCTGACAAATTACTGTTATTTCAGTTACGTATTCTCCAAGATAAAAAAGTCTCTGCACTCAATGTCACTGTACAACCTTTGATTTTTCATAAACAACACAGTCGTGTTGTTTAAATAAAGTATTTTCTGTCAGACAGGTAGAATGTTTGGGTACTGGTTGAGATAGTCTGAAAACCTATTGCCAATTAATTCACCTAAACAGGATATATAACTTGAGGTATTTATTCTGCATCGTTTCTAAACTGAAGTAGCAGTAGACATGAAAGGCAATCATTACATCATGTGTTGTATTGGAACATTCCCGTCAATTACTGCTCCTTTGAGAACTTATCCTTCCATTAGAACTCAAGCTTCTGTATTTGTCACACATATAATGTGACCAGACTAATGTTGAACTGGGTGAGATTCAAGATAGAGACCATCCATCTATGAGTTCACGACAGGTTACATATTTATTCCATGTGTGGGACGTTTTACTTCCCCTGCATAGACACCAGGTAGAAGGGATCTATGGCTTTTAGTGTCTTTTCCGAAAAACACCTACTTCCATCTCCCTTCCCTTGTGCCAGGTGCTAAGGGAGTCGGCAAATTGTACCCAATTTTTAAGAAATAGCTGGTTTGGGGCTCCATCCAAGTACCTTCTGAGGACCAAACCATTGAATCAGCAGACCAGAGAACTGTAAATAACACAAATAGTTTTGTTTTCTTTTACTGAAATGTCTGTCTGTGTTTTTGTATGCAGTGACAATTTGAAGAGTTGTGTTGTCCCCATGAGGGCAGTAGGCAGATGGAGTGGCCAGGAAACAATTCACCAAGAATGATACTTGGTATTAGTTAGACCACATTTAGAATATTGTATTCAAGCATGGAGGCCATATCGTAAAAAAGACATAGATAAGCTAGAAAGAATACAACGAAGAGCAACTAAGATGATTCCAGAATTAAGAGACCTTAGTTACGAAAGTCGCTTATTACAATGTGGTTTGACAACACTAGAGACCAGGAGACTAAGAGGAGACCAAACAGAAGTGTATAAAATAGTGAATGGTTATGAGGATGTTGACAGGAATATGTTCTTCAAACTTAAAGAAGGCAGTAGAACCAGAGGACATAAATTTTATTAGTTAAGGAGCAGTGTAGGTTGGACATGAGAAAGTACTCTTTCTCACAGAAGGTGATAAATGAATGGAACAAACTGCCAAATGATTGTGTTAATGCTAGGAGTGTGAATATGTTTAAAAATAGAATTGACAGATATTTGATAAGGGCGGGCTACACATAGATGAGAAAATTGTTGGACTCTCAATAAGCCAATGGCTTCCTTGTCCACTTGCCATCAGGAACTTGTTGTTCGAGATGGCAATCTTGTTAAATCTTGTTAAAAATTACCAGTAATTATCACAAGTAGGGATACATAGTGTATAAATATTGGGGGGAACTGCTTACATAGTTCCACACATCTGCCATTACCTTTTTCAATTGAAATGTTTAAGCTACAATTCAGTGTGTGTGTGTGTGTGTGTGTGTGTGTGCGTGCGTGCGTGCGTGCGTGCGTGCGTGCGTGCGTGCGTGCGTGCGTGCGTGCATGCGTGTTATTTTCATTTGGACAAAAAACATTAAATTGAACAATTTGACCTCAGATCTGGAGAACAATGTTACGAGACAGTGGTATTCTTGTGGACTACACATCCCTCTAGGCTGAGAATGGAACATTAAAAAACATCAGTTTCCATCGTTACTTGTCCATAGAGGCCTGGGGGAGATTTAAGTTTTGAATGAGAACACTGAAACCAATTCTAGGAAGAGATCCGTGGGTGCTTGGGGATTGGAGGCTGTTTTCATGGAATAATTACATAGATTCCCAGAAGTGTTTGGCAGATGGCCACGAATCAAACAGAAAGTTACATTTGGGAGAAAATTTGATTTGTAACTTGCTGAGGTGTTGAAGACTGAAGCCTGTGTGGTAATGGATACAGGGTTACCTCTGTGGATGATGGCTTCCTAGTTGCATCTAGGAACGGACTGATTGCCCCCTAACATGTAGGAATGGCAGGTGGGAGGCTGTGATGGGAGTGAGTTATGTTCCCAGGGAAGAAAAGTGGGAGCAGGTTGTGGTTGTCTCGTAAAATAATTTGATTATAAAATGTATCTGAGAAACTTTTGGAGAGACAGTATAATTCTATAAAGTAAACCGTTTTGTGTCTGATAGATGTAGTTGTGTAACATTCGGAGACTTGAAATTGAAGGAAAGATAACCGAAATTGTTAAACTTAGTAGGGGAGGAATAATGAAATTTGAAAAGTATCATTGGAAGTCATGCTTTTGTACGCAGGATGGGTGTGTCTCGGCATGTTGATGAAGTTTTGTACCCAGCATGGGTGTGTCTCGGCATGTTGATGAAGTTTTGTACCCAGGATGGGTGTGTCTCAGCATGTTGATGAAGTTTGATCACAAAAATACAATTATGTTTAGAAGAAAAAAGGTACATTCTTATATACAGCGCGGTATCCAGTCCTTGGGACTGCTCAAAGCGCTTTACCCTTCACCCCCTGGCAGACCTGTTCATTCCAATGCCATTTCAACTTCTCTGGGAAGCATTCAGCCATGCTGCAATTACTGTGCGAAGACTATTCGTTCCAATATCCGTCTCTGTCTGTAGCCATATATTGCTACAGAAATCTTTTTGTTTTTATTCTAACATTTGAAGATATGTTACTATGCTTGTATTGTGTACATAGCCATGATTATGTTAGTAAAAGGCAGCTGTTTGTAGTATTACTTCAAAATTACTTAACGGAACCGCTGAATGGTGAAGAAATGTTGTAAAGCTGTGTTAAATTCAGTTGTATGTTGAAATCTCTTCCTTGCGATGTTACAATATTTCATCCCGACACTTATATTACAACACAGTAAGTATACCACAACCAGTGTATTGCAGCACTGGCAGGTACCTATATATTGTCATAAGAAGCTCTTGAGTGTAATGAACTAATGTTTATTCAGTGGAGTTGTCTCTTTTAGACACAAGTGCCTCAAGCATCAGGAAGTGTAAAGAATTTCCTTCAGGCTTTCTTATAATAGTTACATTTGTTAACTAATAAATCAGCTTGTGAGTAATATATATACATATATATATATATATATATATATATATATATATATATATATATATATATATATATATATATATATATATATATATATATAAACATGTTCCACAGCCATAGCCTACACACATATATATATATATATATACATATATATATATATATATATATATATATATATATATATATATATATATATATATATATATATGTATATGTATATATATATATATATATATATATATATGTAGGCTATGGCTGTGGAACATGTTTCAAAGTCATTGTGATCAAGGTTAAACATATATGCTGTTCCTTTGCTGATACCCATTTACATGAGGAGCGATGTTCATACTTCAAAGATAAAAATAGGTCCTATCAGTGCCTAGACCAGCGTCATGCACAGAAACGTAATCTAAACCACAATATAATGAGACAGCCGTTCTAGAAATAACGTCATGTTTTTACAAAATTTGTGCTTTTGCAAAGTTGGTGCTGTTGGTTTTTGTAAAGAGGTTGAGTTTGGAAACGTGATACAACATTAGTCATTACAGTTGAGTCTAACAAGTCCATGGCTTTGGTTTCCCCAGGTCATTATGTATTCCTTACATGGATTCATGGTTAAACGTCCTCGTCTTTTTTAAATAGATTTTCCAGAAGCTGCTCATTCCGCTGATGGGGGTTAGGTGTACCTAGTTAAACTGTTGTTACAGCATTTGTGTGATTGGGGCAGTGTACATCACACAACATTTGTTGTAGCAATTGGGGCAGTGTACATCACACAACATTTGTTGTAGCAATTGGGGCAGTGCACATCACACAACATTTGTTGTAGCAATTGGGGCAGTGTACATCACACAACATTTGTTGTAGCAATTGGGGCAGTGTACATCACACAACATTTGTTGCAGAAATTGGGGCAGTGTACATCACACAACATTTGTTTTAGCAATTGGGGCAGTGCACATCACACAACATTTGTTGCAGCAATTGGGGCAGTGTACATCACACAACATTTGTTTTAGCAATTGGGGCAGTGTACATCACACAACATTTGTTGCAGCAATTGGGGCAGTGCACATCACACAACATGTGTTGCAGCAATTGGGGCAGTGCACATCACACAACATTTGTTGCAGCAATTGGGGCAGTGCACATCACACAACATTTGTTTCAGCAATTGGGGCAGTACATATCGCACAACATTTGTTGCAGCAATTGTGGCAGTGCACATCATACAACATTTGTTTTAGCAATTGGGGCAGTGTACATCACACAACATTTGTTGCAGCAATTGGGGCAGTGCACATCACACAACATTTGTTACAGCAATTGTGGCAGTGCACATCACACAACATTTGTTGCAGCAATTGGGGCTGTGTACATCATACAACATTTGTTGCAGCAGTTGGGGCAGTGTACATCACACAACATTTGTTGCAGCAATTGTGGCAGTGCACATCACACAACATTTATTGCAGCAATTGGGGCAGTGTACATCACACAACATTTGTTACAGAAATTGGGGCAGTGCACATCACACAACATTTGTTGCAACATTTCAGTCAACAAATGTTGTGCCGGTCAAATCAACACACGACTCACATTTTTTTTGAGTTGTGGATCAGTGTACATAGCATGACTGATCTATCTATTTTAAATCAAAGAAATACAAAACTTGCAACAAAAGTTTAGCAATATACGCCTCGTAGAAATAACGAACTTGTTTGCATTCTGGTGACTTCCTGTGGTACTTGTATGAATTGGTTTCAATGTCAAATGGAATTAAAATTACGCACTTTCACAAGACTATCAAAATATAAACATGTGTGAGAACTAACTTATTGTTTAACTAATAATTAAATAATTAAAACATGTCAGACCTCATGTTTGAATTGTTATGATGTTTTGAGCGGAGGGTGGGAAACAAGGTGATGGGTTGAAGGGGTCCAGAAAGGTCAGGGAATTAGGGGTCCAGCCAAGATTTGAAGTTGATGATGTCATTGAGGTCTAGGGTGGAGGGTGTTAGCCACGGTCATTTGGGGGGGGCATATATTTCATATATTTACTATAAATATGTAAAGTTGAATTTTTATAATATTAGAACACATCATCCATTATGTTGATGAAACTAATATGATGATGTATGTTGTCCTACCTAAGACATACACACTGTAGATTTTTTATCAGTCTACAGAATCCAATTTTAGACCATCCAAACATCACTACCGGCAAGTTTTCTGAGGTTAAATGTTTTAGCAACTTTGTTGTCAAAGTGCACGTTGACCGCCGCTGAATGTTCTACCTTCTGGTCATACGTCAGATGCCAACAAAACATCTGCTGGATTTATCACCCACCGACACCTGAAATGTTTTGTGAGGTGTGACAGCTGAACTTGGAGTGATATGTGCCCCAGTTCTTCGTGAAGTTGTAATCATGTAAACCATGTTGTGTCTTCCTCTAGCCGTCATTGTAACTCACACGTTAAATGGTTTATTCTGGCTTTTTTTAGAAGCTGAGATGTTTGGTGAAAAAATCCTTAAGCAGTCAGAAAAGGTAATAGGTCTAAGGGCCATTCAGTTAAATTAAAATGTTTTGAGGTTTTTATAATACCGGTATATATTTTATTTCATGCTGTTTGTAAGGCAGATTTTTGGACTATCTAATCAACGTGTTCAGGAAAGTTTAAATGTGAGTATTGAATATTTTAAGTATGATATTTAGCTCAAACAGATTAATGAAATGAAGGATTCTGGGCTATCCTTGTTTACATTTACAACCATTTAATAAATATTAACAATTAAATATATTAAACTGTCATATTTAGAAACAAATTATTAATAAATGTGTTTTAAAACAGTCTATACTCAGTGCGTACATTTCCTTTAGACATAACTATAAAGTTTACTGACTATGACTAGGACAGCCTGTTTGCCATGGCATCTGGTGAGCAGAAGAGGAACTAAGTTGTTCTAAAATTCAGTTCTTGCAGAAGGCAACCGATAGTGAGTAAACTTTATAGTTGTGTTTTAAAAAAAATCTGTATCAAAATGATATACATGCTTTCCCATCCTTTAATTGGTTTCGCACAATTGCAACAGTTATATTAACATACAAAGTGGCCATTATTTGACGGTTATTAACCAAGTTTTATTGTAGTTTTAAATTGGCTGCCCCTGTGGTGTTTCTGCCAGGTTGTTTACTGGGGCGTTTCTGGAGCAGATTCAAATTGGAAGAGTCCATTTTTTTCATAGTTCAAACTGCTTTGTACAGCGTGAGATATTTTATGTGTGTGTTGAGGCTTTTTTGCAGCATTTTACACAGACTGTGACGGTTGGAAAGTTGTTTTTAGCAGGTATGCATCGGCATTTGAGAAAGAGTATTCTTCAGATTGCGGAGCACAGCAGTTTAATGCAGATATATGTTTTGAAGTTATAGTTATTGGTAGAAATTGCTGCTCATGACTTGGTAAGGTTACTCTTTCATACACAGTGATACGTACATGTTGATGTTTGATAGATGTTATTAGACAAACATTATGTACCATAATATGATAAGATTTAACACGATTGAACAATATTTAACAAGACTTAACAAGATTTTACAAGATTGCCATCTTATTGTGTGTAGCCTGTTTCATCCATATCAGTATCATCCATATTTCAACTTAGGGGCCCCCAGATAGGGCATTTCATGCTGATGTTACCTACACATGGACAATTGACCGCTGTGGTGAGTGGCCTCATAGTAGGACTAAATCAGATAAATGCTCATCCCTGCAATGGCATTGTGGGAGTCCTCAAGCCTGATCCTCGCACAAATTTGCAATGAAATGTGGTCCATAGATGTAGCATCTGCAGTAGGGCAGTGGACTATCAGCTCAACCCTCTATGTCTTCCAGAAGAGACACAAAAAGCAGTTTGTCTTTCTACCTGGTGTCTATGCCAGGGAAATATAAGATTAAACTGGGGCGGGGGGAGGGGAATAAATGTGTAACCTGCTATGGACTCCATCTCTCAACTGCATGAGTCACAGCATAACTGTCCATGATGTGACTCAATCAAGTCTACCTACTACTTCGCACGAGGGCAGGGTTGAATGAATGAACAGGTGGGATTTCTTAATGAGACAATATTTGCCTCTTGGAAGGATGGTTGAAGAATATGTGGCATGACTGGTCAAATATTCAGGTGGTAAACTTTAAGTGGGCATCTGTTGTACAGTTCCAGTGAAAGTAGACCTACAGAAATACTTTCTTTTTCTTTCTTCTTATATATAGTACACATCCCACTCTGGGGCATTGTCGTGCTGTATTAGAGATGGTGAGTCCATGACAGGCTATGTATTGTGTTGGATCTTTTACTTCCCCTGTCCTAGACATTAGGTAGACAAAATATACAGCTTTAATGTCTCATCCAAAAGACAAGCAAAGTGAGTGTACGAAATTGGCCAAGTTACAAAATGGCAGCAAGAATATTTGGACCCTGGTTCTCTCGATTGGCAGTCCAGCGCTTTAACCTCTGGGCCACGTTTACAGTAACTAAAGGGTTTCAGGGCAAAACAAGATAAATCTTTTTTTTAACTCACTTCTGTGTTACCTCCTCCAAATGTAAATGGTGCATGAAACTTGTACGTGATATTGGAAGATCTTAAGAATCCAACATCAAAGAAAATGATAGCAAGGGCTGAAATCTGTATGGCAGATTTCAATTCTGAAATTTTGCCCATTCAGAAATGTCACCCAAATTGGGGTTTATCTCATTTTGCCCTGACACTCTTCAGTTGTGCACATCCAGAGAGTGCATGTGGATGTCGCACCATGCACTGCTGCAGGGTGAATTGATCAATGAACTCAGTGACAGAAATAACCTGGGAATAGGGAGTGTGTAGGGGATTGTTGTGGGAGTCAGGGAATTATGTGGTTTCTCCCAGTGGTTAATGTCATGGGAATCAGCCAAGGATGCGGTTTCTCCCTGTTATTCTTCCACTGTATTATCAATATGACAATGAACAAGGCAGTAGCAGAACATGTCTCACAACATCCACAATTTCAAATATTTTTCACAAGGTCCTGACTGAATTTGAATCTTGGTAACATTTTAAATGTTTAGGATTGATGATACAAACACGTGAAGTCATGAGTATAATTACTTTGCCATATGCATGAAAATACAGAAACTATTAACATATTGACTAGTTATTAACATTTAAAATTAATAGGTAATGAAATAAGGTTATCGTCAAATTAATATTTAATATATTAAAGTGACAACGAGAGCTTTTGGAAATAAAATTAGCGATGTATGTTTGTTTTATAAGTGAACATACTTTGCAAATAGCCCATGAGACTAGCATGTTTATCACATTTTAAGTGTTATGCTGTCCCATATAATTATGCTTTCTGAACAATAGAAGCATCGATAGAAAAATGTAATCACTGCCAACCATTTTGGTGGAAAAGGCAGTTTTTCACGTACATTATGATAGCAAGTGCTTACTTGTTTGTCAGCTTTATCAAGAACTATTTTATTACTTATCTTTGTATCATTACTACCTATCTTTGTAGTGCAACAAATCTACCAGGAACTATTTTATTACATATCTGTGTATCATTGTGAACTATCTTTGTAGTTCAACTGCTCTACCAGGAACTATTTTATTACATATCTTTGTATCATTGTTAACTATCTTTGTAGTGCAACAAATCTACCAGGAACTATTTTATTACATATCTGTGTATCATTGTGAACTATCTTTGTAGTTCAACTGCTCTACCAGGAACTATTTTATTACATATCTTTGTATCATTGTTAACTATCTTTGTAGTGCAACTGCTCTACCAAGAACTATTTGTCATTGTTTATCTTTATCTCGACAGGGTTTAATTGTCTGTTTGTTTTTCTTATCCCACACCAGAAGCCAAGGGTTAAGGCCTTGTTGTCTGGCAGTGTTTGTGTTCACTGTCTGAGCAGTGCACTGTGTCACACTTTGCCACCTGCGCCACCAAGGACTCAGTGGAGTGTATCTGTCACCTAGTTCATTCATCTTGTCAGTTACTACACTTGTTTACCTCAATCACATCACACCAGAATTACACAACATTCATATCAAAGGACTTCTATGAAATTATAAAAAATTATATATGAATTATTAGTAACAGGTTAAAATATATTTATTAGTAATCAGTATAAATTGGTAGTTCCTATGTACATGATATTCGTTACCCATGCATACAGATTACTAATTAATATGTAAAATAACTCCATTTATTTATCATATCCAAAACATAGATGTTTTTATGTCTCTTGCCCACAAAAAAGTTTTAGAAATAGAGCATAAAAAATAGCTCTGTTTCAGTCAATTCATTTATCGGAATACAGTCCTAGAAATACTAATTCTGTGAACATTAGTGTTTACCCCACAGGCCCTGTGCCAGATGATTCCAGGTATTGGCAGGTGAGGGGGCCACAGTATCCATTTACAACACAGCTACCTGGAGATGTCTAATAATAATTGACTGTCTCGTAGGGAGTGCTCACTCACTCAGGAAGTCTATTTGCGGTGTGTCACTGATGCTGTGTCACTGCAGTGGAATAAGCTGGTGGGGCCTCCAGTGCCATGGAACCGGCATGGTTAATCCCATGACTTGATTGAGCTGACGAGACATACTCCTGATGGCTAGAGCTTGTCGTGGTTCAATAATTTGACCCGGAAATTCGTTTCGCTGGCCTAGGACAATTGTAAGTAGGCATGCTGGAGGTGGGTGATATTATTTTAATACACGATGATTGGATGGGGATGATCGATGCGAGAGTAATTCATGTATGATCATCCTCTAGGTGGCACTGTGCAGGGAATGCGTTATCCTCGACTGGCCTGGCCTACTCAAGGCTTACACACAAAGCGTGTTTGTTACTTATTTATTTATAACTGGAGTAGTCGATGGGATGTTGTGGAACTTCACTGGGATAGACCAAGTGGGGATGTTTTGCACACAGCGGTGTTATTCGTGTTCGTGGTGTTTATTGATGGAACAACATTTATCAGGCTGCATTATTGGTCATAAGATTGTTTTACAGGTAAGTGCCGTAAAGCTAGTGGCTACATCGTTTTGTAGTTGGCAGTTGGATTGTATTCAACTGAGTTACTGAGGATGGTGTTTGTGGATGGTGAATAGGATGGTATGGATCCACAGGGATCGATTCAAGAGATGGATCCACAGGGATGGATCTACAGGATGGATCTGCACAGATGTATTCACTTGGATGGACCCACATTGATGGATGCAAGGGATGGATCTACAGGGATGGATCTGCAGGGGTGGGATCCCTCGGATGGATCCACAGGGATGGATCTGCAGGGATGAGATCCCTGGGATGGATCCACAGGGATGGATCTGCAGGGATGGATCTGAGATTTAGCTATGGGGCATGTGTGTAAATTCCGTTCCAAACATACTCGTTTTTTTTGCCTGAATTTATGTGCTGAAATACCATTGAAGGACATAGATCTTTGAAATAGTGGGCAGAGAATTCTCCTGCAGATTTAGCCACATTTTAAAAAAGTGTCTGGAAATGTTGGCAAATGTACTTAGATAAGGATGGATGGATGTTTCACAATGCTAGCCAACCTGATAGTATATTCACTGTGTCTGTTTAGGATATGGTCGAATAAAAAATTTATTATGATTATTGCTGTGATGGTGATAATGGGAGTAGGGCTAGACATGATGTCTGATGCTGTATTCATAATCCAGGCACACCTGTGTGTGGTTGCTACCTGTGTATAACTGTTACCTGTGTATAACTGTTACCTGTGTATGGAGCAGTGTTTATTAGCAGACGTGTTCACCTGTCGATTCATAACCCGAAAGCACAAGCTGCTATTGGCATTATCATCAACAGTGAATAGATTTTTTATGATTAATACATGGGTATATTTCCTTTTGAATGGTCAGATATGGTCCATCCATTTCTCCATCCTTCATACATCTATTTGTCTCTCATTCCATCTGTCCATCAGTCTTCCCATACCTGCATGCCCACCTGTTTCCCAACCCACAAACCGACCCGCCTGTCTGCTTTAAATCTATCCTTTGACCTTGTGCCAGGCCATTTCCTCTACTGCTATTTATACGTTGTTTCTGCCTCCCTGTTTCCCACAAGGAATCGGAGGAATAGACGTATAAGTCCCTTACTTTTGTCTTCATCATATTCTACAAGAACCTTGTAAATAAAAAGTTTTAGATTTGAGTATTATTTTGGATATGGTTGATCCTTACAACTGACCCCAATATATATATATATATATATATATATATATATACAATGTGTATATATATATGTATGTATGCATGCATACATGCATGCATGCATACATATATATATATATATATATATATATTTGAAAAAATAATTTAACACAAACAATTGTTCATTACTGAATTAAGTTCACATTTTAGATGAGAATATTCTGTTTGTATTGACCTTATTGTATGTTTTTGCATTAATACACATATTTTTATTTGCAGCTGGAAATTATGTTAGCATCATAACATTGCCAAGTACAACCTATGGTGTATTCATAGGTTTAATGAGTTATCTCATTTCTAGAACTGTTATTTTGGTAAAAAAAAATCCGTTTACGATGTACACCCCTTATTTCTGAAATGTTGCTGGCTTTGTGGGTTTTACTTTATGTTTACAAGATCTACAAACATTGACCAATAAGTGTGATTAAATGTTGTTTTGTTTCCAAAGGTTGGATCACCAGTCACTTGTTCTAGAATTAGGCTGTCTGCTTGATGAATGCAGAAATGTGATATAATGCTTGTTTTCTCTTTTTGTCTCACAGTTGTTTCTCTGTGATGTATAAGCTCACTTAAATTACACACCGCATATCATGTTATGCATTTAACATATAACAACACATGTATGTTCATAGGAGTAGCACTATTTGACACTTCACTAGAATTATTGTCACCAACACGAATTGACATTTGACCTACAGATTATTTATAAGGAAGGAAGAGCTAATGATATTAGTAAGTGTAAAGTGTTCTGAACAGTCCAGTGGATTGTATACAGCATTATATAAGAATGTGCCTATTACTTTTGTATTGAGCAGAATACCCCTCTTACATAATCTGGCCTAAATACACGATTTGAAGAACATTTTAAACAGTTTGGTGACACAAAAAATATTGCAATGTGTGGTTTAATAAAAATAACACAAAAACTTGCCTAAATCTGCATAAACCTGAGCTCAAAACCATATCAAAAAGAAAGGGCAATCTCAAAATCATTAAAATTGTCAACAGATGGATGGATATTCTAAGCTAAATAGACAAGCAGGGAAGGCACGGTTAGAAAATTTAAGAAAACTGTTTGTCCTTTCCAAGTTTTATATGCAGAATTTAAATATGTTTTCTGTGTTTAACATTGTTGTTGGTGATGATGTACCAGTGTTACCATGGAAACTGCTTTGATGTTTCTGGTACAACAAGGTTGCCACTGGTAACAGACACCCAAACTAGGGACTACCAGCAGTGTCCCAGTTGTTATTTTAGCAAATGTAATTTCTGCATGATATAACATCTGTGTTTCCATTGCAAACAGTTGCAGTTCAGCGGAGTTCATGTTTATGCAACTGATTATGTTTATCTGCATGGAGATGAACAATAACGATTAATTGAATATTACAGACCTGATTAATTGCATACTACAGACCTCGACCTAGAGTGTGATTAATACTGTGTAGTTAGATCACTTGATGTTCCCCGTATATGTGTTTACCATCCGTCGTTATTGTAATAACTTTTATCATACCCAATGTTAATAATTTGTTCCACAGCTTCACCGTTCAGCAATCAACATCAGAGAAGGTTGTGTAATTTATTATAAATACACTTCACTTGATGGAAATGTCCAGCACACATCCTAGCTGCTTGTGATCATTCATCAATTCTGCCTTTCACAAGCATAAATGCACTAACATTGTAACAATGCACTAACATTGTAACAATAAAGTTAAATTAAAAGTTATTTTACTCTAATGGCATCATTTCCATATATAAAACAGCATCATCCTAATCATACTAAAACTTCTATAGCCATAATCAAAATTGTAATAATACTTTTTGAAGAGTAACCCTAATAAAAATAATGTAATGTGATGTGTTTGAGATTACCTGGATACATTTCCTTTTCCCTCAAATCCTTTATAGTGATGAAACATGTAGGGCAGACCAGACATTTTTTAAACAGGGTGGGTGGTCTTGTGTTCTTGCTGGTTAATCTATTATTGTGTTATGCCAGCACCTAAACATAGTGCTGTGAATGTTATTCTTGAGTTATGCCAGCACCCAAACATAGTGCTGTGAATGTTATTCTTGTGTTGTGCCAGCACCCAAACATAGTGCTATGAATGTTATTCTTGCAAATAGGCAGGACTATCTTGTTTGTGGTATACTTTCTTGATATTGTGTAGTATGCTATCTCTATTTTATTCCTGCTTTTCCTTTGTGTGTTTATATCTTGCTACACCTTTCTTTTCTACTTCTCAGCCACAACAGTAAGACATCCTGTTTCTCACCCAGTTCTCCTGCAGACTTTATGCAGTCATTTGGACAAGGTTTACATGTATATACCCTGCAGACTCACTGCATACCTAGTAAACTTGTCACGTACCATTTCCCCATGGCTTCTGTCACCTTAATGCACACCATTAATCTCAGCACTGTTTACCAAATTTAATCTTGGTTCCATGTCAGTTTCATCACCAAGAAAGCCATACTGTCATAGAGTGTTACATAATATGATCTACGTGCTTGTTAGAGGAGTGGATCGTTATGTTTTCACCCTTTGTAAAATGGTGTCAGACCAGTATTTACTTTCACATCAGTGCCTGTGTTAAATATGGATGACACAGTCTCATGTTGTGCACACAATTATTTTATTAATATTGCTATTGTCTTATCCATGATTTCTGGCAAAGTTTTTGTCAAATATGACAATTTTTTCAATAATTAAAATTACATCCTCATTATATGTTGTCTAAAACAAGTAGATTGTTGTCATCATACACGTGGGAATCTATCATTGTTCATAAATACATATGCAACTAATCAACCACTGGAAATTTGTCTTTGAAAACCATAACTGTTGTTCTAATCAAATTCAACCCTTTTCCAGTTAAAACAGCCATAATGCAAGACATTTCAAAAGCTGTGCCATCTCAAAATAACTGATGCTTCTTGACTGCAGATGTAAATTAGTGGCCTGACCCCAGATGTAAAATGCTAGCCAGTCGTCAGATATACAATACTGGCCTGGACACAGATATAAAATGGTGGCCTGATCCCAGATATAAAATAGTAGCCTGGCCTCAGATATAAAATAGTGGCCTTGACACATATAAAATGATGGCCTGATCCCAGATATAAAATTGTAGCCTGGCCTCAGATATAAAATAATGGCGTGGACACAGATATAAAATAGAGGCCTGATCCCAGATATAAAATAGTAGCCTGGCCTCAGATATAAAATATGACCTTGACACAGATATAAAATGATGGCCTGATCCGAGATATAAAATAGTAGCCTGTGCTCAGATATAAAATAGTGGTGTGGACACATATAAAATAGTGGCCTGATCCCAGATATAAAATACTGGCCTGTCCCCTGGATGCACAATGACACAAGAGGGTTGCAGTGTCCCCAGCAGATGGCTGATGTAATGTATCCACTGAGGGCTGCCTCTGACGCTGATAGAATGAATCATATCCTCGGCCAGTGTTGGGTATTTCCTCCTGTGCCCAAGTCCGCTCCATAAAGGACGGATGTCTCTCAGCTCGTGTAGGTGTCCGTGAATGGAACTTGTAGGTCACTAGTAAGGTGGGTGCCGAATTGTTGCTAAACAACGTGTTTTCTACTCCCTCTGTAGGGGCTCCTGACTACATCCTTCTATTCCCAGGTCGTGACCTTATCACCCTGTCCTTACACCCTCCAGTGTGTCAAAGGAAAGTTAAATGACTGGTGTAGATCTAACACCAGCTGTCTTCAGCGGTTTGTCCTGATGGAGTGTTGCCTTGTTCCTTGGGTTGGACATGCGTAGTTTGTCTACCAACCTCCCTGCTAAATATATTCATTGTTTCTAAATACCACTAAAAAATATCAAAGGTTATGTAATTAAATATTTGTGAACATTACTAAAGTATCAAAGGTGTGTCTTTCTTGTAAACAAACAACTCCTGATAAAATAAAAAGCTTAAAAAAAGTATAACTGTACACACAGTATAACTTCGTTAACTTGAACATCAATAATTCAAATACCCACCCTAACTGAAACCATGAGTTTGATCGACTGTGTACTATGTAGCATCACCTTGTGGCAACACACAACTTAACTCAGACAAATGGACAACTCAAAGTATTTCCTGGTCCAATCAACTTCTCAGTTAATGAAACAGTATTGCAATTTTGATGTGTCTATAACTGGATTTACCGCCAAACTGAGCTTCAGTGAAACCTTTCTGCACACTTGACAATGTGCCATTTATTTATTTAAGAGGCAGAGTTACTAGGCCATATTCGCGATATACTTGTGTCATGTAACAAGTTGATTCATTAAGAGAGAATTATGCAGCCTGTTGACATTTACCCAGCTATGAGCTGTACTCCCAGTACAAGCACTGTCTCTGCCAGGGGGGTTTTGTGAAGCAGTACTAAAGGTTGTGTTGTGTTTTTGTGATGCTCATTGACTGTGATAGATACAGCCTAATAATGAATATATATAGGCTGGTAGAAACACTAAACAGACTGACTGAGTGAGGGTAGTTTGGTGGGAGTGAGGGTAGTTTGGTGGGAGTGAGGGTAGTTTGGTGGGAGTCAAGGTAGTTTGGTGGGAGTGAGGGTAGTTTGGTGGGAGTGTGGGTAGTTTAGTTGGAGTGAGGGTAGTTTGGTGGGAGTGGGGGTAGTTTGGTGGGAGTGGGGGTAGTTTGGTGGGAGTGAGGGTAGTTTGGTGGGAGTGAGAGTGGTTTGGTGGGAGTGAGGGTAGTTTTGTGGGAGTGGGGATAGTTTGGTGGGATTTCAGGTAGTTTGGTGGGATTGCAGGTAGTTTGGTGGGAGTGGGGGTAGTTTGGTGGGAGTGGGTTATTAGGGTGTGAATATGTGTGCGGTCAGTCAGAATATTGAAGTATGTGTGTGGTAAATCAGAATATTGAAGTAGGTGGTTGGTGTATCAGAGTGGACACTGGTTGGACACAATTGAATGCATTGACACAGATGGCAGGATGTATGTCTCCTCCTATTTATCTTCCCCATATTCTTGTACTTATCATCTGTGTCACGTGTGTGACGGAGCACTCCTCCCGCGCGTCCCACACAAAGTGGCCCCACAAACTGAATTGTCAGTAGATTCCATAGGAACGACTCGTGTTGCCACGGAAACAATTATGCCACGACAGAGCGCATAACAAATCGCCAGGCATCATGCTTTCTGCAGTGCGCATCTCTGTCACTCTGCTGGATTTATCACCACAAAATGTTTCTGGCAACCACCGTCATTTGGAAGTAAATAAGTTGTTTAATCAGCTGGTAATAGCATTTCATTAGCAATCCATTGGTCATCAACATTACATTGGACAAAGACTACAGTGGAAAACAGGTGGAACATTTTAAAGGGTCAATCAGATCCTTCTCTGTTAAGAGTATGCAAAATAATATCCTGTTTGCACAGCACGTATGTATTCGTTATTTATTCTTATTTTAATTTTGATAGATCCAGTACGGTTTCATGCAGATTAATTGGAGAATAATTGTCTGTTTGGCTACTTGTCCATACTGTCCTGGAGACAGTGGCTCAGTGTTTGAACCAATGTACTGTGAAACGAGAGACCCAGGGTTCAAGTGAACCTGCTGACATGTTTATGGTGTCTGAATGAAGAGATCTACCAGTGGTGAAATGTGAAGCACTTTGAGCAGTCCTAAAGATTTTATCCTGCATTATATTTCAAGACTCACTATACCTTTGCTCAATTTCAATGTGGTGTTGTTTACCAATATGTGAGATTGTACAATCTCAAGACCCGTCTTTCTACCTGGTGCCAGTCCAGCAGACTAATAGAAGGACCTTCCTGAGGTGTCAACGGTCTTGTTGTTTCACAAATGATTGTCTGTCGTTGTAGACTCAGGAGGAATGCATTGCTTTCACACTGACTGCCTTTCGAATTCAAATAATGCCAATATCTCTTTCAAGCTTCCTGGGCAGACTCTTAAATCACACCACCACTGGCTCATTGTTATTCATGACATCTGTATAATTGACCACCTTGTGAGACTGTTGTGGTCCTTGTGATGGTCCTAGTGTGTTTTTTTCACTAGGGCCTCATTTATCTAATGTTTGGGTAAAGAAACGGTTATATCAACCCTGAGGTTTCAATCATGGTTGGAAACTCTGCTGATTCACTTAATGGAAAATATTGCAGAAAATACTCGATGATGGCGCAGGGTGAGTGAATGCAAAATGTTGAGCAGAAAATGGTGTAGATTCCATGAATTTGGAAGTTCCAGGATTGTTAAATGGAAATGGTACAGGTTTAAAAAAATTATACAGGTACAACGAATGAAAAATAGCATATTTTCAATTGATGGAAATTGGGTCAGTATGCACATTGGAGCTGAATTTCATTGAAAAAAATCATTGGAGTTGAATTTAGACTGGTGTGTGTCTTTATGGGTGGTTTGCACATCAACAGGACGTGTGATATGCTTCAAATGGACGGCACAGTAGTTTTGAGTGTGCGCCACGCTGAGTGTGTGAATGCATGCATGTCTTGAAAGCTTCCAAGGGTTACAGGTTGTCACTGTCAACATTGACAGAATCGCTGGGAAGGCGGGCGGTTCAGTCTCCATCTGTCTCCATGAAGGTGTCACCCATAGATGTGACAGGGTGACAGGGCGAATACGTGTCCTGTCAGAAAACGGGCATTCCCAAGATGAGTTTTCACCACATCAAGGTTGGGATTGGTTGGACTGGTTCAGTTTTGTAGTGTAGAAGTCCAATCATTGTGAAGAGGAGTTCACGTATCAATGAAACAAATGGAAAATACCCCATATAACTATCGCCCACGCTCTTGCATATATTTGTCCTTGACACTGTTGCTTGACCTTGCTTTTATATTTTTTAACCTTCTTTTTGAACTAGTTCACTTTGGCTATTGACTGCGAAAGATCAGTATTTTTAGGAGTATTTTGAGAAACACTATACAACTTAACACAACATGTGAATGCTTTCGAAGAAAATCTGATTTACATTTCATGCATAGAAACACTCGTGATTGTTGGTGGTTAGTCACAAAATAAACCTGTGCATTGTAGTTTTGAGAAACTGCTCACATCTCAGGAGTATTTATTGAAGTGGCTAGTGCAGTGGGGTGTGTTAGACATCCCGAAAACATATTCCATTACATTTGTTAGCTGCTTGCTGTGCGTGAGAGACATTAGCGTTAAATTAATTGTAGGCCCTGTGTGTGTGGGGAATGACAACACTAACCCAAGTAGACAGGAGAGGTATTAATCAATATGTATTCAATTCCAGATGTTATTTCAGAAAAAAAACATACATGTGCATCCCTACATGCATGCATGCGCGCGTGTGTGGGTGTGCTTGCATATGTGAGAGAGATTTACTTGAGATATCAAAACTGGTCAAAGAAATGCAAGTTGTTCTCCTCCCCCAGTGTCAAACTAAATAGAATTGCCTTCTAAGTAAAACTGAGCTTTTCACACCCACATCTATCTGTGCCACGCACACACCAAGTCAATTTGATGTGTCTCTTGTCATTGTCCTGTGATTGACATGGAGTTTGCTGTCTATTCTTCCCCAACAAGTCAGCTTCTGGTATTCTTGTGTATCTGGTCAACAGTTGTAGTTAAGTCTCTGGTAATGTATGTGTGTATACATGGCTCTGCTGACAGTGACTAATGTAGATGCATATATCATATAGACAGAAGTGTCTGAGTTAGTTTTACTGAACTGAGCTGATCATGGAAGAAAGTCTAATGGTCGGGTACCAATCACTGGACAATGATAAGGTGACACCTCCAGCTTCTTTCACTGATGGGCAGTGTCATTGAGACATCACTTGACCAGCAAACTGCTTGGTGAATGGAGAAAGTATTAGTTACCTTTCAGAATCTCTATGTATGCTCAACGGAGCTTTTGTGACCCTCTCAGTCACTTCTTTAGTGTCAAACTGACCCATTCTCCAGTGTCATGTGACCATGTTGTTAGTTATTACATGACAGCAGTTCCAGGAATGTCAGGGTAAGATTGTATCGCCCCATCACCAAACTCTTTCATGAAAGTCAGAGTCATGCTGAGACTTAGTTAACTGTGTCTGTTGGTGGGTCCATCATGGACTAGTCATTAAGGGGCTAATGACAGCTGAATTGAAAGGACACTATTAGAATGGACTATGTATTGGTAATCGAATGGCTGTGAAGACATTGATAGTTAGATCCTCAGATCTTCAACTGAAAGAAAGTTGTAGATTAAGGCAGCAAGAAAGTCTTTGTCTGTTATGTGTACTTTGATTATATGACAAAATGCACATTCTCCCTGGATTCTTTTTAAAATGTCAAATGAAATACCCTGCCCTTTCCCTGGGAAATTCTTGTCAGGGGCAGGCAGGGGTATATTTCATGAATCATCAGTGTCCATAATATAACATAAGGAGTAACAAAGTCATTGTGGTTTCCATGGAAACGAGTCATGTCCAGAGGCCATGACAAGTTGGTTTGAATCTTGTGTAATATCGTACGATTTACTGAAACAACATAATTAATTCACCTTTCACTGTTTGCCAACTGCAGGTGCTGACCATGCCATACCAGGACATGGGTCTCACTAATCCAACACAATTAATTCACCTTTCACTGTTTGTCAACTGCAGGTGTTGACCATGCCATACCGGGACATGGGTCTCACTAATCCAAATAAGATAAGTCGCTCACATGTGTCTTGATCCATCTTAATCCATTCAACCGACGTGGCGATATATTCATGTTACTGAACATCATGTCTCGTGGTCACGTCATAGAATGTCCGTCATTAACATACTGACATATATATCCAGGGAAGTAACAGGCAAATGTCACATTGAAGTCATAACGTAGGACTTCAGCTGAAACAAGACAAGTTTGAAACAGGCAAGTAGTTATCTTGATATGGTTTATAATATAATTCCTTTTTGTAGGCCATGGTAATTATTATTAAGCAACCAGAAAGTTATAAATAAGCATTGTATGTAAATATTATTTTATTTACAAATCAGAAATATATATGTTTGATTCTTCCACTGTTGTAATAATATACTCTATATACTTTTTATATATATATATAATATAATAATAACAGGTAATACATCAGGCTTGTAATTTTACATTATCTACATGCAGACAACATTTTGGTGTTTTACAGTCTGTTATAATTGATTATGTCACAATTTGGGTGGAAAACAAATATGTTTTTGTTTCCATGACAGCCAAGCATTTTGTTCCTCGTTAATGCTTAACATTTTATGTTTGACAATGCACTCAAACTCCAGTTAATCAACAATGTGGCGATTTGGTTGCCAGCCAATTAACGCCTTAAGCCAATTTATATTGTCTAATTCGCTTAGTAAGCAACAGCAAACATTAACAGTTTGCAGTGATTGTCAAATATTGCCACAAATCCACCCATAGAGCATTAATCCCCAGAATCTTAGTCCCTTCCAAAAGTGGTCTTACATTGTGTGATAATGCACTGAAATGTGCATAGCTCTTGTTTCACTGTCCTATGATATTAATAACTCACACCAACAGTTGTGTCATGTTAATTATTTACGTCTCATTGTACACAGTGTATCCTGGGATAGAGCTGCACAGCAAATTCTCTTAGTCGGTTTGATTAAAATATATATCATATGTTCTTCCGATATGCTACATTATCCACATCATGTTGAGAGCTATTGCATAAGATGCATTTCCACCATTCCTGTGTTAGAGATTGTGAGTCCACAGCACATTTACCCCCTGTGTGGGGTTTTTACTCACCCTGGCATAGACACCAGGTAGAAGGGACCAATGGTTTTTAGTGTCTCTTTCGAAAGAAACCTACTTCCGCCTTCCTTCCCGTGTGCCAGGTGCTTGGCGGGTCTGCCAGTTGTGCCCAATTCTAACTAAGGTGGCCTGGATGTGGAACCCATTATCTCCTGGAGCCAAGCAACCTACCATTGAACTCTTGCCCCAGTGTCTATTTTAGCCAAGTTTGTTGTGTTTTAGTCAGACCCAATAGTGATGAAGCAATCATTTTTATAATGGTCAAAAATGGTAAACACAAGAACAGGAAGAAGACAGAAAATAATACAGAAAATTATGTATTTCCACATATTTTGCAGATGGTAAATTGTCATTGAAGGATCAAAATTGTAGATGTACAGAAAATTAGAATATATTTTTTATAAAATGTTACCATGCTGAATACAGAATTAGATGTAATTTAACAAGATATGTAACAAGATTATCTCCCAAAGCAACAAGATAATAAAATAGATAGAATTAGATGTAATTTGCCAGCTACACTTTCATGTATGAAGTGTGTCAGATGGACACGTATTGTAACCTTGGTTTGCACCTCGTATGACCTTCGATATTTTTATACCCAGCAGCCAACATGTAATTTCAGTTGGTGAATTCACAACATCACCTGATTGTCTGGAGTCTCTCCAGTGAATTTTTACAAAAGATAATGTGTCTAGACTGTATGCCATGTTCATAATGTGATTTCCCCTGGCACTTGCATTGGCATTACCTCAACACCGTCTGTTAATGCATGCTCTTTTATAATGCGGCCGTTATTTCCTAAATGTAACACAGTTTATGGTTGATAAGATTTATCGTGGCGTTTTTCTTTAAGGAACATCTATGAGCCAACAAGGTGCCAATAATTTTTTGTTTATTATGAGAATCTGCCCCACTACAATCACCATGGCGACACTGTGTGACCATATACATGTACACAATTCCATTGTTTATGCACTTTAATAAATAGTTATTTTATTTATGTTGTTTTTTAAAACAATATCCAACCATTGTGTACCTACGTTTGATAAATAGTTAATTTATTTATGGTTGCTTTTAATGCAATTTAGTGGGGGCAGTGTTAACCAAAAACGGAAACCCCAAGTAACTATCTGTGTGGTCGTTATATATTACATGTTTTTAAAAGCTAAGATCTAATTTTGGTATAAAAGAGTGACAGTAATTATCAAGAAGCAGTAGCAGAGATGCAAATAAATGATACATATAAATATCAAGTTTGTTTACATATTTTTTATTCATGGGAAATGTGACCGAAATAAATCTTAACGTGCAAACCATAAAGAAAAGTTTTTGTAAAAAAATAAATAAATGCCACGGATTTCCAGAGTACCCATATTTCCATGCAAATGCAAATTCTGAGATGTCAATCCATATGGAAAATTCCTATTTTCCCAGTGGTAAGCCATATCCGTGTGGTGACTCTTAACACTGTTTTTATTAACAAGCAGAGTACTGCAGCAGAATAATTACAAATTCTGCCAGGTACTGTTGGTTTGAGAACATATTTAGGCAATGTTTATTCACAGACGGAAATGCAATGCACCTGCCCATTGTGGAGAATTCAACAGCTCCGTAATTGAACTGAATCTGATTGCATAGACACCTCCTCCACTGTACCAGAGTGACCCTGCTGGGTAAACACCCCTTCTTGTTTATTTATCTACCATTAGAGCCAAACTATTTATTTTAAA